>CM076249.1:8474685-8929685 GCA_038380765.1 Odontothrips loti
CGCCAGCGTAGTCAGAAGCAGAGCTTGTGTGTTTAGGCTCCGAGCACTCGGGATCGCGCGCAGAATCGGATATAGAAGCGAATAGAATGGGATCGGACGGCTGCCGAGGCAGTGCCGGGTCGGCCTGCACGGCTCGGAATAAGTCGGCTTATATCCTCGGCGAAAGAGGGTGCTAAATTGGGCCCGTGGACTTGGCCGTCGACGAGGCAGGTGGCCGTTGTTGGAGGTCCGGCCTCGATCCGCGGCCCGGCCTGGGAGCCGCGGCGGGTAACAACACCGTAAAAATCAGACAAAGTCGCGTGGGAGTTCTCTCCTCTCTCGATATCATATTCCTCAGAGTTGCTCCGTGTACCGACACGGCCCGGGCCTGTTGGCTCGCGGTAACAGCCATATCGCACGCCTCCTTTCCCCGCGCCGCCGCGCCTGGTTTCGTCTTCGATGCGGAATATGAGTTTCAATACAAACTTTTACAGACGCCGGGCTAGATCTGGACCACGTGCGCGGGGAGGAGAGAGAGAGAGAGAGAGAGAGAGAGAGAGAGAGAGAGAGAGAGAGAGAGAGAGAGAGAGAGAGAGAGAGAGGAGAGGGGCCAAGTTTTCACGGACGTTTTGCGGAAGCAAAGAAGTCCGGGCCGCGATGCGGCGTTTCTGCTCGGTCTCTGCCGTTCCCTTCGCAACAGCGGACTAACTTTGGGCGTGTGCAGCCCTGTGGGCGGACTGGAGGCCACGAGCCAATCTCGGCCGCTCGGTGCTCAACGACTCTCGTGCTCATTGAAAGAGCTCTGGACTTGCATATCACCTTAGACGTGTCCCCGTTTTTTCGGCTCCTTTCCTTCGTTTTTTTTTTTTTTTAAAGCTGTGGATGAGCACGTATTCAGGATTTCTTTGACGGCTCCGCGCAAAGTTTAGACGCGAAACGGCAAGAAGCCGCTGTTCTCGCTCAACAGAACGCTGTCCCGTCACATCGGCTTCCTGCCAAATCTTTCAACGGCGGGTCTGTCTGCCCAAGAACCCCCAGTGGCGTGTGAGCGGGTCAGTGCTGGCTGTGTCCTGTGTCATACGGGGACACGCTACAGATATTGGACTTGCCTTGCCATCACGGCTGCCACTGAGTAATTGCATTTGTTTTCTCGTCATTATCGTCTGCTTCTCTGTCCGTCTCCTCTCTCTTCCTACTTCCGTCTCCCTTCCCTCTTCTATATCGCTGGGCAGAAACATCCTGACTGATTGCTCTAATATCCCGATCATTTGCCCAGCGCGACCGCGGTAAGCTTTGTGTGTGGGAGCGGGGGGCGGGGGAGGGGGAGTGGGAGCTAATCGGGAGGAGAGGGTGTCGCCGATGGCACCCCGGGCTGCAGCCGGGAGCCGGGGCCGGCGCCGAGGGTCAGACGGAAATACCAGCCGGCTTAATGTGATTCTTCCCCTCTCCTCTGTCTCAGTGTGTGTGTGCGTGCGTGCGCGTGTGTGTGTACGAGAGAGAGAGAGAGAGAGAGAGAGAGAGAGAGAGAGAGAGAGAGAGAGAGAGAGAGAGAGAGAGAGAGAGAGAGAGAGAGAGCGCTCTCGTGTCGTCTGCCTGCTCCTCAATCTCTCTCGTCTCTCTCTACACCGCCAATGTCGGCCCCTTCCCCCGCTCTTTCCCTTTCTCTCTCCCCCTCTCCCGCCTACTGGACCATCTCTATGCCCCTTTCTGAAACCCACCAGGAATGTTGGCCGCAACAAGTGAGAAGCGGAGGAGTCCCCCCCCCCCCCTGCTCCCCAACGCGCCCCACCGCACCATCCTCATCCCCGGAGCACTGATAAATGGTGTGGCCCTGGACAAAAATGCTCCCCGAAATGGAAATGCAGCACCCTTCCCGCTGCGCCGCTCTCTCTCTCTCTCTCTCTCTCTCTCTCTCTCTCTCTCTCTCTCTCTCTCTCTCTCTCTCTCTCTCTCTCTCTCTCTCTCTCTCTCTCTCTCTCTCTCTCTCTCTCCCCCCCGCTCGTGTGAGGTTATTCAACGGGCCTCGGGAGGGAACTGTCCCACGGCATTCCAGAGAGAAGGGCAGCAGCGAGAGTGTACGTGCGTCTCTCTTTTTTACGATGCTTTTATGACCTGCCGCGATTTTTTCACCCCACCCGGAGGAGCCGCCCGTGTAATGCATCTCTGGCGGATATACATGTCGGAAACGGAGTTCGTAGTGGAATGAATCGAGAAGGGGGCGCACGGGGCAGGACAGCGATGCACGACGCTCTTCGACTCCCCTCGTGACTTGAAACTCTGCATCGAACAAAGAACGTGAAACCGGTGCGAGTTCCGTTCCTTTTCCGTGCACGACGGTCTGGCCTGTGGCCTTGAGCTGCGTGACTTCGGTGGGGCTCCGGGCTCCGGGCTCCGGGCTCCGGGGCCAGGCATATCGGGCCGGGCCTCCTCCGGGGGCCTATAGCCGCCCCGGCGTAGCCTCGCGCGCTGCCACTGCCGTGTAAACCTCGGCCAGCCGAAAAGCCATCAATAACAGGCGGCCTGACCTCTCTGTGGCGCAGCGGCACAATACGCACACGCGGCGCACGCGCGCGGCCGGCGTTGTCTTTCTGTCAGAATGTATACCTCTGCCGCTGACGTATGGAAAGCCCGGGTAGGATTTACGGTTAGATTTCGGTGCCCGCAGCAGGACCTGGTGCGCTCGGGACACGGTGGCCTCGGACACGGCAGTCCGACGAGACCACTGCATACCTCGTACCGCACGGCTCTGCAAGCTAATCAGCTGCCTGTAGGGGGGGGGGGGGGGGGCTGGTTTGCTATTCCGCGCGCTCGCCGCCCCGTCCTGCCCCTATATGTGCAACGCCTTTGGTCCAGGGGGTGGTGGCGGTCCAAGGGGAACTCGGTTGCGGCAGCCTCGCGATTCTTCCCGCCGGCCTACTTGTGGTCACCCCTAGCCTCAGTGGGGGTGGGGGACTGCTGCCCTTGCACCCGCCCTGCGCACCGAGTACAGAGCACTTCATTCATTCAGGTCACGGGTCATTCATTCACGTGTTTGTGTGCTCCCCAAACCCTCTCGTCATTAAAAACGATTGTACTTTGACGTGGGCCTGGCTGCCCGCGTGGTCGGCGGTTGCAAAGCAATCTACCGGCGACGGCCCCGATTGCAATGAGCTGATTGTGGAGCCGCGCCGGGGCAGCGCGGGGCGGGGTGCCCTTGGCGGGGTGGTTATGCAAAGCGAGGCAAAGGGCCCGTAATGCGGCGCGGCGTGCGACGCGAAAACCATCCACTGCGCGGGTTTACATCTTTCATTCTCCGAACAGTCCAAGTGACTCGAAATATTTAGCGGTTTCGATGATTAAAATGTATAGAAAAAATAAACACAAAAAAACAGACGTTTTTTTGCAATGGCGATTTATTTGATTCTTCTGTTAAACTATACAGCGAGGGAGGGGAAAAATCGACAACTTAAGTATTTATAATTTTAAAAATTTTTTTTTTTTTTTTTTTGCAGAACCTGTCGTGTTTTTCCTCTCTGAGAGAAACCAGGAAACGAACTCATAATGTCGGCCTGCCCCGCGAATTTCGTAGATTTTAATGTGTTCTCCAGGGAGTTGCCCTGGCTATTATCGTGCGGGTGCGCCCGTCCGTCTGTCCGACCCTGATGGCGTACCATTCCCACGCAAGAGCACTCGGGGCGCAAGGCAGGGCAGGTGGAACCATAGCCATCCCCCCTCTCTCTCTCTCTCTCTCTCTCTCTCTCTCTCTCTCTCTCTCTCTCTCTCTCTCTCTCTCTCTCTCTCTCTCTCTCTCTCTCTCTCTCTCTCTCTCTCTCGCCGTCTCGCCCCTTCCATCGATTCACAATGAGCGTGTACACTCCTAAGCCTACCTGAGGCCCTGTGCCCAGCCCTTTCCCACTCGCAGTATTAACATTTGACCCACTTTTCGGGCGGCGCACATTAGTCGTATCTCTCTCGCACCCGCGGCGCCCCGCCGCCTGATGGCATAGGGCCCTCCCTGACCTGCGATGCGTGAGGCCTCCCCAACCCCCGCAGCCCCCGCAGCCCCCGCAGCCCCCGCAGCCCCCACGCGAAGCTCTTCAGGACTCCGCTCACGTCAGCAACTCCCGCAATCATACCAGTTCCTCTGGCTGTTTGTCTTTCGCTCCTCCGGCTGAATCTATCACTCATCATCATCATCTCACAGGCGGGGATCATCGTCAGCGCCGTCGGTGTTTTCATCGGTTTTCGTCACCGGGTTGTTATTATTTCGCAGGGCGCGCCCCCCGCCCGGCCTCCGCCCTCACACTGCGGCACGCGAGGCGGACTGGGCTGGCAGTATTAATCGCAGGCGGGACAGAACATGGCGGCTTACATTTCTTTTCCCGCGCGCGCAGCCGGCGCAGCCCGACCCGATCGTAAACCTCATTCCGCACCCTCAGAGCGGCTCACGTGAGTCGCCTTTCGCGTCCGGAAACAGGCTCAGGTCTCCCTGCCACTCTGCCTCCTGCCTGCCACTCTGCCACCTGCCTCTGCCACTCTGCCACCTGCGGCCGGGTACTAATCGGAAATACACATCTCTGGAGTGGAGTGCGCTTTTAGCGCCACCAACTTGACCAACAAACAGGAAATAGTCTGAGTTTCCTTACCAACATGTATGGAAAGCTCTGTCACTAATTTGTTATTGCTGCTGCCTTTTGTGGTTGCGGGTGATGCGTTTGTTTCCCGTTCGCGATAGCGGAGGAAAGAAAAACGAGATACTATCGGCGAGTGTGTGTGTGTGTGTGTGTGAATGTGTATGAATAAAATAGGCACGTGATGTGCTTTTTTCCCCCATTCGGTTGCCGTCCTCTGTGTGAGGCTCTGCGAGTCGTGGGCTTTCAGAGCGAGGTGGGTGTATCAGGTTAATGAAAAACTTTTCGGTGTGTGGGGCGAATAGGACGTGAAATATTGTTTGTGGACTGTCGGGAGGCGGGCCCCATGGCAGCGGCCGGCGGCCGGGACAGCAGCACCGTGCCGAGGCAGCGCGAGGCGAGGGCGCGCCCCACAGCCCGACTCTGATATGCAGCTAGGCTGAGCAATCATCTTCAAACATGAACCACTCTGGACTGTCCTGTGCGGCGCTCCTGTCTTGGTCTCGGCCCGCTGAGTCTGAGTCTGAGCTGACTCTGAGTCTCACTCGCTGCCGCTCCGTCTGCCAAGTTTGGCCGTGCGAGATGAGACTCTGAATAAGCGCAGCGCACAGCAGCGAGCACCGCGCCGCACCGCACTCACACACGCCTCATCAGCCTGCTGATTCAGCCAACGCTTGTGGGAAATAAAATCCCCCCCTGGGGCCAATAAATTAGTGAGGAGTTGAGCTCTGCAGTGGCCGCCGCTGCTCTTCCCTGCTTGTGGCCGCTGCTGCCGCCGCTGCTGCCGCCGCTGCACCCCGCCGCCGATGCTGCCCCGCCCCGCTCCACAAATACCTGTCCTGGGCCGCCACGATAACCATACCTCTGCGGTCCCAAGCTGCCGCCGCCACCACAGCAGCAGCAGCAGCAGCAGCACGCCGCCTTGTGGCCCTGCGGGGGTTCGCCAAGTCATTCGCGCCGCGCCGCGCTGCACACGGCGTCAAAATCATGATTGTCGCTACGGCGGAGCGTATCAGAACTAAGGAGTTGGGCGGGCGAGTGGCCCCGGCGCCCCCGCGGCGCCCTACCGGAGCTCCGACCTTCCTCTTGCACTCAACCACCACCACCACAACCGCCAGCAGCAGCAGCAGCAGCAGCAGCCAGCCGCGGCCTTGCGACCCCTATCTCCTTTCACGACGATATACTTTTACTTGTTGGCGGAACACTGCTCTATGTACTTTGTCCGCCTGATATTCATTCTCGCCGCCAAGGACACGGCGAGAGAGAGAGAGAGAGAGAGAGAGAGAGAGAGAGAGAGAGAGAGAGAGAGAGAGAGAGAGAGAGAGAGAGAGAGAGAGAGAGAGAGAGAGAGAGAGAGAGAGAGAGAGAGGGAGAGAGAGAGAAGTCTTGCTGTTACTCCGCGTCGTCTGCTTACTGCCCGGAGGCCCCGACTGTGGTGCGGGTCAGTTTCCGTCCACAGTCGGCGCTCCGGGGAGGGACCGGGAGAGCCCCAGAGGGTCTCGGGCGGACCCCCGCGCGTCCCACTGACCTTGAAGCTGCGGTCGTGTCTACAAGCAAAACGCCCCTCCCCCTCCTTCACACACACACACACACACACACACGCGCGCGCGCGCGCCGTCGTCGTCCTACTATCTGATCCTCCTCTGTGTCGTCGCCGATATAAAACCCGGCAAATTATGGGTGAGCGCCGTCCGCCGCCGAGCCGTTAGCCCAGTCTCATCGGTCGCCGCAATGACGCTCCTAGCCCTGTCCCGGCCTGGTCCCGTACCAACCTCAACGCGGCGGAACAGAGTCAGAATAGGGCGGAACGGTGAAGAACAAGGTAAAACAACGTAGGACAGAAGCGGAACAAGGTAGAACAAAGGTTTATCTTAAATAAAGATTAGCGGTCACAAGTAATTTTTAAGTTTATTTTCAGGCAAGCAGTAAATTTTTGTTCGGAGAACTAAACTTTCGTCGGAGGACCAACATTGAGTTGCACCAACGAAACTTTAGTTGCTGCAACAATAAGCTTCGTTGCGCGAACGAAACAATTTTTTTCTGATCTTTGCTCATTTAGCGAACCGCTTCGTTGGAGCATCTAACGTTGCAGCTAAAATTTAGTTCCTCCGATAAAAATTTAGCTTCGAACAAAAATTTACCGCTTGTCTGAAAATCAACTTGAAAAGTACTACAGTCGATCCTTGATCTTTTTTTCTCCGTGAACAGTCTCCAGTCCAGTCGAGGCTTTGCGTGTCCAACAATATCCGCTAACCTTAATGCATATAAATTCCACGTGAGTATTTCAGTGCGCCCCTCACCGCCCCGGGGAACAGAAGAGGAGAGCGAAGGGATGCCATCCATTTGCCGTATCTTTTGCGATTTTACTGCGTGTAGATATTGGCAGGTGCGAAAGGGGAGGGGAGATGGAGCGCGGGTTGCCGGCCCACCGATTTATCGCAAGGCGCGCCGGGGCCTCGTTCAATAAGAGCAGGCAGCCGGCGGCTCCTTGCGAGGCTCCTCATCCTTCCTAGCCAGGCGGCAGTGGGGGAGAGAGAGCGCGTGAGAGCGACGACGACGGATGTATTGCCGTCCTTAAAGTACGCGCGGCAAAAAAAAAAACAAAAAACAAACAAACACAGAAGCATCACTTTTACCTCGCCGATCTCTCTGCGCGTCGCTTTCTTCGAGAATATTTCAGACGCTTTGCCGCGGGCGCCAGCTATTAATGTACACGAAAAAAAAAATGATTAGTTTTCTCAACTAATTTGTTCGTTAATTTCGGAATCAAAGAAATCAATTTAGTCGAGAGAACTACCATTTCGTTGGGTCTGCAAAAATTTATTTGAGTGAGCAAAGAGCGTGAAAGGGGGTGTTCTGCTCCTGCAACCAAAATTTTCCTGATCCAACGAAATTTTAGCTCTTGTGCAACTTAATTTATTGTTTGTCCCGAAATCAACGAACAATTTTGTTTTCACAACTTTTTTTTTTTGCGTGTGCTGCTTTGTCGTCGTCCCATCCCTCTCCCCCCGACGCCCACTGTTACGCGTTGTTGGGACCGCGGACGTCGCGGGCGCTCGCAGGCCTTGGCACTGAAACGCCACGGGTGACTTATGTCGCTGGGCCCGCGGGGGGCGTGGCCAATGGCCGCGGCGCGGCTGCAGAGGACCTGCCGGCCACCAATTAACCCTCTACTGACGCGGGATCGACGCTCGATCCCAGCAGCTCACACAATGACAGAGGTCAGAAATAGCCGAATTATTGTAATCGTACGAATCACTTGCTTCTCGCGCACCCGTCTCGTGAACGTGACCATTTCGTTTTCTTTTTTTAAAGCGGCGCGCGTGACAGCAACTTGTGGTCGGAGGCATAGTGGCTTGAAGGTAGGTGCGTGACGTCACCGTGATCGCCATCAAGCGCAGCCTGTGCGCGCCGAGCAACAGGCGCAGCCGCCCTTCGCACCCCACCACCACCCCCACCCCGCCCTCTCCCACCCACTATTATACGCAGCGAGAGCATCAAGTACTGAATAACCCAGTCCTCCATTAGTGTTGGCAGAGGGCATCGTCGTTACCAGAACTTTGACCCCTCTTAAACTTGCAACATTTTATTATATCCCCACGCGGGCGTGTAGGGCGAGCAGCAAATAAAAAAGGCAAGTTATACACGCAGGCGAGAAGAATTATTGCAGAGGTATTTAATCGAGTCTTGTACAGGACGGGCTGTGTAGTGTACAGTCTATTCCTGTGCACTATGCACCGAAGAGAGCTGTGCGCTATCGATTCACAGCAGAATGCTTGGCGACGAGCTTCACGCCGCAAGCATTAAAAAAAATAGGCTAAGGATCAAGGAGCGACATTTCAGTTTTAAGAGTGTGTACACAATGTCAAAAAACACGGACACCTCTAGTGGTATTCCGCGAGCTTCCCTTTGTCCTCCGCCCCACATTGGACCGTTCTTGTTTTTCTTTTTTCTCTCTCTTTTTCTCTCTCTCTCTCTCCTCGCCGCCTTCTTCAAGTGCACGGCCCCCTTTTCCTTGTCCTCGAAGCCCTGCGAGGAGAAAATCCGCCCATTCACCTGGCGATGAGAGGAGTAAGGAGATTGCGTCGCGAGGCAGAGGAAAACCAGGAGTGCAGCACCAGCGCCGCCACCAACTCGCTTCGCCTCCAAAAGCTCTCGGCAAATCTTTTTTTTCCCCTCTCCTTCTCTCAAACTCTCCCTCTCTCTGTCTCTCTCCTCTCGGCCCTCTCCCCTGTCCGCCTCTGTCCGCCTCACCTCGGCAGTATACGCGGCCCGTCGCGGCTGCGGCCCGCTCTCTGCGAAATGTTTCCACTCCTCGACTACCACTCTGCCGCCGCACCCGCGCCGCCCTACCCAACCTGCTACTGCTGCTGCGGCGGCTCTGCGAAGAATCGAAGAGAATCGTGCCACCGCCACCACCACCACCACCGCTGCCCCACCCGCCCAGGCCTTATCGCCGCAGCATTGCCCGCATAGCCCGGATTTGCCGCTGCCGCCATCCTCGTGAGGTTTCGCGGCCCGTCTCCCGGTCCGTTTTTGCCCCCAAAGTGTCTAGCTGCCGGCCAGGAGCCGTCGTAAGGCCGTAAGCTGCTCTCTGTCCATGTCTCTCTGCCTCTCGCTGTCCGTGTCGCCGCGCGCTGCAAAGATCTCTTTTTTGCCGGGGGCTCTGGTGTCTGCGTGCACACTGTTGTGCACTGTTGTTAGGCGCAGCCCCACCCCGGCCGGTGGTTGCTGTAATATCTCCCTCCCCCCTACGTCCTTGCACACGACCGGCCAGGACCATCCCTTTCCGGTTATTACGACAAATAGCCGTGTCTCAGGGCAGCGCCACTTTACAGAGCCGTCCAGTAAATCTGAGGGTCAGCGTTGCGGCGCGGGTGGAGAGGGGGGGAGTATTGAGGGGGAGAGGGAGAGAGAGAGATAGAGATATATAGATAGATAGATAGAGAGAGAGAGAGAGAGAGAGAGAGAGAGAGAGAGAGAGACAGACAGACAGACAGACAGACAGACAGACAGAGAGGGTGGTCGTGGAGCTCCGCAGACCCGACGGCAGGGCCTCCCCAGCCGCCGTATACAGGGAGATTTGCAGGCTGCAGGTCTGTCCCACGACCTCCGACCCATCCCCATCCCCATCCCCCGCCTCTCCGACAACCACATCTCCGTGGCGCCTATCGCATCTCGTACACGCTGTACCGTAGCCGTACATGGGATCTTGTACGTAATTTGAGTGTTCATATCGTAAAGAAGTGGACACTAGGTTGCAAAAAAACAACTTTAAAAAAAAAATGATTGAGGAGCTTGGAACACGACAGCTTCCATTTCAGGGGCAAGGGTAGAGGTCTAATCTCACTTTTGTCCCAGCTGGCTAGGTTTCAATATTTATTTATTTTTGGCTGCGTGCCGCCCGCGGGTGTCTCGGGGGAAATGAAGAGTAAATAAGAGTGTCCTTCGGTGTTCGATATCCCGACACGCAGCACGCCTGCAGTCCGCTCAGCTCCGCACAGACCCAGTGAATAATAATACATATACTACGCGAGACAAAAGAAATAAAAAGAGAGGGAAATACTCAGAGAGCGATTTATTAATGATTACACACACGTCCCTCCCGCTCTCTTTTCCCGCGCGGCTCACACTCTCGTCAGTCGCATCGTTATATTTTCCCGACGCGAACGAGCTGCTGTTGCGGCGAGGGTGCGGATGGGTTGTGCGAATAAACAAAAGGTCGGGGCAGCGGGACAGCGCGCGCTGGTGGCACACGGGCCCTGCGTCCCCACCCCCCCTGCCCCTCCCTCCCCTCCCCCCCCCCCTCCCGCCCCCAACCACTCCGACGCGCACCGCACGGCGCGGCACGCTGTTGCGGCTGTCGGTGCGAATTGGGACTGCGTTATTTAGGACTGCGATGCCGGGGCACACGGCGGTGTACACCGCGAGAAATATGCGGCACCCTCAGAGAAGTAACAGCTGACTGTCATAAAGTTGAGGTTGAGACACGGAGGAACAGAGATTAGTGGCCGCCACTGATTTTTGAGTTGATTTCCAGACAAGCAGTACATTTGTGTTTGTCGAATTGAAATTTTGTTGGGAGAACTAAATTTTAGTTGCACCAACGAAGCGTTGGTTGCTCCAGCATAGAGGTTCGCTTGCGGGCACTAACAAAAGTTTCTCCTGCTTTTTGCTCCTATGAGTGAACCTCTGCGTCGAAGTTGCCTTGGTGCAACTAGAACTTGGTTCCTCCGACAAAATTTTAGCTCTCCGAACAAAAATTTACTGCTCGTCTGAAAATCAACTTAAAAATTAGTTGCGACCGCACTAATCTTTTTTCTCCGTGTAGAATCAGTCGTTTGATGAGAGAGACACCCATGCGGATAGTTGACGAGCATAATTCTCTTCCCCTCCACTCCCCGGGAACGTAAATAAGTGGCGAAAAGTTGCCGGGCGCAGGGCCGAGGGCCGAGGCTCACGACCGGGGCCATTACCCGCAGATGTGTGGAATGGCCAGAACACATGCTAATTGACTGCGCACCATAAAACAATTTGTCCCTCTCTTTCTCATTATTCTCCCTTCTGCCCTGCTAATCCTGTTCCGTTCTTGCTCGCTTCCAATCCTCCATCTACCTCTCCCTTCCATTTTTTTTTCTTTTTCGAATTTCAATGCGGGGAAAGAAATTATACACATGCGGCCTACGAGTATTTCTCCTTTTTCCCCTTCCCCCGAAGGACGCGCGTGAGGGCTTTCCCATTATCGATACCAGCGAGCGATGCGCGTGCGTGAATAATGTAAAACCCGGCAACTCGTTCCGGAGAATAATATTACATCAGGGACTTTAAAAAAAAGTAATTAAAAAAGAAAATATGGTAATAACAAAATGCAGGTAGGGTGTGAGTGAGCCGTGTGGGAGTTGCGAGCGCGCGGTATAGTATCCCCGAGGCCCACAGTGATACTCGGCACTTTTATAGTCTGTCATCACTGGCGTGCCGTCGCAGCCACATCCGACTTACGTACGTCTCGTTCTCGCGCACTGCACATCACGCGGCCCCGCTGGGACCGACCCTACCTCACAATGTTGTACCACCCCCGCTCCAGGCTCAAGCACCTCTTTCTCACTCTCTCTCTCTCTCTCTCTCTCTCTCTCTCTCTCTCTCTCTCTCTCTCTCTCTCTCTCTCTCTCTCTCTCTCTCTCTCTCTCTCTCTCTCTCTCTCTCTCTCTCTCTCACTCACACTCACTCTCACTCTCACTCTCTCTCTCTCGCAAACCAGATAAGCAGCAGCGATAAAACGCACCGTGACAAAGTTGCCGCAGACGAGCGTCACCTTCGCTTGTGACAAACACGATGAACCCCCCCCCTCCCCTGCGCCCGCAGCGCCCGCTGCGTCCTCGGTTCCGCCTCGGAAACTTAACTTTGTCGGCCGACGTTGGCAACACCGCCCGGTACCGCCGCGCGGTGTAATGCACCGAGTCATGTTGACTCTCAAACAAAGGGAATAAAACCCTACCTTCCAATCATCAATATTTCGCACGGCACTTTGCAAACAGATACGGAATTTCCGAGCAGTCTAGAATTTAAAAATGCGGGGGTGGGCCTGAAGGGGTGGGCCTGAGGGGGTGGGCCTGAGGGGGTGGGCCAGAGAGGGCGGGCCTGAGAGGGCGGCCCCCACGATGAAGACCTAACCAACCATTTTACTACCGCAACGGTCCGTCCTTCAGCGGCACGGCGGGTTGTCAAAAGTTTTGGACGCTGACGACGGTTGTTGCCGCCCCCGGGGCCGCCATGGAGGCCGCCGTGGAGGCCGGCGGCGTGTTGTCAACGGCGGCCGGCGGAGCCTACGGCGGCAGCCCGGCCGGGGGCGGCTGGCTGTTGCGTGGATATCGCCGCGGCCGCCAACCTGTTTGGCGAACGGGAGAACGCAGCCCGCCGTCCGGGGGCCGTCCGGGGGCCGTCCGGGGGCCGTCCGGGGGCCGTCCGGGGGCCGTCCGGGGGCCGTCCGGGGGCCGTCCGGGGGCCGTCCGGGGGCCGTCCGGGGGCCGGCGGGACGCTACGGCGGGGGGCGGGAGGGTCACAGCCACGCCGCGCGGCCCGCAGCGGGCCAAACATTTTTTATGCATTAGCACGCCATGTTACTTTCCGAATACACGACATCCGGGCAGGGCGGGGGGCCCCGGGGTCCCCGTGGGACGGGCCGGGGTGCCACTAGGGGGTCACGCGTGGGGCGTGGTTGGCGCGGCCCTCCGACTTGTGATGCTGATGGGGACACGGTCAGACTGTGTGCGGCAGCGGGCGGGGGAGCGTGCGGGAGCGGGCGTGCGTGAGCTGGAGCCTACCGCAGCTGACAGGAGGGGGGACCGAAAGGTCCGATGCGGGAAAGTGAGACTAGGATCGGAGGGTCGGAGCGAGTCGAGCCCGGGCGGCGGGGTTTTAGCTTACTGCGGCGGCGGCCCGGGCGCCACGAGGTGGGAACGACACTGCATTGTGAACTGGGTTCATGTTACTGGGGCACTTCTCCGTCTACCTCCGTCTCTCTCCCCCTCGCACTCTGCCCAGTCTCTGGTGGGGCCGCGGGGGCCCCCAGGCCCACCTCCACTCCGCAGCCACTTGCACTGTCGGGGAATGGTATTGGTTTTGGCATGGACTCCCAGTCTTCTTGATCCTGCCTCCGTTGGTTCTCTCTCAA
Organism: Odontothrips loti; assembly: GCA_038380765.1. Lineage (NCBI taxonomy): Eukaryota > Metazoa > Arthropoda > Insecta > Thysanoptera > Thripidae > Odontothrips > Odontothrips loti. The sequence goes on from CM076249.1 coordinate 8,487,946, forward strand.
GTGGGCCTGTCCTAGCGGTGGTAGTAGTGAGCCCACAGCCCTGTTCTCGAGGGCCCCCCGTTCTGTTCGTTTTAATTTTTTTGTTTTGTTTTTTAAAATTTCAATAAAAAAAATCCCGCTTTTTTTTTGTTTAGTGTAGCCTACTCTGACCTTTTTTTTTTTTTTTTTTTGTAAGGTACCTTTTGGGCCTGGCTCCGCTCCGGCAGATGAGGAGGTGGAGGCACGGGAGCGAGGACAGCAGCGCCGCTAAGCGAAAGGGGCCCATTATGCGAGACACACGGCTACTCCAAAAACAACACTACTTCTTCACTTCCCGACCCCCTTTTTATGCACGGCGGGTAGCTGCACACACACGCACACGCACACACACACACACACATCGTCTCGGAGGGTAAGCCGCGGCCGAAGGGACCCGAGAGCGGGTGGACGGGCGCCGCCGTACCGCGCTGGCATTTCCGGTGGAGACGAGATGAAGCCACCACTCCACGAGCAGAGCACACACACACACACACACACACACACACACACACACACACAGAGTGCACACGGACAACAGCAGCGCTGCCCTCAGTCAACAACGAGGTTCGTGTTCGGCTGTTCGGCCGCCGGGCGCACCCTACCCTTTCCGTGCGCCCAGCCCAGCCCCAGCCCCAGCCGCCGGCGACCAGCTGATGTCCGTCGGACAACACCACACACGCGACACGAGTGGACATCGACAGACCTATGTTTAGAACTGTCTGCCGCCGCCGGCCCCGCTGACCCCGGCCCCCGGGCTGTTTACTCGACCGTTATTATTGTCGTGCAGTTCTATTTCCTTTCTTTCACAGCGCCAGGAATAGCAGTAGGCCCCGGCCGGAGTGTGCGGGCGGAGAGCGCCTGCGGTCGCGCGCATAGGCAGTCCGCAGTGCATGCGTGCCCGGCGGGACTGCCTACCCAACGGGCGCTCCTCTGCTCCAGCTCCGGCTGCGGAATACCCTATCTCCTTTGGCGGTCTGCCCTCGCTCCGGAGAGGCGGAGGCGCTTTCGTAATTTGTTCACGACCCCCCAAGGCCGGGGCCGGGCCGGGGGCCACCGGGGGCGGATGGCGCGCGGATCGTCCGGGGAATAATCAACTTTCACTGCGCGTCTCGCCATAAACCAGGTCACAAGTCCGATGACGACGCCGTGGCGCGGGGAAGGCGAGCAAGGCGAGTCCCCCGCGGCTCAGCCCTTGGCGAGAGGGACGGTCAGGCAGTGCTTTTGTTGGCCGGTGGCTAGGCAGGGCACGGCCAGAGGGAACGGCTGCGGGCGGAGTCCGATCCCGCGGTGCTGAGTCCGCCCCCGCCGCCCCCGCCGCCCCCGGCCGCCCCCGGCTGCCCGCCCCCGGCCGGCCACACCCTCGTTAATCACCACACCGCGGACTTGAATCACTCTGCCGTTGATGATCCGAAGAAGGCGGTGGAGTAAATGGCTGCGGCTGCGCTCGGGCGAGCGGCCAGGGTCCGTGCCTTACCGTTTCTGCCCTTTAAAAGAAAAGAGGGGAAAAAAAGGAAAAAGGAAAAAAGAAAAAGAGAAAGGGACAAAGGACAAAAAAGCCCTGTCAGGTTAGGTGGCCATGAAATTTTAACCGCGAGCTACACCGGATCTGAGAGCGCTGCACTCGCCGGGGCCGCGGAGGCTCGAACGGCTACCGGGGCAGCGGGCAGCGGTCAAGTGCTCCCTGGGGCGGCACAGCGCCTCTGACACCCTCTACAGGCGTCGTCATATTTTACGACAAGAAGACACACTCCGGTTGGACCGGCCGCGTTATAGACACACACAGGCCCTGCGTGCGTGCGCGCGCGCGCGCGCGCGTGTGTGTGTGTGTGTGTGTGTGTGTGTGTGTGTGGGAGAGAGAATAAGGGTGATTGAGAGTGCCTCCAGTTTACAACAGAAAGGACGTCCACCGTCGTAAGAAAAATAAAAAGGGTCAGGGGGCACCGCGGCAGTCAATCGGGCAACAACGGGTGCTCTTAAAATTTCGTCCGTATTTCCTTTTTTCATGGCGCGCGCGCCGCGGCAAAGGAAAAAGAAAAGAGAAACAATGTGGAGAAACAATCCGCCCCTGGCAGTCCTGAGTACTGCGCTCTTTCGTCTTGGAGAGCCCTATACGTCGTCACCGTGAGCTCTGCTTGGGTCGCAGGCCCAACGACCAGGGTTATAGTTTTCACCCTGGTCGCGCCGCTCCTGACGGATTGCAGGACAGCCGGTGAACCGGACCGCACCGGACTAGACAGCACCGGACCGCGCCGGACCGCACCGGACCCCCAAACCACTCCGTTTCCCCCCGGCGACGCGTCGGCCGCTGCCACCCTAGGGTGAGCGTGCACCCTTTCCTGCAGGGCGATCACGTCGTCCTGTCGTCGTTGTCGTTGGCGACCCCGTTTCCACCGATAGCAACACACCGCGCGTGGCCTCTGCGGAGTGTGAGAGAGAGAGAGAGAGAGAGAGAGAGAGAGAGAGAGAGAGAGAGAGAGAGAGAGAGAGAGAGAGAGAGAGAGAGAGAGAGAGAGTAGTTCCGACGGCGCGGTCTGTCCTCGTGGCTCTCACTCTCGCCGCCGGCCGCTTGCCGCTGGAAAGCCCCGGCTCGTGTCGTCGAGTGGCTGGGAGTCCTGTGTGCTGTGTGTGCGTGCGCGCGCGCGCGGTGCTCCAAATGTGTCCGCACGTCCTGAGAGTGATGGACCCTGCTGGCCCGGGGCCCTGCTGTGCCGGAGGGCTGTGCCGAGGCCCCGCTGGGACGACATCGTTGGGCTCCCCGAGGACACTTCGAGCACCCCCTCTCGTCTACCTCCATGCCTTGCTCTTATTCCTTTTCCTCGTCCCATTACTGCTCTCTCTCTCTCTCTCTCTCTCTCTCTCTCTCTCTCTCTCTCTCTCTCTCTCTCTCTCTCTCTCTCTCTCTCTCTTACTCTCGCTCAGTCCATCTTTCTGTCTTCCTACCTGGTACCTCCTATCATTCCCAGAGATTTTTGCGTGGTTTACAGGAAGCACAGAATTATCACGCCCTTGTCTCGCTTTGTTTTCGTTTCAAACTACTATACTACCTCGCCATCTTTATCTCTCTCTGTCTCTCTCTCTCTCTCTCTCTCTCTCTCTCTCTCTCTCTCTTTTTGTGATGGGATTTGTGTGAAGTAGAACAAGGGATGTGAGTGCCGGCGCGCGCCGCTGAGAGACTCACACGGCTCGCGGCACGTCCACGGCCGCCGTGGCCTCCGTAGAGGTGAGCGGCGAGGAAGCAGGTGGGGAGAGCAAACAAGGGAAGGTGGGGGGGGGGGGGGACGATTCTCGCTATCCAAGCCCTACCCCCCTCCCTTTTCTGACCCGGCAGATCCGCAGCAGGTCGACTTCTGCGGAAGTTGAAAAGGGTGTAAAGAAGAGAGGGCTGGTCTCCCGTTTGTGCCGAGGCAGCCGGTGCAGCCGCTGCTGCTGCCCGTGCCGGTGGCAGCCCTGGGGCAAGTGAAGGAGGCCGTCTTGGATGAGGATGGGAGGCGCCATTAACACCAGCGAATTATATGATATGACGGAGCCCGCGGTTGTTTGCCCGCCTGCAATCACAGTCACATTTCGCAGTCACATTCGTTACCAGATGTACCAACGTGCCGACGGTCTCCTGCCCCACCCCCACCCATACACCCGCCCGAGGATACGGCGAAAGCGAGCGTCCCATGAATATAAACATGCACACACATGCGAACATCTGTCCGAGCGGGCGGAGCGCGGGGCGGGGCGGGGCGGGGCGGCTGCGGCTCCCCCCGAGGACCCACCACTCCTCCCATCTCCTCCCGCTCTCTCCGCTCTGTCGGCGGACAGAAAGTCCCCGACGATTCCAACACCACCGAAATTCCGGGAGCGCGCAAGTCAACACGATATGCCTCATTCCTGTCTTCATTTTCGCGCCCTCCGTCAACCGCGGTGTACTCCACCAACACGCCTCTTTTGTCCTCCTTTTTCCTCCCTGAGACCTGATCCTCTGCGTCGCTCTACGCCCTTCTTTCTTGACGAAAAGAAGAAAAAAAAAACTGCACATAAAAGTGCTCACACCTTACGTTCGTACGCAGCCCCCCTCCCTCTCGCTCGTTTCTCTTGTTTTCGCCGCTGCTACTCAACCTGGCGACATTTCGTTCGTAGAAGGGGGTCGGCTTGGAGGTGGCGAGGTCATACCCCCGTGCACACATCAGCCCCCCCCCCCCCCCCCCCCCCCCCCCCCGCCACTGCCGTTACCAACCGCGAGGGGACGCACCGCGCCGCTCGTCCTTGTTCTCGGACGGCTCGGTAGTGATGCTCTCACATCATCGTCATCATCAGAATAGCATCCAGCAGCCCCCCACCCTCTCTCTCTCTCTCTCTCTCTCTCTCTCTCTCTCTCTCTCTCTCTCTCTCTCTCTCTCTCTCTCCCTCCCTCTTCCCTGCTCCATATCTCTCTCCCTCTCTCTCTTTCTGTCCATGCGACGTCATCAGTGTGACGACACAAAGTTACTGCCGCTCGGTATGGTGCTCCCGCGTGCTGCCTTTCGGGGGGAAAGAGAGGGAATACGGAGAGGAGAGACAGAGAGAGTATGGGAGGGGGGGGGGGGGGGCTGACGGGGGCGAGAAATGTCTCAATAAGGAGGGCCGCGGCGCGTCTCCGCCCATGTGCGTCCCCGCGGCCTCTGCGGCTCCGGAAATCGCCGAAATGACGCAGCGCGCCGCACAGCGGGGACTAAACAGACTAGGCGGCAGCAGCCACACACACACACACACACACACACACACACACACACACACACACACGCAGGGGGCGGATGCACAAGGACCGGTACGACACGCCGGATGCACCCCGGCGCTTGGCAATGAATTTTAATTGCGTGTTTCAATTCGTGTTATGATTGTGTGTTTCGCTCGCTCCGCGGGCACAGCGCCGCTTGACGGAGGGGAGAGGAGGGCGGGGAGGGGACCAGGGAGGACAGCCCAGCCGGCCGGCAGACCTTGAATATTCAACGGGGCTCTAAGCTGGACCTGGGCCGGCAGCCGACACGGGGGAGGGAGTGGGGGACTTTGTCTTTCGCTCGACTACGCCGCCCGGCCGACGAACGACGCAGATGACGTTGTCCTTGCAGATGACGTTGTCCTTGCAGACGACGCAAATAGCAGCCGACGCCGATAGCAGACGACGCGAATAGCAGACGACGCGGATAGCAGACGACGCATGGTGCGGTGCCGGTGCGGTGCGGCCAGCAGCGACAGTGTCGGTCGGTAGCGCAGCGGGCGCGCGCTGCACACAGCTTTATGATGCTGGCCTCCGCGTGGCGGCGCGTGGCGGCGCGTGGCGGCGCGAGGCGTCATCTGTTTCGAGACTGGTGCCAAATAAAAGCAGCGCATAAAGTTTATTATATCATCGGGCCGCTGTATTGTTCGAAGTCCGCCGCCGAGTTTCGGAAAGGGCGAGGCCAAAGGGGCGTGGAGAAAACGGTTGGAAGTGGAAGGCGGGGGGGGGGGGGATTAGGGGGAGGAATTTTAGCCTCCGTGCAAGTTCCGCTCGTGTTTCCCCGCACCCTTTATTTCACATTTTTCGCGAGTGTTTCGGTGAACTTTTATAATGAGTTAACAAAATTGCCACTCCGGTTTGTGTTTGTCAATCTTGTCTTGAAAATAAGAAGATGAGTTTGAGTCTTGTCGTGGGGTCCACCCAGAAAAACGTAGTCTTGAAAAGATGAAGTCTACTTTTGCTTTCATGAAAGTCAAATGAGACTTGATTCAAGCTTAAAACTTTGGTTTAAGGCTACTTTTAGTTTAGACCTAGAAAAATGTTCCCTCGAATCAAGTCTAAATAGACTTGATCCAGCCAAGGTCAAATTAGACTTGATTCAAAGCGATTAAACTTGATTCAAGACAAATTTGGATTGAATCAAAGAAATGAGTATTAAATAAAAGATTTCGTGTTTTAAATCAAGAAGTCTTTTTTCTGGGTGGTCAGAATGTTTCCCCCTTGGTTTGACCGAACGCCCTTCGCCATGGCAACACACCAGAGCACCAGAGGAACTGCTGGCAGTCGCGGGGCCACGTTTTTCCCCGTTGTGTTCCTGTTTTTCGCGCGCGGCAACTAGTGCGTCCTTGCTACTGCTCAGCGTCGGAAAACTGCCCCCCCCCCCTCCCTTACCCATCCCACTCTCGCTATCTCTACTGTCTTTTCGCGTATCTCTCTCTCTCTCTCTCTCACACACACACACACACACACACACACACACACACACACAGTCCATTCATTTGGGCCTGTAATAGCAGTTGCCCGTGCAGCAGTGCAAAAACAGGCCCAGCCGCAGCGTACATGGTGGTGGTAGTGTTGGTGGGCGAGGATGCCTGGGCCGGCCTAGGGCAGCTGCCGGGACGAGCCACGGACAGAATCCGACGCCAAACTATGTCATCGTCAGTGAAAGATAGGGGAGCATAATTTCGCGTGTACAACACGCTGTAAAACTTGAATATATTTTTTTTGTAATTTTTCGTCCCAAACAAGGAAAAAATGTGGCAGTGAAAAAAAAAACGCAAAAAGGATGATCTGACTACGACTTTGTTTGTCACCTGTTTGTAACTTTGACATTGGCCACGGTCAGTCAACCGAAGCCGTTATATTATATCATCAACTTGACATGATTTTTTTTTTCGAAAGTGGATGGGATGAACAGACTTGGTTTTAGCCTTCACTTAATGGTTTAGCGCGCCACTTTGGGTGCTCATTGCTTCACGCAGCTCGCGGCCAGTGCTGAGTGTCGCACTCCTAGACGCACGAAATGTAAGTGAGCGGGGCTGGGTCAGCGGAGCCTCGAGGAAGAGGGATAGGGAAGGGGGGGGGGGCTGGGAAGTCCCTCTGCGTCAGATTACCTTAAGGGACGCTGTAATTTAGCCAACAATTATGTGAGCAGGCGAGAGGGAGGGGTGGCGGCAGGATGTCTTGATGGAGGGTTTGAAGGGACACGGATGAAGAACAGAAACATAAACGAGAGAGAGAGAGAGAGAGAGAGAGAGAGAGAGAGAGAGAGAGAGAGAGAGAGAGAGAGAGAGAGAGAGAGAGAGAGAGAGAGAGAGAGAGAGAAGGAAGGAAAGACAGCTGCGTCGAGATAATTACGACAGCGGTTCTCGTATGAATTTTCAGTGCGCCGGGAAATGAAATCAACCTCACGTCATTGTGGGAAACGACGTCCTGCTTGTGGAGCGCGCGGCTACAGGAAGGATTCTGTCTCTTCCGCAAGCTCGTTTCGCAGCGTTTGTTAGACCCACCGTATGAGGAGAGAGAGACAAAGAGAGAGAGAGAGAGAGAGAGAGAGAGAGAGAGAGAGAGAGAGAGAGAGAGAGAGAGAGAGAGAGAGAGAGAGAGAGAGAGAGAGAGAGAGAGAGAAACAAACAATGCATACGTTTTGCGGGGTATTAGTTGTGCAGAACCTTTAACGCATGCCGCTGACCTTGCCAATGCTTGTCTGCCAGGCCACATCAGTCGTGACATTTCAGCTTTTACGATGCCACGCTACCCGTCCCCCCCCCCTCCTCCCCTCCCCCTCTCCGCTTCCCGCCTCTCGGGCCCCACTCATTTGGGTACATAGCTGGGCAATTTGGCTTACAGCCGGTCCGGTCGGCCCCCCGGCGGCCCCCTGTGCCCCCCCCCCCTCCCCCGGCGGCCCCTTGTGCCCCCCTCCCCTCCTCCGGAGGCCCCCCGGAGGTTCCCTTCGGCGGCCCGTCCCCCGGCGCCCAGTGCGGGGGCTTAAGTGGATCGCCGCGGCACCCTGTACCACCGGAAAGGGACCGCAGGGAGATCCCTCTGGAATATGCCCGGGGCACCTGGGCTGCACCTACCTCTGGAAACCTCTGGAAACCTCTGGAACAGAAGAGGGGGGGGGGGCATAAGGGCAGCAAGGGCCTCGGGGAGGAGATTTGTCCGTCCGGTCCGCCTTGTGACCTCGGCCGTTCGTTAGCCGTTAGCCCCCTGTGTGGGCTTCATGACATGCCCTGCCGGCCCTGCCACCGGAACCAAACGACCGCACGCTCCAGAACAGACAGAGGCAAAGGTGAAGCCCTGCTGCTGCACACTGCATGTGAGCACTGGTTCAAAGGGGTGAATCGGACGCTGTTTAAAATTTTTGGGAAAACTCCGAAAACTAAATTGATAAATTTGTTCAAATCCAGATGCTTTCAAAATCAGCGACCCCACTATTTTTTTTTTTTTTTTTTGGTCAGGAGTTCAGGTCTCAAACGTGACAAACTGAACTATCTGATGTCTCCTTTGGTCCTCATTGAGTGTAGGGCGCGGTGGTGTCGGCAGTGGGCGTGTTGCAGCGGCGGTGGGGGCGGCGCTGGCTAATGGCGGGGCCCGGCGGAGGCCGGCGGAGGCCGCGCGTCATGGCCGACCGATGATAAATGTAATGGAGACTGCGGACTCAGGTCTGCGGGGCCGCGGGGGCTGCGGGGGCAGCGGGGGCTGCGGGGGCAGCGGGGGCAGCGGGGGCTGCGGCGGCTGCGGGGGCAGCGGGGGCAGCGGGGGCAGCGGGGGCAGCGGGGGCTTCTCCCCTACACCGCCCTCTGTCGGCCAACGTCGGGCCCCCAATCGAACAGCAAAGCCCCGGGATCGCCTTGCATCGATGACCCTGCTACCGCGGGAGGAAAGGGGTGTGGGATTTATATGACAACATTGGGGTGCCGAAGAGGCCCTCTTCTCTTCCTGCCTCCCCCCCTCCTCCCCCACCCGGCCCCATTCTTCATTATACAACGCCGACCACGGCCACGAACAACCGCCATGCTCCATAGCCAGCCACCTCGCACGAGGGGCGGGGCGCGGGAGTGAGAGAGAGAGAGTGAGACCTTTGTTGTGTACGTCTTGAGTCGGCCACCGCAATTTTCTGCTGAGACAAAACTGCTTCCGCTTGCCAAGATTTATGGAACGATTTTGTTTGTATATCAGCCAGCCGTGGCGTATAGCCCTTCCTACCCTTTTCAGAGTGAAAGCTCGAAAACGAGAAATGGGGCGGAAATAAGGGAATGTTAGCGGGTGGATGCGGACGGGGTTTGGGAGGTAAGGCGCTCCGCACAGCCCCCGCTTTGGGGAAATGTCACGGCTGTACGGGGCCGACTCACACTTGGAGGCCAGATATTTCACGAGAAAAATTAATAAATTTTAAAATGTCGAGATCTGTTTGATCCAATTCAAGTGCGTTTTGTCCGCAAAATAGTGAAAACGACAGAACTCCCACTGAACCACAAACAGCAAAAATCTTCAACTTTTTTAATTTTTAATTTACGGAATCCCGATACACATTTTTGCGCGCAGTCTCTCTGCGATTCGGTAATGGTGTTTTCGAGCAGAAGCCTGGCATGGCACCTGCGCTGTCAGGCTGACGCCGCGAGGACAAGGGCTCGACGCGCCCTCTATCGGCGGCCCGGGACACCCTCCGCGGCTGCGGTTGCGGTCGCTGCGGTCGCTGCGGTCTTCGCGCGGCTGACACCGTGGTTGTGGCCACCTTTCGCGGCTCTGCTCCCAGCTCCACCCCCGGCTCTGCTCCCAGCTCCGCCCCCGGCTCTGCTCCCAGCTCCGCCCCCGGCTCCGCCCCCGGCTCCGCCCCCGGCTCCGCCCCCGCCAACACGGCTGAAATTGTTTGTCGAACTCTCCAGCACCGATGCCAATGCCAACGCGTGTTGTACACGGAACGGAAGGCAAATGACCGGACTCGCTAAACCGGAATACACAATCAGCGGCGCGGAAGTGTGCGTTTCCGTGTGGGTCCACAGGCTCGAGCCGTGTGTGAGTGTGTGTGTGTGTGTGTGTGTGTGTGTGTGTGACATGACCGCCACGTATGCCGCGCTCCGCCAAGCACGCTCAATAATGCCCCCCCCCCCCCATTTTTTTCCTTTTTGGCCCTGTTTACTTTTATTTTTGCGTCGGCGTCTCTTTGCCTGCACCGCCGCCGCTGCTTCGCTGCTGGGGCGCCGCGACTCTTGCGAACTTTCCCCGCGGCGCTATTAATCCTTCCTGTCCGTCGCAAAGCGACGACGACGCAAGTTTTTCCTCGCCTCTTTGTGTGTGATTTCCATTTCACCGGCGGCGGCCGGCGGCGGCGGCGTGGCGGCCAGCGGCGGCGGTGCGGAGGTATCTGCGGCGTCCCTCCTCAATCGGAAACTATGGAGCGTTGGCGGGGGAAGAGGGATAGGGTGGCGGCACTGCCAGCCAGAGAGAGAGAGAGAGAGAGAGAGAGAGAGAGAGAGAGAGAGAGAGAGAGAGAGAGAGAGAGAGAGAGAGAGAGAGAGAGAGAGAGAAAGAACGAATGAGGCGAGAGAAGGGCTCGCGCCACTTTGTCAAATTACTTCATCTCGGCGTGCGAGAATGTTTTTGCTCCTATAGAGGCGCGGCGAGCGCGGGTGTAGGGAAATTAATGTGCTGGGCGAATTCTATTCGGTCCGTGATGTTTTACTCCCCTGGGCTGCCGCCGCCGCCGCCGCCGTCGCTAGGACGTGGCTCTCCATCCGCAGCTTGGCTTGTCCGGGTAGCGGCTGTGTTTGCCCAGTGGGTGGCAACGCCCCGTGTACGAGTGAAGCGATGCGCGCGCCCTCGGGACTGCTCGGGAGCTCATGGATTTGTGCACGCTTATGTAACGAAACGGCGATATTACGGATGTGGAGACTTTTCAATAGGGTATTTCGGAGAAGGTCCAAACCGGAAATGGAGAAGAAGTTCTGTACTTTGTGCTGTGGTGCCGCCGCCGGCCTAGAGATGACGTTCCCACTGCCGCCGCCGCCGCTGCCACCGCTGCCCCCGCTGCCACCGCTGCCCCCGCTGCCGCCGCCGCCCCCACTGCCGCTGCCCCCGCTGCCACCGCTGCCGCCGCTTCCACCGCTGCCACCGCTGCCGACGCCGCCCCCACTGCCGCTGCCCCCGCTGCCACCGCTGCCGCCGCTTCCACCGCTGCCACCGCTGCCGACGCCGCCCCCGGCGCCGCCTCTCGCGCGAGCGGCGCGACGGATTAGAAAAGTTATCAGGCGATTCGCAGAGCCGCCATAACGCCGCGTGTGCGGAAGCGGCCTCAACTTTTCGTGCTTACGCCTCTGGTCCAGAGAGAGAAAGATAGTGTGTGTGAAAGAGAGAGGGATTCAGGGAGGCAGGCAGGGCATTGGCGCATGTGTGTGTGTGTGTGTGTGTGTGCGTGCGTGCCCGGCTGCCCGCGCGTCGCTGTGGTGGCGGGGGCTGACGACCATCACAAACTGAGTCGTCCAACGGCTACCTTAATATGCATAACCTACCAGCACGCTGGGGGCAGGAGGGGGGAGGGAGGGAAGGGGGGGGGGGGGGGGGGCGCCGTGCCGTGCAGACCGTGGTCGTACCGAGCAAGTAACAAGATTGGCCTGGCCTGTTCGCGTAGGGGTCGGCGTGAGGCACACTGGAATTTTTTTTTTTTAAGCACCAGGGGTGTGTAGGAAATTGGCCGCGGCGTTCATCGGACTCTTGTATTCCGAGGCCTTGCCAGGATATGCGGAGGAGCGGCCTTTTGCTCGTGGTTTGAAGTTATCTCAGTCTGTTTCCTGATTCGCAAGGCGAGCGTTTTTAGAGAGGCATCCGGGAGTGAACTTGGTGGTTTTTTTTTTTTTTTGGAACCCGAAATTTGTTCAAGAATTATTCCGGGAAGGGCCGACGCGCTGCCCGGCACGGTCCGCAGGCCGGAGCGCGCGGTTCGAGTCGGGCGTGGGCACCACCGTGCCGTACCGCACCGCACCCCTTTGAGGGTTGATGCGCTGGGCTGGCTGCGCGGCCGGGACCTGGGCCAGGCTCATTGCATATTCCCCATATCGGTGTTTGCTCCAGAGGAGTTTCACGGTGGGTGAGAGAGGAGGGGGGGGGGGGAGGGGGCGGTGCAAGGGGTGCTGCTGGCCGGCGGGGCCCGCGGCCTCGCCGGGCAAAGGTCGCCATCCAGCGGCCAGACGGAGGCGGGGGCTGCGGGGGCCGCGGGGGCTGCGGGGGCTGCGGGGGCTGCGGGGGCCGCTCGGGTCGGGGTGACTTTCCCACGCTTGCAGCGACGCCGCATCACTCTTGCATGAGAGGAGCGCTCATCCCGTATGCCGTGGATCAGCGGGAAACCCCACCAGCATTACACGCCGATTTTTTTTTTTTGGGGGGGGGGAGGGGGGATTTTTTTTTATCAGGTTGGAGTGGGCGCGTCGGTTTTGTGCTGGCGGAGGCCAAGAGGTGGCGCCTTTTGCGGCGCTGGCAGGAGCCAGGCCAGCAGGCCCTCGTCATGCGTGCTCCTCAGCAGTTTTCTTTAACATGCACGACGCCGGGTACCCCGTGCCGCCGCCGCCACCGCTGCACTGTCTGATGCATTACAATGACCCGGAGCTAGGGTTTTCCGTGCCGCAGGCCCCTCGGCCCCTCAGCCCCCACAGACCGCAGCCACAAAGAGACACGCCGTGATTGTGATACAAACTAACTATACAATAAAGTACTCCAGAGAAGATCAGAACGGAAGTGAGATGTGGTAACGAAGAAGATGAATGCAAGGGAAGTACGCGAAATCGAGCATTCGGAACCCCACGACTCTGCCCTTCAAAAATCACGCGATTTATCATATTTTCTCCGGGATTCTTCTTCTTCGTTACGACTTCTTACCTTCGTTCCGGGCTTCTCCGGAGTACTCTATTCTTCAAATTAATTTTTCTTTTCATTCTTGAATTCTTATTTTAAAAATAAAACTCACCACGCTTCTTACAGTGCAAGGGAAATTATTCCGCGAGCGGCAATACTGGCGCAGTACTCTGCGACCTGGACCATCGGCGGCCGCCCCGCCCCGCCCCGCCCCGCTCGCCACGGTTCACAGTTCTGATGACGATCACGTTCTGGCGCTGCGGTCGGCGCGGCCTTCCTCAAACGACCCCCAGCAGAGGCCGCCCGGGCGGTGAGAGAGACCTTTCCGGCTGCTTACTGCTCGCCTCCGACGCTCTGATTTATGAGTCACAAGTTTGTCAGAGATTCTCCCCGCTCCCCCCGCCGCCAGCATTCCTGCCTCCTGCCGTTCCTCGCCCGCCAGGACCACAGAACAGGCCGCTGCTCCTTGTTTTCAGCGCAAGCTATTCCGACTGATAAGTGGACTGCAAAAGGAAAAGGGGGGAGGGGGGGGGGAATTGGACGGACGGTGGTGGCTGGGCGGGTGGGGGCAGGGGGCCTTGTTGTGGGAGGCGAGCGCAGAATGCCAATGCCTTCCCGACATCAGGACGACGACGAGGTCGGGGAGGCCGAGCCACCCCATTACAGCAGCATCAGCTCTGACGAGGCCCGCTCACACACTGCACTGCACCTGGACCCACAAACATTATATCATCATGTCATATATCATAATCCGAGCGCGTGGTGTTTGTGATGCTCTGCCGGGCCATTCAACGACGTGGAAGGAGGAGGTGGGCGTCAGAGGTCTCAGAGGTCTCAGAGGTCTCTTCATTTCAATAATTTTTTTTTTTAATTCAAAAGTATATTTAATCCTCAAGATTCAGACCCTGCAAATAATAAATACAACAACAACAAAAAACGGCAAAAATGGGTGGGTCCTACCTCGTCCCAGACTTCCGTCCGGAACCGTTCCTGCTTAACTTCGGTGTTCGGATGGGAACCGGTGTACCAGGAGTTGACCGCCGCTAAGACACAGGCACGACGCAGCCACCTTGGTAGGCAGGCTTCCGCAACGGCCAACATCGCCCCTTCCGCTGACTAGATTTCAGGAGTCAGCCCCCTTCGACCAGCCAGTTGGTCTGTGGCCCTGAGGCCACTCCCTCGCGGATTGAGAGGGAGGTAGGATGCCCAGATCGTACACGGCCGAAGCCGATTGTACTCTACTCTTCTACGCCATGTATCCAAGTAGGTGTTGCCCGAATACTCCAGATTCCGAGGCCTTACGCTTGAAAAATGTAGAAGGCCGAACCCTAGGCCTCTACATTTAACTTCTGCCGAGTCTTGGCAAGCACCATTCCCCTGCTTGGGCGTCGAACCACTGTTCCTCAGCAGTGTATTCAACCTCCGGGGAATGGCCGCGGCCCAACGTCCGCGGTCACTCAGACAACACACTTTGATCACGTTCTTTTCGTATATTTTACCCACCATCCTCGGTCGGCAGACTTCAGAAAAATTTTTACTTCGGCAAAGAGTTGAACCCCGGCCCTTGCGGTCGTCGACCGGCCCGCTAGCCCACTACGCTACGGAGCTGTGGTGGGGAATGGCAGCGCGCTATTGATACTTTAACCACTGTTGTCCCGCAGAGAGCGAAACCGTTAGCTCGCGGAGTGTGCTGACCTCCTTTCCCTTCTTGGCGCTACTGCCGGTGTCTGCCGGTGGCGTAGCGCCGCGTGACGTCAGCTGAGGCTGGAGGCGCCGGGGGGGCTGCGAGGAGCTACCAGGAGCTGCCGGGCCGGGAGCCCCCGGGGAGCGGAGGGGAACTGTGTTTCACACTTCCATCACCCTCCCCGCTCCGCTGCCTGTCTTGGGCGGGGCCCTCAGTGCGGTGGGGGCCCAAGTGCGTGTCGGAGCTGCCGCCTGCCGCACTGCCGGAATCGCCCCGCGGTCGTCCGCGGTCCGGCCCGGTTCCGTCCGTTCGCTGCTCATGTGCTTGTCTGTCTGTGTGCTTGCAGGGGCCGCGCCGAGGGCCACGCCGAGGCATGGTCCGCGACCGGAACCGCAGTGCCGCGCCGGGGTGCCGGAGGCGCTGGAGGTGAGGCCCGGAGGCTGGGCGGGCCCGGAAGCCTCCGGGGGCCGTGCCCCTGGCCTCACCGACGGCCGGCGGCGACCCTTCGGGGTGGACGCAGGGTGAGTAGATGGCCGGACTGGCACTGACCGATTGCCATCCGCCGGGGCCCGGAGTCCCGGAGACCCGGAGCCTGGAGGCCACTGCAGCAGCGCGGTCGGGAGTGTGGTTGGCGGGGCTGGCTGCACCGGGGAGAGCGCGGGGCCGTAGCGGCGTCGATCACTGCCCCTCAGGCCCCTGCAGGCCCTGGTTAGGGATGGGGGCCCAGACCGCCACGCCACGCCACGCCACGACTTCCCCGACCACGGACGCCCGTCTACCGATCGTCCACCGGGGAATCGTACCTCAAACGGCCGGGGGAACGATTCGGTATCTGGTCCACCTCTGCAACTCCAAGCAGACTTATCTCGGCTGTCCGAAACTGACAGCCATCCCGGTGGTAGTCTATAAGTGCGCACAGATTCGTGAGCAGTGAGCCACTTACCGGGGGTCCATGGCGCCGCCACTGCCAGGGCGGCTACGGTCAGGTCGTACGTCTCCAGGCCTTGGCGTGCGGCCACACATCCCTCACTCACGTGCTCGTGGCACACACATGTGTGGCCCTGCGACAAGATCCCCCTGCTCTGGCACTGACAGCGGCCGCAGGGGCCGCAGGGGCCGCAGGGGCCGCAGGGGCCGCAGGGGCCGCAGGGGCCGCAGGGGCCGCAGGGGCCGCAGGGGCCGCAGGGGCCGCAGGGGCCGCAGGGGCCGCAGGGGCCGCCTGGAGTAGGCCTTTGCCAGTCTTTGGCCCGGGGCCACGGCCACCGACTGCACTATTGGCTGCACGGATGTCGCTGTACGGTGCCGTGCGATAACACCGCTGGGCCGATCCCAGATCCTGGCTCTGGGTCCTGCGGAAAGACCCTTGCTGCTCTGGACTTCACACACGCACAGCACCGTGAGAGTGTCCCCGCCCCCGCCATGCCGTTTTGGCTGCGCCACAAGGGCGTGCTGAGTTGCCGGCCGGAGTTGGGCGCGCCTCCAGCACTGCACACTGCAGCGAGCACAACGCGGCACACAATGTGCACAGTAAACCTCGGCGGGGAAACTAACAGCAGGCCGGGGTGGGGAGAGGTAGGCTGTGCGGGTCTCCACCACAGCACACTAAAAATATATATAATAGAGGAATTGTTGAATTTGCGCATAAGTCGCCGCCTAGTTTTTCTAGTGACGAAAATTCCAAAAGTAAAATTTAATACACACTTTGAAGGGTTTTTTTTTTTTTTTAATTTGAAATTGTTTAAAGCACATCAACGAGAGCACGGCGGCGGTGGGAGAAGGCCGGCCGCTGTGCGCCGAAACAGAAGCAGCACAGTAGCCGAGCCGACTAAGCAGTAAAGGGAAACGTTTCACTGCGTCGGGAATCATAGCTCCGGGCGGGCGACTCCGGGCGGGCAGCTCCGGGCGGGCAGCTCCGGGCGGCTCCGGGCGGGGCTCCGGGCGGGCAGCTCCGGGCGGGCGGCTCCGGGGCTCCGGGCGGGCGGCTCCGGGCGGGTGGGGCGTCGGCTCCGTCGCGAAGCCCGCCGACTCACGAGCTAACTCGCTTTGACTTTCGCCGGCTTGCTTGCTTTTCGCCGCGTGGGACGTCGGGATGCTCGGACGGACACCCCCACGCCCGACGGCCCAACGGCACCGGCGCTTACTCAACCCCTCTCATCACGTTTGAGGAACAGCGTGGCGCGGCGTGGCGTGGCGCCACCCTTTTAGTCCGCCCTAGACGGAGAGGAGGGAGGGATTCGGGTTTTAAGCATTATGGCAGGACACGTCGTCTTTTAATTTGGTGCCGCGCTGTCCGCTAGCGATGCAACACTCAGAAAAATCGTACGAAACTTTCGGACAAGGTATATTTTTTTTTCCTTGAACCAACGGATCCGTTTGTTTTAATGTTAAATTATCTATATGGTGTGTTTGAAATTTTCTTCAAATTAAATGAACTATTTCACTGTCCCCCCCCCCCCCCCCCCACGAAGGACGGCGTCTTTGAATGAAGAAAACAGTTTTCTAGATGCAGAAGGGATGCCATGGCGGCGGATGGCCGTGGAGGTGCGGTGATTTGAATCCGGAATCACTGAAAATTAATTTTCTATCAGTTACCGCCCGTTATATCAAGTCTGGAGGAAAGTTTTTGGACGACTGTCATCTGACGTTTTGCTGACGCGGCGCGGCTACCCTCGAAGCATTACATTACAGAGGACATGCAGTCGATACCGACAGGCCAATCTCCGCCTAAGTCAGCGACGTACTTCTGCCTCGCCGTTCGCTTTTGCGATTATCTTTGGCTTTCAGTGCGCCGCAGAGCCGAGAACTCGCCGCGGTTGACATTTCCCATTTCGTTTCAGCAGAGGCAGCAGAGGCAGTGAGGCGGAGGCAGCATCAGGCGGGGCGGGGCGGGGCGAGGCCTTGGGCCTGAGGCCGCGAGCCGTCAGGGACGTCGGCTGCTATGCTGCTATGCGCGGTCAGATTCCCCACCATTTGATGGAACCTTTATAGAGGGCCGAGGCTGAAGCAGAGGGAATGTTACGGCACGTGGTGACAGCTCCAGGAAGGCGGTGGATATGTAGGCCGATGGAGGGTAGCAGCCCCCCCCCCCCAACACACACACACGACACGCTCCCCCGGCAGGTGGTGGTGTTACACTCAGGAAAACGAAAGAAAATCGGCCAGTACACTGGTAAAACTAGGGCGTAACCTTACGCCCGTTTTGAAGTATACCAGCTTGAAGCGTAACGTTACGCCCTTCTTGAAGCGTAGGGGGGGGGGGGGAATTCTCCCATGTATTTGTACAGGGCTGCTACGCTTCAAAACGGGCGTAATGTTACGCCTTAGTTTTACCAGTATACAGCAAATACAAAATTGTTTCGTTTTGACAAAGAAAAAAATCCACAGAACCCTTAGGAAGGAGCAAACAGGTCATCACCAAAGCTGTGTGTGTGTACACACCTGGGGCGAGTCTCCTTTGCCGTTAAAAGGAATTAGCTGCGAATGAAGTGGCCTTGCTAATCACCAATAAAAGAAGACGTCTTTCATTCCTCTTGCTGACCTCCTTTCCCCGCTGGGGGGCGGCCGGCGAGCCGGAGGCGCCGCCCAAGACCCCCCCGGCAATATCCCTCCGACCCGGACCTCCGGCCGAGCCGAACCCCCCAGGCCGGGTCCCCCCTCCCCTCCTCCTTTCCCAAGAGGGTCTGGCTGCACACGGCCGGCGCAACACAAAAATAAACCCTAATTAAATCTCCCGCGGCGCCTCCCGCCTCCCGCCTCCCGCCTCCCGCCTCCCGCCTCCCGCCTCCTACCTCCCGCCTCCCGCCTCCCGCCTCCCGCCTCCCGCCTCCCGCCTCCCGCCTCCCGCCTCCCGCCTCCCGCCTCCCCCACTCACCGCAGCCAGCCGCCGGTTCCGTCCACTTGCGGTCCTCAAACCTCCCGGGGGATACCCACCCCCCACACATCCAGGCTGAGGCCTCTGTGTGTGTGTGTGTGTGTGTGTGTGAGGGTGACCGGCTGTGACCAGAGCGGCGCGTAGCGTACAAGCGTTAGCAAGAATGCTTATATAAACGGGTAGAAAATTTTCAAAAACGAGAAAAATAGTTTTTGCGTCACTCTTTGGCCACACGCGACACATTCCTACGTTCACTATGTTACATAACTCTGCCGCAGAGGTCGTTTGTCGTCGTGATGTCGTAGGAATTATTTCTGCAGCGTGCCCGTCCCGCGCCCCCCGGCCTCATCCCCCGTCCCCGGCCTCGGCCCCGTCCTCGCCGTACGCGACGCACGTAGTGCTGGCGTCTGCCCCCTTCTGCTGAGCTCCAAGCAGGACGAGGCCGAGGCCGACCGAGGCCGCCAAGAGGTTCGCGGCCGCGGAGCTGCTGTCCGCAGAGCTGTCTGTATCGCACTCAGCGCGAATGGCGAGGCCGACATGTGTGAGTGTGTGTGACAGCGAACACGGACGGTACGGCAGAAAACGGACAAAATAAAGTGAGGCCGAGAGAGAAAACTACGGAAACCGTGAGGGGGTGGGGGAAGGGAGCAACAACGACGGGCAACCGAAATGTGAAAGAGAGAAAGCGCTCGACAAGATTAAGCCAAGCTGCGACAGTCGGTGACACGGTGACACACCTGACACCGGAAGCGGCTATGGCAGGGGCTCGGGCGAGTGACAAGCGAGCGATGGAGTCTGCATGACGTGGTGCTTGGAGGACATCGGGGACATCCCGACGGCCGTCGGAGAGAGATCAGATCGCATCAGGCCGGCGTCAAAGATACTGGCAGCAGACTATAAAAACATTGGATATTGCCTCTGAGACCACCAGAGGCCAGAGTGAGCCAAGGCGCGGCGCGTGATGACTTCCTCGGTGCCGGCGGTAAGGGGCGGTGTGGCGGTGCCGGGCCTGCCGCTGCCGCTGCCGCTGCCGCTGCCGCTGCCGCTGCCGCTGCCGCTGCCGCTGCCGCTGCCGCTGCCGCTGCCGCTGCCGCTGCCGCTGCCGCTGCCGCTGCCGCTGCCGCTGCCGCTGCCGCTGCCGCTGCCGCTGCCGCTGCCGCTGCCGCTGCCGCTGCCGCTGCCGCTGCCGCTGCCGCTGCCGCTGCCGCTGCCGCCGTGCCGGAACTGCGCAGGATCGATCGCACAAAGTGTTTCCGTGGCGATAGACAAAGACCTGGGCTGCTTGACTGCTCCGAGCAGAGCGCAGCAGAGCCGTCGGCAAAGCGAGGCGACGGCGGCGCGGCAGGAAGAAAAAAAATAATCAGCTGCCCTGCGGGGATTAGAACCCGACACCGCCTGCGGGAGGAGGCCAGAGGAGGGCGTGTCCTGTCCGTCAGAGGGCGCTGTTGTTGTCACGGGGGATCAGCGGGGCCGTGACGTGCGGCCAGCTAGTTTGCTGTGATGGCTGCCGCAAGGAAGACATGAAAACCCTGCGGGCCCGCTGGTACTCGAACCCGGGGCCGCCGGAGCCCGCTATCTGGCGGCTTGTGGTCCATCCCTCTCCGTCGCACACTTGCCTCTCTGCCCGTTTGGTGGACATTGATAATGGTATCAGTGTCCAGCGACGGCGGGGGGTATTTCCGTCACGATGCTCACTCTGAGTGTTTCCTGTCCGGGAGCTCCGGCCTTGTCAGACCCCTCCCCCTCCCCTCCCTCCTGCCTACCCCTCCTCCCGGTCCGCCTCGACCCGCTCAGTCTTGGACGATGTCACTTGGCAGGACGCAGGGCAAACACGATAATAAAAAGAAATTGGAATATTCACTCACGGGAAATCTTTTTGTCGTGCTCCGCTAACAGCAGCAGAAGGTAGGCCGAAAGATGGGGAGGAAGTGAGAAGCATAGGGGGGAGGGAAAGAGATAGAGAGAGAGAGAGAGAGAGAGAGAGAGAGAGGGAGGGAGGGAGGGAGGGAGGGAGGGAGGGAGGGAGGGAGGGAGGGAGGGAGGGAGGGAGAAAATAATGTCAGTTGGAAAGTAAAAGGTAAACTGTCCGCAGCCAAGATAAACGCCGGAGATGCTGTAATTATCTAATACTTAACTCGACGCGTATCAACGAAAAAGAGGAAAAAAAGCGCAGCGTTGTTTTTGACTTTTTAGAAACGCGCCCGGTTTTATTCCTGACTTTAGGTCTTTGAGTCGGCCGACTCCCGCGCCGGCTCGACAATGTTGCAGCAGCCGGGTCCCGGGTCGCTGGAGTCGTTATTGTTGGTTCGGTCCGAACTTTGCTTCTCTCGGCGCCCAGGTCTACTTGTAACTCGTTTTGACGTGCCGCTGTCAGCGCCGCTGCCGCTGCCGCTGCCGCTGCCGCTGCCGCTGCCGCTGCCGCTGCCGCTGCCGCTGCCGCTGCCGCTGCCGCTGCCGCTGCCGCTGCCGCTGCCGCTGCCGCTGCCGCTGCCGCTGCCGCTGCCGCTGCCGCTGCCGCTGCCGCTGCCGCTGCCGCTGCCGCTGACAGAGCCGCTGCCGCTGCCGCCGCCGCCGCCGCTGGCCGGACGATCGTCTTACTGCCAAACTAGAAGTGCCTCGGGCTGTGCTGAAAGGCAACCGGAAGTGCGGAGCGCGGCCGGCGGCAGCCAGCGGAGGCCGAGGTGAGCGACAGCGAAGCCTAATATGGCCGCGTCCGGGGGCGGGCCGGCTGTCCCAGCGGATCATCGTCACCCTGTGCAATCCTGGCAAAGACGGGGGCGGGGGCCGGGGGCGGGGGCCGGGGGGCGGCGACTGGAACTGTTCAGGGCGGGGGCGGAGCAGGGGCCGTGGCCGCGCTGAAAGTGTACGCCCCCGGCCATTCCTCTCGGCACCCCGCCCTCTCGCATGACCCGGCCAGCAGCCTGCCCCCGCAGTCCCCGGGGCCGCCTACAGACCGCCCCCGCCTCCGCCTCCCGCCCCCGCCTTCCCGCCAACGGCCTCGCAGTGGTGGCCAAAGTACACGCCGCCATGTCTGCTCCGCTCTGCGGCCTGGCGGGTCTGGCGCTGCCTGGCCTGCTCTGGTCGCCGGGCTGCCGCTGGCGCTGGTCGCGTGTTATCCATCTCCCTCTGACGCTACGCCGCGTGTCCCCGTGTCCCCGTGTCCCCTCCAGCCCCCTTCGCCCCCCTCCGCCCCCTCCGGCCCCCTCCGGCCCCTCCAGCCCCCTCCGCCCCCCTCCCTCCGCCCCCCTCCGGCCCCTCCGGCCCCCTCCGGGTCCCCTGCAGCAGCGCTGCAGACAGCCACTCTATCTCCACACGGGCAAGAGTGCGCCGTTCTCAGAAGAAAGCCACCATAATTTCGCTCAAACACACGCGACAGTAGATGTAAGTGCACTTCCTCGCGTACCTTTGAAAAATCATGCACACAAGTTTTTTTTTTTTTACATTATTAAAAAAAAGAGAACCTTCTTTATTTATGTTTTTGGCCGCGGTACAAGTACCGGACGGGAACTCACGCCGTCCGCGTCACTTCAATCATCATACGACATAATGAATTGTTCTGCC
Source organism: Odontothrips loti (assembly GCA_038380765.1). Classification (NCBI taxonomy): domain Eukaryota; kingdom Metazoa; phylum Arthropoda; class Insecta; order Thysanoptera; family Thripidae; genus Odontothrips; species Odontothrips loti. The sequence continues at coordinate 8,509,672 of CM076249.1, forward strand.
GCGCGCACGGAATTCCTCGAAAATTATAATTAAAGCGGAGTCGGGGAACTGACGGGCGCGACGCGACGTGTGGAGGCACTCGCCAGAATGCGGCCTCAGAATTCCGCCCAGCCCGCGGTGCCCACTGCGCCCTCGGCGCCGCCGGCCGGTCCCGGGCCCAAGCGACAGCACAGCACAGAACAGAGCGGCATATGATTCGCTCCACGTCTCTCTTCCTCTCAAATTCAAATGAACCGCGCGCGCGCTCCCGGGCGCTCCCGGGAAAAGGAGGGAGGCGGGGGAGGGAGGCGTTCTTTACTTAATTAAGATTTTGCGTGCAGAGGAAGCGCGGGGAGTAGGGCCACGACAAGTACTGCGATGCAGCGCTACAGAGAGAGAGAGAGAGAGAGAGAGAGAGAGAGAGAGAGAGAGAGAGAGAGAGAGAGAGAGAGAGAGAGAGAGAGAGAGAGAGAGAGAGAGAGAGAGAGAGAGAGAGAGAGACCACGCCGCTATCTCGAGCGCCTTGCATATCGCTGCAGTGTCGGACCTGCAGCACGGGACGGAGGGAGGGCTCCCCTGCTGTAAAACTTGTCGAGGGCCCCGAAGGGTTCGCGCCGCGCCTCTGCTCCGGAGAGGAGCCGTAACGGCCCAGCCGAACCAGGATAATTTCCGAGTGCCGCCGCCGAGGCGGTTGGGAGGCGGAGGGACGAGGCCGGCGCCACGACGCGAACGTCGCCGCGCTCCGGTCGTACCTCTGGCGGTGTGGGCCGACGCTGGCGGGGCCGGGAGAGGAGGCCGAGGCGGCGCTGTGAGAATCCCGGCTTAGAGTTGGCGGTGGAGTGTAAGCCTTTGTACAGGAGCGCGGTCCACCGCCCCCCCCCCCCCCCCCAGGGCTGGTGCAGGGGGTTGTGCAGGGGGTTGTGCCGGGGGCTGTGCCGGGGGCATGGCCGGGGCCGTGAGGGTAATGTTTAATGGACAGGATATTTGCATAGACGACTTGGCTACCGGCACCAAGGGCGGGGGGCACGGCGCGGCACGACACGGCACGGCGCCATCAGACCGTGAGACGATATGACGGCCCACAGCCCCCAGACTAGGCCGAAATGAAACGGCCAAATTATCCTGGGCCACAACCAGGGTGCGCACATAGCCACCCGGGCGAGGATAGACCAGCGCAGCGAGAAAATCGCGGTAAACAGTGCGGTGGAGATGTGATGCCGTGCGGCACGCCGGCAGCCGGCGGGGTAGGCAAGCCCGCCGGGCTGGGCTGCTGAGCGGGCTGCCTACCCCGCGGTCCGCAGGCGCTCTGTGGCTGACCGCGACGGAGAGGAGGAGAGCGTACAGTACTGTACTGTGTGCTCCGGGCTGGTACACTACACGGAGGAGGTCAGGCGACCACCTCGATGTCTGCGTTGGCGCCCTGCATGTTCTGCCGCAGCGCCGGGGAGAGAGAGAGAGAGAGAGAGAGAGAGAGAGAGAGAGAGAGAGAGAGAGAGATAGAGAGAGAGAGAGAGAGAGAGAGAGAGAGAGAGAGAGAGAGAGAGAGAGAGAGAGAGAGAGAGAGAGAGAGAGAGAGAGAGAGAGAGAGAGAGAGAGAGCCTTCGGCGGATTCCTGCGCCTGTGGCCGCCAACGCGGCATGAACCAGCGTTAACGAGTTTTAAAGTGCCGCTGGTGGTTGGTGTGGTCGTGTCGGGGGCTGGTGCCTGGGCCGAGCTGCCCTTCCCTCCTAGAAGTCTTCCTATCCCGTCCCAACAACAACACCGTCTGTTTTTAGGAAGGGAAGGGGGTGAGATTCAAAAGGCGCGCTACGGTCTGTGTGTGTTGGTTTTTTTCTTTCTCCCGAGTGTGGCTGTGGCGGCCCGGTCCGGTGGACAGGACACATAAATCGGTCCGATAAGGCTGCGGGGGCTGCGGGGGCTGCGGGGGCTGCAGGGGCTGCGGGGGCTGCAGGGGCTGCGGGGCTGCGGGGGCTGCGGGGGCTGCAGGTAGAGAGTCGGGCGGGCAGCGCCTAGCGGCAGGGGGCGATCCCATTGCGAATTCTGGGCAGGGGCCACAAAAATGCGTGCCCCCCACCCCCTTCATGTCACCGCATTCTTGGCCCGCTTTCTCCATTCCGCGCCAGTTCCCGACGCGACGACGATTTGCCGGCTCCGCTGTCCGCCGATACCCCCCGCCGGGCCCCCCCTCATCCCCCCATCGGTTTGCCTCAAACGGCGCCAATGTAAAAAACATTCATCCGCTACGTTGCGCCTCACTAACCTACCCCAACAGCGCCCTAACCTAACCCCGACAACACGCCCTGTGCCGTCTGTCCGTCTTCCTGTGCCTCTCTCTCTCTCTCTACCACTTGGGCCCTTCCTTGCCTTTGTTTTCCGTCTCCGTCAGCAGCAGGGCGTTTGCTTACCGCGTGTACTCTCTCTCTCTCTCTCTCTCTCTCTCTCTCTCTCTCTCTCTCTCTCTCTCTCTCTCTCTCGCTCTCTCTCTCTCTCTCGCTCTCCAGAGGCTGTTAGTGTGTCGTGGAAGGAAAGCCATTAGAGTCGGAGCCGTGTTCTCGCCGTGAGTGGCGTAGGGTGTTGGGCTCAAGGGCTCGGGGGGGGGGGGGGGGGGGGGGGGGGGGGGGGTGTTGAGGTGGTTACGGTAGTGTAAGGCCAAGGTGGCGCCACGCGACTTGGTGGCGCAGCATTCGCAAGCCACCTTATTCGGTGTGATGCTGGTCCTCAGAGTACTCGAAGGACGCAAGTGTGTGTGTGTGTGCGTGCGTGCCTGTGGGCGTGACTGAGAAGACAGGTGGAAGAAAAGAGGAGGCGTCTATTCGACGTCTCTGGGACGACGAGAAGTGGCGGAGTGGCGGAGCGGCGCTGCTGCCGCGGGGAAATCGCCGAATCCGTCTCCTCGGACGGAATGCCTGGGCAGGGTGGCGGCTGCGGTGGCCGTGCCCGTCTCACCCAATCCTAAATAGAGCCCGGGAGAGAGGGAAAAGACTCAAAGCCTCAGCGCGTACCGAACATTTCAAATTAAAACTCGTCCAAAAAGTCACGAGAATTTTTTTTATAATAACACTTAAAACTCACAAAAAAAAAAGATCGCAAAAAAACGCACAAGTATACATTTTCTTTTACGAAAATTTCGAAGATTGCCAAAAAAGATTGACGTTTGCAGCTCAGCAATGACACAGACGCTCTTCCCCGCTGCTCCCTGCGGCTCCATCCCCCCCCCCCCCTCCCCTCACTATCTCGGAATGGGTCCGCCGTGTTTTCGGAATCAGTTACGTACTCCGAGCTCGGCTCCCCGCCCCGCATGGCGTGGCGCGTGGCGTAGCGTCGGCCGATCGGTACGCCAAGATAATGCCCCGAGACTTATCATCCAGTCGAAACGCTCCCCACGGAGTACACGCGTGCTGCTGCTGCTGCTGCTGCTGCTGCTGCCGCTGCTGTGGCAGTCGTGTAGAGCGCGTTCGATATCTCGCCGAGTCGTGGCTCCATGCCGCTCTACATTACGCAGCGGGACGTGCGACGCACTCTCTCTCTCTCTCTCTCTCTCTCTCTCTCTCTCTCTCTCTCTCTCTCTCTCTCTCTCTCTCTCTCTCTCTCTCTCTCTCTCTCTCTCTCTCTCTCTCTCTCTCTCTCTCTCTCTCTCTCTCTCTCTCTCTCTCTCTCTCTCTCTCCCCCCCTCCTTTATGTCAAGGTGGGAGAGGCCGCGTGCGTGTGTGGTGTGTGTGTGTGTGTGTGTGTGTTCATTATTACTTACCGGTTCGCAAGGAAATGGCGTTGCCCTATCTGATATATTGGACGGAGGCAAGGAGAGAAGATTCGCTGCGTGTGTGTGTGTGTGTGTGTGTGTGTGTGTGTGTGTGCACGAAGTTGTCGGCTGTAGAGGAGGGCGAGTGGAGCCGCTCCTCCCGTCAAGGTGTGCCAAGTTGCCCCGGCATGACGTCCTATTCTGCATTAGGCCACTTACAGGCCCACCTCACAGCAGCAGCAGCAGCAGCAGCAGCAGCAGCAGCGCAGCGCCAGAGAAATATTATAAGAGCTGCAAAGCCAAGCAGGCGGCCGGGGCAGGAGTGTGTCCCCGTTGGTCCCCGTTGGTCCCCCTTGGTCCCCCTCAGCCTGCTGAGAGGCCGTGCGCTGCTTTTAAAACAGTCTTCTCTCTCACCGTCTCACTCTGTTCCTGTGGATGTTGAGTCGTCTCGCCGTGACCCGCGTGGAAATATCATGTCCAACAGCGCGGTGGCGGTGAGTGGAATGAGGCGCCGTGGCCAGCAGATCGATGACGTTTTGTGTCCTTTGTCTGCAGATCGATGACGTTTTGTGTTATTTGCTTTGATGATCGATGACGTTTTGTGTTCTGTGCTTGCAGGCCAGATGGGCGCGCGCAGCAGAGACTGGCTGGGGCTCGTCGAGGCTGAGCGAGCGCCGTGAAGGTAGGCAAATCCGTCTTTGTCACACCCTCATCCCTCTCGCTCCCCCCCCCCCCCCCCCCTTCCGACAACCCTTGACCTCAGCAGCGCCAAACAGCAGCGCCGGACACGCAGCGAAGGGGAGGTGGATGGAGGGGGGAGGGGAAAATGTTTTGGTCCGAGAGGTCAGGGTAAGCGGGGGCCTCGGGGAGGGGTGAGAGGGATTCACAGGTTGATGCTCTCTCGCTCTGTTAGGGGGAGGTCGACGAGGGGCTGCGGGGCGTAAGGGGGGGGGGGGGGGGAAGGGGAGGTTAGCTCATGCACTTATTAGGCTTCCCTTTCTGAACCGGCGGCGTTCACCTCAGTAAGAGCGAGAGAGACGGGGGCAGAGAGTAGGGTGAGAGAGAGAGAGAGAGAGAGAGAGATAAAGAGAGGGGCGACTGTAGCAGATGGTGGGCATTGCTCTCCGCCTGCTTTAACTAACCAACCCTTCCCTCTCGCTCCCACCCCCGCACCGGCCCGCACCGCCGCAGAGCCTTCCCTGCGCTAGCCAACGTGAAAAGAGGACCGTAAACAGTTGTGACGACACAGCGTTAGGCCTCTCTGTCGGGGCTGAAATAACTGCTGCCCGTTCTCCGTCTTCAAACACCGTGGGCGAGCGGTGGCGGTGCTTCGACAGAGCGAGATAGAAAGGGGGGAAAGGAATATAACGTCGTCATGCAGTCCGCAGCGGTCCGCAGTCACGGTGGGACCGGAGCAGAAAACAGAAACAGAGGGAAACGCGACGCGAATGAGCGCCGCGGAAGCAAAGCGCCGCGGCGCGGGCAGCGGAGGCGGCGCAGAAAAAGAGGAGGGAGAAAGAGGACAAAGGGTAATGTTTTTTTGGTCCCTGTTGACTGCTGCGCTGGGCGGCGCTCGGCGGCGCTGCCTTGTTAAGGATTAGGGCACAGAGCGCGCAACAGCGGGGCACGGCGAGCCGTGTCCGGTGCGGGAGCCGCTGGCGGGCTCGAATACTCGTCAAACTGATCCTGCTCGTGCGTGCGCACTTCCAAACTGCCGCTCTGCTTCGGCCTCGTCACACGCGGCGCCTCGAGTAAAGATGTAAATTTTCCGAAAAATATATAAAATCCGACTGAAAGTTTTTGTGAAATTTTTCAATTTTTCGTGTAATCTTTACCGTACAGGCAGTCAAACAGACAATTCCTGGGAAAATTTTTCTTTAACATTTTTCAATTTTTCAATGAAAAATTTCCTCATTCGCATCTCTAGCCTCGAGGCATATCGAAGACTCGGCTCGCCTCTCGCTCGTCTGGCCGCGGGCCGAGCCTCTCCCCGGGAATCCCAGGGCATCCCTATAGCTGTCGGGGGCGACAACACGGCTGGGACTGTTACTGTTAGTGTCCTTGTCAGCCCGGCCGCGTCTCGGAATGGCAGCCGCTGGCGGCGCGCTGTCCTCTCTGCTGAGGGGCGGGGGAGGCGGGGGAAGTGGGGGCAGGCCGGGGAAGGCGGACAAGCGCCGCCTTTAAAAGCTTTTCAGGGTAAATATCAAGAGCCGTTTGGTGGTGAGAGCCCAGGGCAAGGGAAGTGCGGCTACGCTGCCACGGAGGAAAATGATTAGGGGTCGCAACTAATTTTTAATTTGATTTCCAGGCAAACTATTTTTTAGTTGTTCCAACGGCCACGTTTGCTGCTCCAACCAAAAGATTCGTTGCAGAATCAAAAACTAGTACCCGCAAGGGACCTCTTCGTTGGTGCAACTAGAAAATAATGCCAAAACCAAATTTTAGTTATCAGAACCAAAATTTACTGCTTGTCTGGAAATCAACCACAGCATTAGTTGCGACCACTATAATCTTGATACTCCGTGTGTTGAGTCTCCAGGCTTGGCTTGGAGGTGGTGCCTCGCGGGTTTGATGAGCACGAGCACTGCTACGGGCGTCTTGCGTGCGGCGGAATGAGAATCGTACGGCACGGCAGATTGGGACAGGTGCCGGGGCCGCGGGGCCGGAGGGACACGCTCTCTCTCTCTCTCTCTCTCTCTCTCTCTCTCTCTCTCTCTCTCTCTCTCTCTCTCTCTCTCTCTCTGTCTATCGCTCGCTCGCTCCCTCCCTCCCTCCCTTACTCGCGGTCCGGCTCGCGCAGTTTGTATCGCCCTGCTGCTCGGTGCTTCTCAGAAGTAATAGGTCCCGACGGAGACATCCGTCTCCACGCCCGGTGGCGGCGGCCGCGTTGTCTGCGGTCGGGGGCGGCCGGGGGCGGCTAGGGCAGCGGGGGCAGCGGGGGCAGCGGCAGCACCAGGTGGACAGCATGTCTGATGGTGGCTATGTTCTCTTACTGCCACGGTGGGTAGGCCGGGTGAAGATCATGATCAGAAGAAGAGCTGCAAGTAGAATTCTTCAATCACCACCACACCGAATACCTTTTTTTTGTTTTTGTTTTTTGTTGGTGGTGAGTATGAATAATTCTGCCCACAATGCCTAAAAATGTGCGCCGATATTATTATATTTATTCGTAGATTACGTTGCCGTCCGTTACCTGAGCAAAAAACACAAAAGCACTGAGGGTGAGTACTCTACTGGGTTCCGAGCGCCATCCGCACCGCACAGGGCGGGGCGGAGCCAGGCGGAGCTATCGGAACGACCAGCGGTACGGAAACCACAGGCAGGGGCCTCAAACGGCTTCACACGTACGCCACACACACACACACACACACACACACACACACACACACACACACACACGCGCGCGCACCAGCAGCAGAGGAGATCCCACATGGACTTCGGACCGTATCCAAAGTTTAAGGGTGTTAGAGGGAGGGCTGGCGGTCGAAAGAGGCGGAGGAGCTGTGGAAGGCGGGCCGGGAGAAGCCGGCGGCCCGAGGCTGGATGCTGGAGGCTAGTGTCTGGAGGCTGGAGGCTGGTGTCTGGAGGCTGGAGGCTGGTGTCTGGAGGCTGGTGGCTGGAGGATAGAGGCTGTGGCTGGAGGATGGAGGCTGTAGCAGGACAGGCCTCGGAGATCCGCGCGGCCGCGGTGCTTCTCTCCAGATCCGTCTCTGAGGCCAAAATAGTCTGGCGCGGAAGAATGTTCGCGGAGGCTGAGGGCACGAGCACTCAGGGCGCCCCTCGGTGCTGGGGGTCCCAGTGGGGTCCCAGTGGGGCTGCTGTTGGCCTCACAGACAGACCGCCGTCACGGCCACGACATGCACGACCAAGTCCGCCACGCCCTGGTCGTGGTGCTCGGGGCTGCGGGGTGGCGATCTGTGTGTGTGTGTGTGTGTGTGTGTGTGTGTGTGCGTGTGCGTGCAAGTTGGTCCGTGCGAAAGACCGCGCGAGACCAACCGAGGGAGAGCCAAGCCAGTTAGCCACCCCTTCTTCCTGCTGCTGCTGCTGCTGCTGCTGCCGCTGCTGCTGCTGCTGCTGCTGCTGCTGCTACTGCTGCTGCTGCTGCTGCTGCTGCCGCCGCTGCTGCTGCTGCTGCTGCTCCTGCTCAGTGCTTCCCTTGTGACTGAAATCCACTATATCGGCATCCGATACGTCGTTATCAGACCAGAAAAAAGAGATAGAGGGGAATAAGGCGGAAGGAGAGTGGTTGGGGGGGTAGGATTCTGGGGTATGTCAGTCTGTCACGGCGCCGCGGCCGTGTCTGTGTCCCGTGCCGATCAATCAAATCCCTTCTGATCCGCGCTGCCCGCCACTGTGCGCCATCTGCCGACCGGGCGCGTGGCGGCGCGTGTCGCGGCCGCTATCGGCACGCGTCCAAGTAGCGGCTGCCCGGCTGACGTTGACGACACCGCCGGGCCCGGCCGGGGGGGAGCTATTTATTATCTTCTATCCGCTCGTCCCCGTTCGTCCCCATTATCGAAACACGCGCTGCCGTCTGGCTGGTTCCGAACCGCGCGAACGCGCAATTACGGTAATTGCTGGTACGGGTCCGTTTTTATACACGAGACCTTCTGGAGGAAATTATCAACGTCGAGTGGGGATGATTCGCAACAGGTTAGCGTGCACCCCCGTGTGTTCCGTTACTTTTGTTTGGGAAACGCCTCGGTGAACACCGCTGGTATTTGTCTCGCTTTCGGCATATTCTCCCTGTTGGCTGCCCGAAATGGCTGACGCGATGTTAAACAAGCCGTGTTAAGCCAGCGGAGAGATCCTCTTGGGGGGGGGGGGGGGGGGCGAACAGGAAGGCCTCCGGGTCGGCCGCGATTCCCAGCGGGTTTACACCGCGTTGTGTGGGGCCCAACTGCCCGCCCTGACCAGAGCCCCTGACCAGGCCCTGACCCAACGGGTAGCCGGGGGCGGGGCCGGGGGTGGGGCCAGGGGCGGGGCCGGGGGCGGGCCGGGGGCGAGTCCTGCTGATCTAATCACTTTACAGGCCCGTGACACAATGGACCTATCTGGCCTCACCGCACGACTGCCTTGATGGCCGGCAGCCGGTTGGGGCCCGGCCTGCCCCGGCCTGGCTCCGGCCCGCTGGCCCAGTGGCCCTGTGGCCCAGCGGGCCCACCTTGATATTGGCTACTGGCTGTGGGTACACAATGCGCACGGCGCACGGCTCGTACCCCTCTATCCCCGTATTTCCTCCTCCTCCTCCGCTTTCCTTTCCCTGAGCAAAGCCCGCGACGTGCCCCGGCGCGGCGAGCGCCTGCGGTATCCAGGGTAGGCCAGCCCGCAGAGCACGCGTGCACGCCCGGGCCGTTGGCTGCCTACCCTCCAGGCGTTCCGACGCTCGTGTAGCCCGAGCTGCCCTGGGGACCGTCGCACGGTTGCGCTGCCCCCGCTGCCCCCGCTGCCCCCGCTGCCCCCGCTGCCCCCACCGCCCCACGCTGGTCCCGCCGGGTACCGCTGGTCCCGGCCCCACCCCCGGAGTGGGTGGTGTTTTCTGCGCCGCGTTTTCCCTGATACAGAGCGCGCGGCGAAGCAGAGCGCGAAGTGCGCGGGCATAAGCAGAGTGCGATTGCGTTTTCTTTTCTCTCCCCACCCGCCTTCTCGCTTTATGGAATTAAAGTTATTGAAGACCCCCGCTGCGCCCCGCCGGGGGTTCTGCCTGCCATACTGCACCAAGCGCACCAGAGATGAAGCCCGCCCGCGACGTTTCGAAATTTGTTTCCGGGAGGTGCGGCGCCTCGGTTCGGACCGCACCTCCCCGGCGTGCGCCGCTGTGCAGGCGACAATTTCATTATGGAAGAATCTCAGCGTCGTTTCTCTTTCGCGTAAAACTGTAAACTGTCCGGCGGCGGGTGCTGCGGCGGGTGCTGCGGCGGGTGCTGCGGCGGGTGCTGCGGCGGGTGCTGCGGCGGGTGCTGCGGCGGGTGCTGCGGCGGGTGCTGCGGCGGGTGCTGCGGCGGGTGCTGCGGCGGGTGCTGCGGCGGGTGCTGCGGCGGGTGGTGCGGGTGCTGCGGCGGGTGCTGCGGCGGGTGCGGCGGGTGCTGCGGCGGGTGCTGCGGCGGGTGCTGCGGCGGGTGCTGCGGCGGGTGCTGCGGCGGGTGCTGCGGCGGGTGCTGCGGCGGGTGCTGCGGCGGGTGCTGCGGCGGGTGCTGCGGCGGGTGCTGCGGCGGGTGCTGCGGCGGTGTGGCCGGGCAGGGAGGCGGCCTCTCAGCCTCTCTCATGAATAACTTGCCCGCCAAACTCGCATAGGGCGGCCCTATCCCTTATTACCATGTTTTGAGCGCGAAGCTTACCTCGTAGGCCCCGCAGGCCCCGCAGGCCCCGCAGGCCCCGCAGGCCCCGCAGGCCCCGCAGGCCCCGCAGGCCCCGCAGGACCCGCAGGCCCCGCAGGCCCCGCAGGCCCCACAACGGCAGGAGATTGTCCCCACCGCGCAGGGCGGGGAAGGCCCAGTGCGTTGTGCCATTGTCACATATTGCGTCACGGTCAATTTATCATAGAAATACTGAGCTCCGGTTTCCTCAAAACCTTGGCAAGTCAAAGGGATATTTCTTACAGGGTAAGTTTGCCCAACATAAAAGCCCCCCCCCCCCCACCTTCCCCTTTACGTCCCCTCTCCAGGGAAATTGTAGACCTCTTTTTTATATGAAGCTCAAGGCCTTATACCCTTGCAGGTTTCTTTTGGGCTTCATCAAGTTGATTGTCTGGGAGAGAAGTGGAAACCGTTGCTGTGGCAACACTGGATGCCACGAGAGTGGTGTAGTGTGACGGACAAGGAAAGAATGAAGGAGACACAAAAGTAATGTAAGAAAGCGGTGGGGAGGGGAGGGGGGGGCGGAAGTTGATGGAGTGGTTTGTTGGTAGGGGAGGGGGTGGCCAGGTGTCCCTGGGAAGCGGTCCCAGCTAAGTGGCTGCGGGCAAGTCGGGAGTCACAGTGCAGGTGCAGCCACAGAGAGAGTGGGGGAGCGGACGGGGGGGGGGGGGGGGGGCTCTGGCTGCGAGATTGAAGACCGGACAGAATTTGGCAGGTGTGTAGCAGAGGAAGGGGGAGGAGGGGGGGGGGCATTTCCTCCGGGTGATAGTGGAAGCTCGGGCCGCGCGTGTCATGTCTGGGCGGAACGTAGCTTTTTTCCCCCCATCGGAGCCTCAGTCCCCGCTGCTCTTCCGGGTCTTCCCGCAGATAAACGTTTGCGGTGGCAGTGCTGTGGGGACTGGTGGTGGCAGCGGCAGAGGACAGCAGGTGCGGCCGGGTGTGGCCCTGCCGCCGCTAAACTTCCTCCTGCACACACAGAATGCGTACTATACGGGTTTGTGGGTCAATCCATTCATCCATCAGCATTGCGTCGAACCGCACCGCTGTCAGTCTGCTTGTCAAAGCGGGGTGCGCACACAACACGTCCGCTGTGCACGCCGGCCGTGCCATGACGCACCTGCCAGCGCCGATTCGGGACGCACACAAATACCCTGCTTCGCACGCGCCGGTATTTCATTTGTGTGTGTGTGTTTTTGTTTTTTTTTTTGAGGGGGGATGAGAGGAATGTGAGAAAAAATGCAGTCTTGTTGTTAGATTGGTATCTGCAGCACGGCACGGGGCGATACGTCACCGTTACACCCCCTGTCACTTTGTGGTGCAGCAGCGCAGGGCCGAGGGACGACTGCGCTTATCGATCACAATCTCTCTCTCTCTCTCTCTCTCTCTCTCTCTCTCTCTCTCTCTCTCTCTCTCTCTCTCTCTCTCTCTCTCTCTCTCTCTGCCTCCATCTTCCCTCTCTCGCCCAGGATGACGGCCGTGCATATGGTCCCCTTACAACGATGACACTTGTCTCTCGAGCACTGTTTGCGCACTGTTTGCGCGCCCGGTCCTCCGGTCCTCCTTGCAGCAGTGCTCGTTGTACTACAGCAGAGGCACTACCCTCCGTTTCCATCCCTCAGGGTGTCGTGTCCTGTCGGTGTCCATGTCAGAGGGGACCCAGCCCGACCGGGCCCTCCTAGACGAACGGCCAAAGAAAATAGCCTGTCTTTTCTCCTTCTTCTCCTTCTCCCCCTGCTTCGTCCCTCCACCTCCCTCGGGTCCACTGCCTTTTGACTTCTTCTAACCGCGACGCGGCCTCGCTGCACCCTCTCCGCCTCTTCCCCTCGCCACCGTTGTTTATCCTGTTCCCCTTATTCATATTTAAAGTACCGCGCGAAAACGGAGCCCTAGCCGTAAGTGAGCAGCGGCGGTAGCAGTGGTGGCGGCAGCACGCTATACCGGCCTTGCAAGGGCGTCTTCAGGCCGCCCGGCCTCCTGTGCGGCTCCGCCGTCAAAGGGAGAGCTGGAGCACACGCGCGCACACACACACACACACACACTCTCTCTCTCTCTCTCTCTCTCTCTCTCTCTCTCTCTCTCTCTCTCTCTCTCTCTCTCACACACACACACACACACACACACACACCAGGTGCACGCACGGCTGTGACGGGCTGGCGGGCTGGGCACGGCACACTCGATAACCTGACCGATGAACTAACACGCGAGAATGCACCAACGCCTACCGGCCCCCGTGCCTCCCGCATCCCCCACGAAAATTCTGGGCTCAACTTACATAACTTCTTTCTACAGCTCTGCTGCTGCAGGTGGACAGCGGTGACGGCTGCTGCCCACGACCTGAACGGGATGGGGAGGGGAGCGGAGCAGGGAGAGGAGCAGGGAGAGGAGCAGGGAGAGGAGCAGGGAGAGGAGCAGGGAGAGGAGCAGGGAGAGGAGCAGGGAGAGGAGCAGGGAGAGGAGCAGGGAGTGGAGCGTGCCTGCGGAGCTCTCCTCACTCCCGCGCTTCTGCTCCGAAAAGGAGTCACAGCTGGTGGCCATCCTCACAGAGGCACCGGCGCAGACAGACAGACAGACAGACAGACAGACAGACACACACACACACACACACACACACACACACACACACACACGCCCGCGGCGGTGGCGGCGGCGTATCCCTTTGGGTGCAGCGCGCACGCCGCATCCCTCAAGGATCCTCAAGCTGTGCCATTTCTTTTCATATGAAGTCGCGCTCTCGCCCGCACCCGCTCCGCCACCATATATATATATATATATATATATATATATATATATATATATATATATATATATATATATATATATATATATATATATATATATATATATATATATATATATTTCCTCATACAACGATCCATCTTCCATCTCTCTCACCACCGCACCCGCATTTCCGACAACATCACATTAAACGTAGAGACCGACCCCGCGTCCTCGACATGCTTCGCCCTGATTAAAAACCGATCTCGAGTGCAGCCGTATAGTTTTGGTTGTGACGGTTACTTTGCTATCCGCGTAGCTTTCGGACGAGGAACCCCCCGTATGCTGGGAACTGAACAAGGCGGGGAGTCTGTGCCGCTGTGGCCGTGTCCGCTACCCGTAGGCCATCGGCCGTTGAGCTGCGAGTCCAGCCAACGAGCGTGTAGCGCCTACAAAGGGGGCCGGGCCGCCTTGAGGACACAAAAATAGCAGCGGTGACGGCGGCGCTCAGGGAGCCGAGGAAAAGGGGGTTGGAAACGAGGCGAGGGAAGGCGAGCGTGGCGCCCTAATGCGGGCTGGGCTGGGCAGGGCAGGGCGGGCGGGAGCGGGGCCGTTTGCAGCCACCCTGGGGGAGGGAGATTGCGAGGGTCGGGGCGCGGCCGGACCGGACCCTGCGCCGGAAGAGCGAAGGGCCGAAGGGACGGTCGGATTGGCCGACAGCAGGCCGACGCCCTTCGCAGCCCTGCGGGCCCTGCGGAACCCCCCGGCGCCACAAGAGCCACAGTACATGGCCGTCTCTAAAGTTCATAAAAAAGTATATATAACAACTTTTCTTCATAATATGACGCAGGTGCGCGCGCAGCAGGTCCTCCCGTATCTTCTCGAGGGGATGAGAGAAGCAGGCGAGAAGTGCGTGTTGATTATTTCATGGACCGCAGCATCACAAGGGCAAGTTTTTCGATGGCTGTAAGGTTGTTAGCTCAGCATACTTACTGCGCGGCTGCCACCGCTGCGGGGCCAAAGTACTTCGAAGAAGACGAGTAAGGGGGAGGGGGGGGGGGTGCATAGGAGGTGCAAAGCAGCGGAGAGTGAGCTTCGTGGAGAAAAAATATTAGTGGTCGCAACTAACTGGTTTTCAGAAGCAGCAAATTTTGGTTTGGGGAACTAAAATTTTGTTAGGAAAACTGCATACTAGATGCACTGAACGAAACGTTAGTTGTGGGCACTAAACAATTTTTTTTCTGCTTTTTGCTCCTAGAGCCAACCTCTCTGCGTGACAGGATCGTTCAGCGGCGTCTAGAGTAGTGAGCCGCTGTGACTTCCACCCTAGTTCACGCGCGGACCTGTTGTGCGTCGAGCGGCCCCGCGTCTGTTTCCCCCCCCCCCCCGGCCTCTCGCTCTCTCTCTCGCTCTCTATCTCTCTCTCTCTTCGCTCGCAAGCAGGCGATTAATCACTGTGTTGTGGTAGTGGAGCTCCTGGAAGGTAGGCAATGGCCACGACCCGCAGGGCACGGCAGCGCAACGGGCTGGCATGCCTCGCCGGCGCTAAGTTCTTGTCATGCTGCTGAGCAGCTGAACCTAGCGCAGTGGGCCCCTCCAGTTGCTCCCCCTCCCCCCCACCCCCTCAATCCCTCTTCCCTCTTTTCCTGTTTTTACTCCACTTGGGTGAGGCGCCTCGTTACGAGGAAAAGAAGGTAAAGGCCGAAGTGATTCCCCTCGGCCGAAGACGCCTCTTGTCTTTGTCTGCAACTCATGGCGCGAAAGCGGTGCTACCGCTGCCACCAGAGAGAGAGAGAGAGAAGAGAGAGATAGAGAGAGAGAGAGAGAGAGAGAGAGAGAGAGAGAGAGAGAGAGAGAGAGAGAGAGAGAGCCGTAGCCGAATATAACGAAGGCAGGATGCGGGGAGTGGGGAGAGAGCTACTTTCGTTTCGAATCTCCCCATTGTTCCCGCTGCGGTGCGGCGCTGCGCTTTCTCTCATCTTTTCACTTCCAGTTCTATTTTTTTTTTCTTTTTTGCGGCGCTTTAAAGGAGTTGATTGATGTGCTCCGTTCCCCACGTTTTCGTTCCCGAGAGTTGTTGTTGTTGGTAATGACGGCAGATGGTGAAACTGCTGGCCTCCAGTGCCACAGCCACCACCGCAACGTGCAGTGAACGGAATGTTTTTAAAGAGCACGTAATAAGCAATGCTCTTACGGTTTTTTTTTTTAAGTTCCAATTCCGATGATTGTCAGACACTCAGCTATCTAGAGTGGCTAGTCTTGTTTGTCCAGATAAGAAAAATTACTCTCGTTGCAATTGTTTGTTTTGTTTTTTGCCGTTCTTCATTTGTGTGCTCTGTGTTTCCAGACTCGACCATTGGAGGCGAGGCCAGTTTGAGTGCACCTCCCGGCCCACACCGCTCCGCGTCGCCCCAAGCTGCCCCGCCCTGCACAGTGCACAGTCAAATAGTCACGGGTGAGCCAGAGAAGACATACTTTTTTCTTTTTCTTTCCCATCTTTACGAAAAAAAAATGTCTTTTATTCCGAGCAGTGTGGTACGCACCTCTGCAGCGCCGAGGCTACTTTTCCGGGGGTTTCTGCTGGGGTTTCCGTACACGCTCCGCGCCAATGCAAATAGACCATTAGCAGATGTGTTTACTTTAAATAGACCGTGCCGTGCCGCCCCTTCTACGGCGGAGGGGAAGCCATCCCGGTACGCAAAGTTTACTCGTCGCTTTTAGTTCGTCCCTTATCGCGCGCACTGCTCTCCTACCTGTGTCAGCTTTTATCGGACTCTTTCCGATACGGGGCCGAGGCCGGGCCAGGTCGTGCGCGGCGCAGTGTGGTGGCCCGGAAATGGATGTGTCACACCAACATTTTTCCAAAGCGAAAATAAACAAGCAATACGGATCATGACAATTCTCTGTTGCAGATGCTGGCGCAGTTGGCGGGCCTGGCCGCCCTGTGTTTCATCATGTGGCAGGTGTCGGCGCTCTCGGACAACGTGGATATGTGAGTATGGCGGCACGCTCTGAATAAAAATTAAATTTTATTTTCCGAGAGTGCATAGCGCTGCTTTTGCCGTGCCCGTCGTGTGACGAAAAACAGTTTTCACAATGCTCAAAGCTGGAGACACACATGTCGCTCCGGGAGGAAATTTTTCGCACTCGACGACGACGATTTTCGTTGGTGAATCGCCGCACTGTGTACCTGCCCTAACCTCCCCTAACCTGGGCATGACGTGCCGTCGGGCCCCGACAGCACAAGACCGGCGCCGCCCGCCCCCCACCCGCACCATCCATCCCTAATTCATGTACGATTAAAAATACATCCCATTCCATCCCGGCCTGGTGGGCAGGGAGGGGCCGTCGGGCCGTGTGCGCTGCAGGGGCTGTGTACCTGGCGCCCTTATCAAAGTGAGCCGCGCGCCACGGTTTCAGCGGCGCCAGGCGCCACCACGGCGGCGCTTTTCGGCTGCGGAAAGATAGACGTTGACGCGACGGACACGACCAAAGCGCGCACGGCTGACGGGATGGTCTTTAAAAGGCGGCGCGGAGGGAACAGAACGCAGCGTGTAATTCGTCCTTGACAAATGCAGTTTGCGTCGTGTCCGTGCATAATTCAAACGTACCTGCTTTAAATCATATTATGTCTACTCACGAAGGAAAACGTAGAAAATCTTGAAACGGCCGGTCGATGTAGCCCTATAGGTATTCCGAAATCGACCACGCGCCACCCCTCGCCACGTCTTCATTCTCTTTCCGGTTTCGTGGAATAACGAATTTTTTTTCTGTCTTTTCTATCCTCTCAACAAGTCCTCTTCAAACTTCCCTTGGCGCGCCGTTCGGGGGCGTATTTTCCCAAATTACGGCGCGCGCATTGTTGAGGGTTGAGAGGCAATCCGTGTCAAGTTATTCGATGCCGACGAGTATAGGAGGCTGATCCGGAAGCAATTTGTGATCTCATCATTATCGCCGTCGCGGCGCCGTGTTTGCTAAAGTTAATCTGCGACAATAGCATCCTCTCTCTTTGTCCCTCGCTCAGGAAGCGTACGCCGGCTGCATAATATCCCGACCACTTTGATTCCATTAGCGACGATTGTTTTGCCCGCCCTCTGATTATTATCGATCATGTGGAATGGGGGAGAGGCGGATAAGACGATTATAGGAGGAGGAGAGAGGGCGAAAAGGGGAGGGAGGAGAGGGTAGTCTGCAGACATCACGCGGATAGGGCGCGTCGAATCGGAAAGCAGCAGCCCAGCATCAGCCCTTTCCCCTCCAGCGATGGCCGGTGGTCTGGGCGCGGCTAGCAGCCTGTTTATGACACGTGATTAACGACGGGGCGGCGAGGTACGATGTGCGCGGGCGCGGCCAAGAACGACGCAACTAAAAAGCCCGCTATGATCCACCAGCACCGGCAGCTCCTCATAGTGTCGCCGGGCCCCGCCTCTGTGCCGCTAGCTTTATCGCACAGTGATATTCTATTCAGGTCCTTGTTGGCGTGGGCCCCCGGCCACCGGCCCCCGGCCACCGGCCCCCGGCCACCGGCCCCCGGCCACCGGCCCCCGGCCACCGGCCCCCGGCCACCGGCCCCCGGCCACCGGCCGACGGCCCCCGGCCACCGGCCCCCGGCCACCGGCCCCCGGCCACCGGCCCCCGGCCACCGGCCCCCGGCCACCGGCCCCCGGCCACCGGCCCCCGGCCACCGGCCGACGGCCCCCGGCCACCGGCCCCCGGCCACCGGCCCCCGGCCACCGGCCCCCGGCCACCGGCCCCCGGCCACCGGCCCCCGGCCACCGGCCCCCGGCCACCGGCCCCCGGCCACCGGCCCCCGGCCACCGGCCCCCGGCCACCGGCCCCCGGCCACCGGCCCCCGGCCACCGGCCCCCGGCCACCGGCCCCCGGCCACAGCAGGTTTCATGGCGGATGTACGCGGCGCTGCAACGTGTCACACTCAGAATGAAATAGAGTCATCATCAATAAAGGGTCTTGTCAGTTTTGCGAGTGTTGAAAATTATTCAGCTTATCACCAGGATTGCAAGGGGGAAAAAAACAAAAAACAGAAAACTTTCCAAGCCGGAGGGGTCCCCAAACAATTTTTAAGGAACAAAAAGTTCTGAGTTTTGCAAAAAAAAAAAATTGTTTCGCTAACTTTTTCTGACTTTTCCAATTTTTTGATGAATTTTTCTGTCAGTTTTCTGGCTTTGTTCTGCCTTTAAAAAAATCTGATTTCCTTTTAGGCCGTACATTCACGCGTGTCTCTTCCTCTCTCGCTGTTGCAGATTCGACGATGGCAAGTCGGACAAGGAAATCCTGGACAATCTGTTGACCAACAACCGCTACGATAAGAGGCTGCTCCCGCCGGTGTCGGGTGAGTGTTCCTGT
Source organism: Odontothrips loti (assembly GCA_038380765.1). NCBI lineage: Eukaryota > Metazoa > Arthropoda > Insecta > Thysanoptera > Thripidae > Odontothrips > Odontothrips loti. Next base: position 8,527,825 of record CM076249.1, read on the forward strand.
TCTTGTTCCCCTTCTTGCGCCTCCTCAGGTCGGCTGGCTGTTCGTCGTTGCTGCCGCGGCTGTACGACTGACGGGGCCAATCGCAGCCTTCCGACAGGACAGGGAAAAAGTAATGAGTCTGGGGAAACTGTAGGGCCCATCAATCAGAGCGAACGAGAGGACCGTAACTGGGTCATGCGACAAGGGGAGGGGGGGGGGGGGGGGGGACTTCCGGCCGCCGAACTGGGGTCACCCGGCTATCTGGCCGCGCGGCACTGCGCCCCTTCTGCCCGGGTTCGCAATTCACCTAATTTGTCCCCTTTTCCCGATCTGCCATTCTTTCCGGGCAGATCCCTGCGCCCGTGTTCCCCCGGCGGAACCCTCCGATCGGCTGGACTCCATCAACACACAAAACCGGCGACAAAAAGCCGGCAGGAGCGTGTCCGGTGTGACGACGGTGGCCGTGTGTGTGTGTGTGTGTGTGGGTGGGTGTGAGAGTGTTGCGAGGAGGGGTCCGGCAAGGAAGAAAAGCGGCTATCCGATACGCCGTGTGTTTGAGGGGGCTTATCGTCGTTCTCTGTCTCTCTCTGTCTCTCTTTCTCTCTCCCCCCCCCCTCCCTCTTCAGATTGACCCGGTGCGGGGCCGGTCATGATCAAAGGAATTAATTGTACATGGCCTGCTTCACACGAGAATGTCACGTGCCAATGTATACAAACAATCTTGTGTGCGTGTGCAAGAGAGCGAGAGATACAGATAGGGAAGGAGTGTGTTGGGAGAGAAACAGAGAGGGAGAGAGGGACGAGGCTGTTGGCGCCCCACCGCGGATAGGGGTGGGCCTCCAAGCGCACGTGAAGGTCCGTAGGAGCCTGCGGCCTGCGGGGACTGGTGCGGACTCTGCTGCGGCGCCTTGCAGCGGCGGTGGTGTATCCAAGGAGGACAGAGAGAAGGGATGGCGATGAATGAGCTGGCACAGAGGGTACGACTGAGACAGCACACAAGGACCCCTACGGCCAGTCCGCCTCGCCAAACAGGGCTGACCGAGAGAGAGAGAGAGAGAGAGAGAGAGAGAGAGAGAGAGAGAGAGAGAGAGAGAGAGAGAGAGAGAGAGAGAGAGAGAGAGAGGAGTAGAGCCGAGCCGAGCCGCTGGGACCAGGCCCTGCCGGACAGAGCCGGACGGGTCGGGGTCGCCGCCGACGTCATCCATATTTGCGCGGACCGGAGGTGGAGGGCCGCCGGGGTGACGTCGACACTGCAACGCATACTCCACCACACAAAAATCTGGCCGACATGCCCCAAAAAGCTGCAAAATATTTACCAGCCCTATGGTTTTAGTGTCTTTTTTTTTTCTTCTAATGCATTTTTCTTATGCATTTCAAAGCACCAGCCTCGCTCTTATGGTGCGGGAGCAGTCGGGGCTCCTCGCCGCTCCATGCCGTCGCCCCGGGCAGAAGTAACGTCTTATTGGAGTCCAAAGACACGGTCTCTGGACCGCGACCTGCCGGCTGCTGGCCGCAAGGGCACCGAGACATGGCAGCCGCGACCCCTTTGTGGGATGAAATTACGGGAAAAAGCGCGGGGATAAATGAAGGCAAGAATGGCATTTCGTGTTATTAAGCGCCTTAATTTCGGTCGTCGTTGTTGTTATCGCCGGCCTCCTTTGTCGCCTTTTGAATCTTCCAGAGGGGAGCGGCATAGTCAGGCCTGCGGCCTGCGGGAGGATGCGGCTGGGCGAAGCGCTTTATGTGACGGCTAAAGAGAGGGGGAGGGGAAAAACAGTGCGACAGACAGAGAGGGACAACAAAATGCAAAAAAAAAAAACTCAGCGCAGACCCGTAACGAACAGAGGGGGAGGGGCGGGAGTTAAAAAGGTATTCCTGGATGACAGGTGCCACGCGGGCGATTAGGGCAGACATCAGGCTGCGGTGGGCAGAGGCAGAGGGGGTGAACAGGTGGAGGGACGAGCCCCCCCTGCGGGTATTTGAGCGCCTTCTGCTGGGGGCATCTGAAGAGAGACGCGCCGTTCCATTCTGCGTTGACACAAAAGCGGTGGACCGACCGAACCAAACCGCGCGGGCTGCGGGCTGCGAGTCGGCTGGCTGTTTGTCCGTGGCAAAGCGCAGCGCTGGGCCCGGCTGGGGGCGGGCAGGGCGGGTAACCATCATCGGGACGGTGGGGGTGTCAGAGCAGAGCGCACCGAGCTTCGAGAAGCCTCTCTCTCCTCCAGCTGACATGTGCCCGTTTCGCACTCTACAAATACAAGAGTGTGGATCCATGCTTTTCCTAAAGCGGTAGACTGTCGAAACGATATCGAACCGATGTCGATATCGACAAATTCCACGAAATAAATGTAATCCACCGTCAATTCGATATCGAAAAGGCAGCAGAAGTCGACGATTTTCTATGTCGATTCGACCAATAATCGATGAAAAAAATCGAGCTTCGACAAAGTTTCGGCCCCATCGATATCGATTTGGTGCAATTTTGGCAGTCTATTCCTGGCTTGGATACCACCCAAAAGCATGGATCCACATTCTTGTAGAGTGACCGATAACTAACGCTGCATTGCTGTGCCTTCCGTGTGTTCCAGGGACCCTGAAAGTAAACATGAGCGTGCTCCTTCTCAGCCTGGCATCGCCGGACGAGAGCAGTCTGGTAAGTAGGCGGTAGGGTGCTGACTGAGAACGTCGTTCTCATCGTGTTCAGGCAGGCGGAGAATTTAAAGATTGACTCGGTAACCATAGGGCGACGCCTTCCTCACGGTCTGACGTAGGGGGTTTACGACGTGGGCGGGGGAGGCGGCTCACAATGGCGTCTAAGGACCGGTCCATTCGGCACGCCCGCCACACCTCACTATGCGTCCGTATGGTGCCGCTCAAGGGGCACTCTGCACTGCCAGAAATGATTCCCACAGCCACTCAGCTCCGCGGTGCAGGCTGCAATGAATTCGTGCGCCGCGGCATCTTTTTCCAGTCCGCGCCACCCTCCTGTGACCTAGCCTTCAGCTTCTACGCGTTCAGCGCTGAGCACCAAACGGTCTTCTCAAAGTATGAAGGAGCGATGATGACAAAGATTAAGTTATGGCAAAACAAAAGAAAGGGTGCATCTCGTTACTGTGAACTCTCTCTCTCTCTCTCTCTCTCTCTCTCTCTCTCTCTCTCTCTCTCTCTCTCTCTCTCTCTCTCTCTCTCTCTCTCTCTCTCTCTCTCTCTCTCTCTCTCTCTCTCTCTCTCTCTCTCTCTCTCTCTCTCTCTCTCTCTCTCTCTCTCTCTCTTATCATCTCTCCGATGGCCTTTTTTGCCCGTCCCTACGCACTCCTCTCCAGCATGATGCTACGCGCGGTGGTTAATGGCACTTTACTCTTAAATTTTCATGAGATTTATCTATTAATTTACCTACTCTTTGGAGAGCGGGGGGACGGTCGAGATATAAGGCTCCGTCTGGGCGGACGGGGGCTTCTGGCCTCGGCTATATCGCGAATTCCAAAATGAATAAGCGATGGGAACTTGTCCCTCTCCGCCGGCTGCAGTGATACCGTGTCTCTGCCGGCTCCTCCCCGGCCCCGGATTAAGTGTAAGCCCCGCCGGGCTAAAGTAATTAGAGCACCGGAAAGGCGGAGGCTTTGGATGCGTGGACATCACATGCCCTTTTTCCCCCGCCCAGCAGCAGCGTCGCGTGGAGTTTCCTCCCTCTTCTTCTTCTTCTTCTCTATCGCTCCCTACGGGCGCAGCCCGGCAGTGCCTAGTGCAGTGATAGAGATAGAAAACCCCTCGCTTCGAGCGCAGCCGGTACGGTGGTGTTGGCGGCCGTGCAGGGCGGTGCGGAGGTCAGCCCAGGGCCGCAGGGCTCTGAGCCTGGGCCGGACTTTAAAAAGTTGCTCCGTTTAGCCCCGGCCGGCAGTCTCCGCGTTGTCCTAAACGCACCCCGGGGACTGCGGGGAGCGGTGTAGATGCCGGAGGGGGCGGAGGGGGGCGGAACTACTCCCAGCGCTGAGCCCCCGCGGGGGCCACGCGGGCGCCACCGCTCTCTGGTTTGAGCCCCAAAGACAATATTGTTTTTCCATTCGATCGCATTTTGGCACGCCGGGCGCTCCAGTCTGCCCTGCTGCTTGTCTGCCCGACGGCGGCTGCGGTGAGGTGACAGCAGCGGGAGCGCATCCGTCGGGGACCTCCGGGGGCCTCCGGGGGCCTCCGGGAACCTCCGGGAACCTCCGGGAACCTCCGGGAACCTCCGGGAACCTCCGGGTGACCGCGGGGACGACTTCCGTAGGGCGCCGCCAGCGGCTATCACCCGCCATGCCGGAATGCGCACTAGATTTACCCTGTCTCTTCATCGCACCCCAATAAAAGCGACTAGGAGGGGGGGGGGGGGGTTGTTGTATTTCCGGGCACACTGGGTGTGAAAGTGGTCTGCTGCGACGGTGCGCGGGGCCGCCGGAGGGGGAGGGGGTGCTGAGGCCCAAGGGGGAGGGGGGGGGGGGGAAGAAGAATAAAGCGATGCCCCGATGGATCGGCGGCGGCTAGACCGGCGGCAGGCGCCCGGTCCTTGTGAAGCCCCCCTTCTGTAGAAATGAGAGGCACACTCACCCTCCATCATTCGACCCCCTCACACTCACTGCCTGCCCGTGCCCATCCTTTTCTCCCCCCCCCCCTCTCTCCCTCTCTCTCTCTGTCTCTCTCACACACAGTCAGGGTCACTCGCCCGCTCTGTCCGTCCCACTTCATCATTGTTAGAGGCAGGGGCTCCAGCAGCCAGCCTTCCGTCTCCACTCAGCCTTCCGCCTTTCTAAAACAACACCCGACAACGTTACGGGCCAAAATAACTCGCGAATGAAGCCGTAGGTTGGAGTCGTGGACTGCCAGTGGAAAGCGCTGATTCGCTGCACGTTTGTCCCTGCGCGTAAACACCGCGGTCCAAAAAAATATCAAAACATTTCCCCTTCTAATATTGAAAAAAGAGGAAGAAGAAAAAAAATCCTGCATAAAACTTTTCTTTTCCGTGGTACTGCTTTTCTCGTGCACCGAAAATGTACGGCGTGCCGGCGGGCAGAAGAGAGAGGGAGACAGAGAGAGAGAGAGAGAGAGAGAGAGAGAGAGAGAGAGAGAGAGAGAGAGAGAGAGAGAGAGAGAGAGAGAGAGAGAGAGAGAGAGAGTGAGGCTGGGCGCTTCCCGAATGCGCCTATTTCCCTGTTGCAATGAGGATGCCCACCCCTTTTCCCCCTGCCGCAGCCACAAGTGCTGTGAGTACTGGTCTAGTTGAGGCGGGGCCGGCGCCCAGTTTTTAATGACGAAAAAGGATGAGAGGTGGACAAAGGAAGGAGTAGAAAGTTGTGTCAAGGCCGAGGGGGTAACAGGGTTCCGACAGACAACGGTCGGGTAATTCGGGTATTCCGGTAAATCTGGGGTAATGCGAGGTAATTTAGGGTGCAGGGTAGTTCTAGGTAACCCGGGGTCTGTAATCCGACAGACACAATTTTTAGGAGTCGTTACGCCCTCGGGTGGGAGCTCCCACACACAAAGAAGGTTAGTAAGTACATTAGGACCAGCTCGTTATCTCTGCGTCACTGGCTGCTAAGATCTCCGCATCAGCATCGATGCTGGCAACACTCGGACTGCCGAGAGTTTGTCGTCGGCATTGTCGTGTTGCTGCCGCCCCTACCTCGGACTCGGCACCACTTCGCCTCGCGCAACCCTTTGCCGAGCTCGGCCATAAAATAATCAACAATAATCTCCCCTCGCTCTCCGCCTTCCGTGTCGCGCCCCGCTGCCCCCTGCGGCCACTCTCGGCCTCCCTCTGGGCCCCCGCCACCCCCCGGAGCCCCCCGGAGCCCCTCGGAGCCCCCGGACACCCCCGGAGGCCCCCTCGGAGCCCCCGGAGCCCCCGGAGAGAAACCCCCCCCTCCTCCAGCTCTGCGGCAGTGCTACCGGGTCAAGTGCAGGCGCACGCGATGTATATATGTGTGCGTCTGGCTTTGTTGATTTTGTTGTTTCCGGCCCGCGAATATTGATTGGGCAAGCTGTGCTCTGCGCCGCACGCCACTCGCCGCCTCCTGGCCGCCTCCTGGCCGCCTCCGCAGCGCGCGCGCTCATGAGAAATAAACTAAAGGACCAAAGAGAGTCTTCGGTATGGCGAAGTTAAGTTAACATTGTGGCGCGGTCATTGAAAATAAATTTAAAAAAAGTGACATAAACGCACGAAGGTCGCCCCCATGGGGACTCCGTTGGGACCGCGGCAGATGGGCTGGGCTGGCCGAGCTCGGCCCGTGTCAGCGGCTGACCGAGCGAGATCGCCTGCGACTGATTAAACACGGCAGGTCGACTTTTCGAAGCGCTCACCATACTTACCACGGTCGGCAGGGACGAAATTTCTTTTTTATGTCTTCCTATGACGTCAGCCGTGGAGGGTGGCGCGTGCGAACGAGTCCATTCGCTTGCCAATTACGGCCATAAACTGGATCAGCCCAACCTCTCTCTCTCTCTCTCTCTCTCTCTCTCTCTCTCTCTCTCTCTCTCTCTCTCTCTCTCTCTCTCTCTCTCTCTCTCTCTCTCTCTCTCTCATTTTCTCTCGCTCTCTCTCTTTTCAGAAATACGAGGTCGAGTTCCTGCTGCAACAGCAGTGGCTGGACCCGCGGCTGCAGTACTCGAACCACAGCCGGTACGACTACCTCAACGCCATCCACCACCACAGCGACATCTGGCTGCCCGACACGTACTTCATCATGCACGGCGACTTCAAGGACCCCCTCATCCCCGTGCACTTCGCGCTCCGCATCTTCCGGAACGGCACTGTCCACTACCTCATGCGGTAAGTCACCCGCAAAACTACTTGCGAAATTTGACAGTAGTTGTTTTTTCACTTTAATCGACAGTACCGCGGCCTCATCGCCGATCCTAAGTGCCCCGTCTGAAGAGGGATTAGCTTGTTTTCTAGAGGGGGAGACTTGAACGAACGCACAAGGCCTTAATCGTTGGTAATTAAACCCGGATCGATTCTGACGAGCTGTGATCTCTTCTCTTCTCTCGCAGGAGACATCTCATCTTATCGTGTCAAGGACACATCGCCACCTTCCCGTTTGACGATCCCCAGTGCTCGTTCGCCATGGAGAGCAGTAAGTACACCTCCGGAAATTGTGCACAAACACGAGTATGGTGGCAGGGTAAAATTTTCCAGGGAAAAGAGGGATGATAATTTTAACTTTCGTGAAAGTAGAATCGAAGAAGCAGGGGAGGAGAGCAAACGAAGAGAGAGAGAGAGAGGGGGAGGAGAGAGAGAGAGAGGAGAGAGGGAGAGGAAGAGCGAGGAGAGAGGGGGAGGAGAAGAGCGAGAGCTAGCTGCAGGGTCCGTCCGTCACCCTCCAGCTGCGGGCAACTGGCCAGCCCATCCCACTTGTCTCCCTTTTCCTGGGAATCCCTCCACCTCCCCTCCCCCTGCTGTCTCGCTGGCTTCCACCCCACCCCCTCCCCATTCCACCAAACCCTTAACTTAATTTCGCCCCGGCGGTGCCACTGCGCTATGGAAGCTCCGGAGCGCCGTGTTGACTGGAGGAGACGAGGGGCCGGAGGACACCGCACAGTCTACGGACATTATTATTTTATTTTTGTTACTTGCCCTACATTCAATTCAGTTGTGACAAGAGCTGCGGGGGGAGGGGGACTCAAACCCTTTATAAAGGGTGTAGTTATACAGCTCTTCACAAAACTTATACTACAGTATGTAACTATCAATATATATATATATATATATATATATATATATATATATATATATATATATATATATATATATATATATATATATATATATATATATATATATATATATATATATATTTTTTTTTTTTAAAGTAAAAATCGTCATTTGAAATGTCTCGCCGCAAAGTTTCGTGTCCATCTAGCGCTTCGGCGTTTCTAGGCTAGCCACGGAAATTGCCCGTCGATATATGTGAGAGTGGCCAACCGACCTCCGGGACAACGGGGTCGGATGTTTGTGCCGTTCAGACTAACGCTGCAGCAGCATCGCCCTGGCGGCCGGGTTAGCCCGACTGCGCTCTGAATAACTGCGATTCTTGTCCTGCAGTGCGCATCACTGTACCCCCCGCGGTGCCCCGGCGGGGGCTGCACCCCCACCACCACCACCACCAGACCGCCGCACTGCCGCCACCGCCGCCGCCACTTTGCCCTGGCCACTCATACAGCTTGGCCCCCGTGCCAGGTGGGCTCGCTCCGTCTCTCTCGCTCCCCCCACCGCCGCAATCGTCTATGCTAATGAATGAAGCCGCTCACTCGTCCGCGCGGCCGGCGCGGCGAATTGAAAGTTATCCCCAAAGGCCGACGCCGCGGGAACGGCGGCTGATACCTGCACTTCCGCGGGGCTGTTACGGCACACGCCGGCACACGCCCCGCTAGAGGCGCCATGGCGCCACTCCGGAGGCGCCACCGCCGCGCGGCCGCCGGGATAATATGCGATGCGATGCGACTCCGACTCCCAATGGTCTCCCCGCCCCGGGGGTGTTCGCGGCAGGTTCCCGTCCCGCGGCCCGCTAAGGCAGTTACGGCCGGAGTTGGTGCAGCCGCCGCACAGCAGACAGCAGCGCCGTACACGCCGCCAGCACAGCCACTCCTTGAGCCACTCGCGAGTTTGTTTGAAGGGAAGGCGGCAAGTCTAATTGAGTTTAACGCGCCAAGCGCACAGAGCAAAGCAGCGGCGAGAAGGCGGTGGTGGTGGTGGTGGTGGTTGGGAGGGGGTGGGGGGGGGGAGCGGCAGAGAGTGCCACAGCGACTGAGGAGTCCTAAGAACAAAGACCGATCATGTCTTTGCGTGGAGCGCGTCAACAAAGTCCGATGAGAGCGAGCGGGGGGGGGGAGAGAGAGAGAGAGAGAGAGGGGGAGAGAGAGAGAGAGAGAGAGAGAGAGAGAGAGAGAGAGAGAGAGAGAGAGAGAGACAGAGAGACAGAGACAGACAGACAGACAGACAGACAGACAGACAGAGAGAAGGAGGGGAGGTGAGAGGGAGAGAGAAGTATGGTGGGGTGAGAATGGAGCCGGGCAGTATGACAGCGTGCGACAACAGCCAGGCCAGCCGCGCCGCAGTGCAGAATGTGCAGTGAGAGTGGGCCGGGCCGGGCCGGGCAGGGTCTCTGGTCCGCTGGCTTCACTCCGCTGGGACCGACCGACTCAATGTGCACACTCTTGGAAAACAAAATAATATGCTGCACCAAAACTGCAATTTTCTTCACCTCACCCCCGAGAATAATACTACTCATGTGACTGGTTAAAGCCTCATTTTAAATCCAAAAATGAATCGATCGTTGTTGGTCGTCAAGAAATTACTCCCTGAATCTGTGCTGGACGTAACATCCATTTTGAGTGTTGTATCGTGTAGTGACGGTTGGTGGGGGCAGCAGCGTAGGAAAGGAGTGGGGGGGGGGGGGGGGAGGGTTCTGCTTGAGGTGAGGTAGCGAGGGGCAGACCGCAGTGCATTGCGCCAATCATTACACAAACCGACTGCAGTGGGCTGGCTGGCCGGGCCGACTCGATGGGCCGTGGCGAGGCTGGGCTGTGGCATTGCCGTCGCGGTCTGTGTAACCAGCCGGCGGCCGGGAGCGGTACACAAGCTCCGGAACGCAGGACAGAGCGGCCTTGGACAGAGAGTGATGAATTTTGAGAGACGAGTTTCCTTTGGCGTGCTGGGCTGGGGCAACATAGGCTGCATGTTCCAAGCAGCACGAAGCCAGCTATCCCCAGTGCGAGGCGCCGGGCTTCTTCCCCTGTGATGTGTACGCAGAGGGGAGGAGGGGGGGGGGGGAGATGGGATTAAGATTAGACATGGTGCCTTGCCGCAACACTTTACACCTCGTCCGCTGCCGCCATTCCCTTTTCACGACTACAGCAGTAGCGAACAACAACTCTGTTTCTTTCATTATTTCTCCTGCTGACCGCGCGTTTGCTTTTGCGTCTGCGTTTGCAGTCTCCTACGAGCAGAACCAAATCCGGTACGTGTGGAAGAACGACGAGGACACTCTGCGTACGTCACCGTCCCTGACCTCCCTCAACGCCTACCTCATCAAGAACTCCACCATTCCCTGCCCGACCAAAGCCAGCTGGAGAGGTGAGTACGCAAGCACCAAGGAAACGACCTTGAATATCCGATGGCCGTCGCTCTAAACAATTTAGTTGTGCCATTCTCGGCTCTTTTATGAACGCCGTTCATAGTTAAATTTTTGATAATTTTTTTTTACAACCGTTATCAAAAACGAAAAGATCCATTTCTAAAATTTACTTGATTTAAAAAAAAAAATTCAAAAGTAAAACCGATGCATGTCGAAATTTTTTGCCGGATACGGCAAGCGCAACACATGCGGCCGAGTGGCTGGTGTGTATGCCCCACTTATATGCCGCCTTGTTCGGCCTCCCACACCCTGGCCGGGGCCTGGGGCCCTGGGTGGGGGGCCGACGGCCGGCGGCGGCGTCGAGAGCGGTCGTCTTCACTAAGTCCTTATCGGGGCCAACGGGCACTTTGGGCAGAACGGGCTGCCTCGCCTCCCCCTCAGCCACTTGGCGCCCCCGAGGTAGGCGATCGCAGTAGTTCAAGGACACCCCCGTCTTCGCGTACCTCTCTACTTGTCCTCTTCGTTCTTTTTTTCTGTCTCTGAAAAGAGGAAGGAAGCCCTAGATTGGAAACAAGTTTCCTGACAATGAGATTACCGCCGCCGCTATACTTACGATGGCTGGCGATGCCTCGTGTTGTCTGTGGCCTGGGCGGCCTGGGGAGGGTCCCTAGCGCCCGGGAGGTAGGCAACGCGAGCGCACTGCTGTGGCCGGGTTGCCTGCCGCCACGGCGCTCTCTCGCTCCGTCCTCCTCACGGCAGCGAGCGCCCCACGGCAAGCGCCCGGGAGGTAGGCAACGCGAGCGCACTGCTGTGGCCGGGTTGCCTGCCGCCACGGCGCTCTCTCTCCTGCCGCCGGAGCGAGCTCAACGAGCTGACTCACATTCCGTGCCGGATGGGGTGGGAAGGCGACGACCAGCCCCGCCGGCAGGGGGAGGGGCAGGGGGGGGGGCGGGGCGGGCGGGGCGGGACAGGGTGGGGCCCAAATTGTTGCGGTCGACGCGCTTATCTGGCTGGCGGTATCGTGGCGGCACGATGTTGGCAGGCGGGAGGAGACGGAGGGAAGGAAAGGGAAGGACGTATGTGTTTCCATTTGTGTCGCTAACAAAGCAGGGGACGGAGCAGGGAGAGGATACGCCGACGAATTTATCTCCGCACGTCGCGACAACTATTTGCCAGAGGGAGAGAGAGAGAGAGAGAGAGATGTCGCTACTGTAGACAACCCGCAGACGAACGAATCAAACGCAAAGAATCTTCGGAAAAAGATTCTTCTTGTGTTTGCAAACGACTGGACGTCTCTGAGTTTCTGTAATCTGGTCCCTTATGCATCTCTCTGCAACACCGCCGAGCACTCAATAAAGAAAGAGGAGGTACGTGTCTTGGTGAGCCCTCTGCTGGGAGCGGACGATGGTGTTGTTGGGTAGCCCCCCCCCCTCCCTTTTTCCGAGCCGCCGCTTGTTCGCCCTCTCTGGCCGCGAGAGAGCGCGCGCCTCGCTGTATTTGTATTGTGATGGCCGTCTCGCTCCGCTGTTAAGGGCTGCTGTGCCATTGAAGAAAGGGGACCGAGACATGCATAAACAGCAGAGCAGAGACGGGAGCGAGTGACCTCGCGTTACACTGTTGGTGCTCCCGCCGGAGCTTCGGACCGTCCGCGTTCTGGTTTGCTTCTTCTTCTTCTTTCCTTCTCTTTTTTTGGCTTTTAAAATCTACTTTTCAAAATCCTGAGCCCGTTACATGCGTATTTCCTGAACGAAGGCGATAACGAGGTGAGGATTCCGGTCATCTTCTATTCGGCACTCGCTGTTATTTATGACCGGATGCAGTCCAGCGTCCAGCCATAGTGATGGTCTACGTAGTGCCGCACGGCAGGCATTAAAGTGTGGCCGGCAGTATAAACAGGCGGGCGAATACCGCGCTGGTAGCGGCCGTCATGGCAGCTCTGCTGCTTCGCCTTTGTCGGGAAGAATGTGGGTGATAGAGGCGTCATGAACACCATCGCGACATCTATGTGTGTGAGAGAGAGAAAGAGACAGATAGAGAGAGACAGATAGAGAGAGCGGAGAAATGGGGAGGCGAAGGAAACGAGAAGCAGCTGTGCTGCCCGCGCACTTTGCGAAACAAAGAACAGTAAAATCGCATAATTTTATTGGGCATATTTGGTGTCCCCCCCAGCGGAACGATTCTGCCCGTTCCCGCAGCCGTTAAGCAGCGATATGTCGTCTCGCAGCAGATGCACTGCTTGTCGGCGGCTGAGCTGTGCGCGCCCCCTTCTCGTGTTGGCAGGAAACTACAGCTGCCTCAAGGTGGACCTCATCTTCACCAGGGACCGCGCCTTCTACTTCACTACGGTCTTCATCCCGGGCATCATCCTGGTCACCAGCTCCTTCATCACGTTCTGGCTCGAGTGGAACGCTGTCCCCGCACGCGTCATGATCGGTGAGAGACACCCGGCCCAACACGGCAAAAAAATATTTGTGGTCGCGACTAGTTTTTACGTTATTTTTCAGACATTTGAGATTTTGTTGGGGGAACTCAATTTTAGTTGCACCAACGCAGAGGTTTGCTGAACGAATAAAAAGCAGAAATTTTCAGTTTACTATGCCCGCAGCGAACCTCTTTGTCAGAGTAGCCAACGTTTCGTTGGTGCAACTGAAAATTAGTTCCGCCAACAAAGTTTTTGTTCTCCGAACAAGCATTTACTGCTTGTCTGAAAGTCAACTTAAAAATTAGTTACGACCACTAGTTCCTATCAGAAAAGGTCACGAGATCCCTGATGCCCTGCTGGGTCTCCGCCCTCCTCAAACCTTCAATTCAATTGGCAATTAGTTTTCAAAACAGCCTCTACAAGCTGCTTGTCGACCAAACTTCTGGGCCCAATGATCATGACTTTCATTCTCAGCGAGAGCAATACTGACAAATTCAAAATATTTAATTTAATTTAAAAAATGCAAGACGTGTTTTAAAAACAAATTAAAGGCGCTGAGAACTCACCGAGTATATAAAACAGCCCCGAACCCGTTGACGCGCACACCAGTGATAACCACACCGATGTTAACCAAGCAGTGCGTGCTGCAACGGCTAACCTCATTCAACGGAACGCAGCCGCTGCTCCGCTGCTCCCCTGTCAACACGGCGGCACGGCAGGCGGCCGAGTCCCGTGACCCGGCCTCGGCCCTAACCCCTCCTGGTCCACTCTCCGGTGAGTGCTGCTGAATTAGGAATGACCCTCCTGTCAGCAAGCGGCGCCGGCATCGCCGTTACCCTGCCGCCGTGTGCCCGCCCCGTGCCCGCCCCGTGCCCGCGGTGGTCACTGTATGGCGCCACGATTGGATTTTCACGCGGTCTCCATCGGCCTGCTCTGTCTGTCCTCTCCTCGCAGGCGTCACGACAATGCTCAATTTTTTCACCACCTCCAACGGATTCCGCTCCACGCTGCCCGTCGTGTCCAACCTGACGGCCATGAACGTGTGGGACGGCGTGTGCATGTGCTTCATCTACGCGTCGCTGCTCGAGTTCGTGGCCGTCAACTACGTCGGCAGGAAGCGGCCGCTACACAACGTGGTGTATCGGCCGGGGGAGAACCCCGTCACACAGGTGAGGCGCGCCCTCCTCGTGTGCGTGTGTGTGCGCGTGTCTGTGTGTGTATTGCTATTGGTATTGTTTTTTTGTTTTTGTTTTTTACTTCATGTGTCTGAAGGGTATGGGAAGAGGTGTCAAATAATTTCGTATTCCTTCGGGTTTCAAAGAGACAGCCAATGTGGTTTAGTTTTACCTCGCTCCGCGTGGGGGATCCCAAAACAGGTTTGAGTATATTTCTCTTTTTTAAACTAACCAAGCAGGTTATTTTTTGTTGTTGTTGTACCATAAGCACTGTTTTTTTTTTTTTGTTGGTCTTTTATTTTATTTTTCGGAACGAACCGGACCGGCGTACTGCGCCAACATGTACAAAGCTTGAGGTTTCGCACCACCGTCCAGTGCAGCACTACTTTGCGGTGCGTGGCGCGCTCTAGCGGTCGAGTCGTTAGGCTCCAGCGGCTCCAGCATCCCATCGCTGGACCGCGTCACTGACTGCACAGTGTGACGAATGCGGGTAGCCGAACATCACAGTTTCCCTTTTTGCGATAGTTTGGTTTCACTAAATCCCTGCGGTACTTTTGTACTGCAGGTTTAGAGCAAAGTTTGCTGTTCGAAAATAGATACTCGGTCGTGTTTTTGAAGGAACGACATCATAGATTAGGGGGATTGACTGCCGCAGTTAGCAGTTGCCAAAGTACAGCAAATTGTCGTGTATCGCTATTTGGGATACAGTGATGTAATTATACCAATCTTGTTACTACTATTAATTTAGGTAAATTTGACCAAAAGACGCGGCTTTCTCCGCTAGGGACTGGCTGCGCGGCGCATGGTGGCATGAGCATCGCACTTTGTCTAACTCGCTAGTGTCTATGATTAGTTTCTATACTTTATATCTAACCCTCTCTGTCTCGTCTCTTATATATTTGATTCCTCTTCTCGGTCGCTGAGAGCTGCCCACTTTGGGTTGGTGTGGTTGCTTTCTATATTACGTTATCTTTTCGTACTGTTTTCTCTCGTGAGCCGAACAGCGGCGTAAACATAACGATGTTTCAAATGATAGAAGACAGTTTTTCACTGCGACTAAGCTATACTGCTAACCTTCAGATAAATTTCAACAAAAAATATATATTCACCGAACGAAATGCCAAGACGAATATAAAGCATATTGCATATCTATTTAGATTCTATGCCTGGCGTCTTTTCTGTTTTTCTCTGCAATAGTGTGGCCATAACTGAGATCGTTCTTGTAGAAAATGGCAAGAAACTTTGTGCACCTTACCGATTTTATTCTTTTGGTCTTTCAACTTATATGGAATTGCCTCCTTAGAATTTTCTTTCAATAAATATTAACTTATAGACGAATTCTTTAAACCTCACTGTGTGCCACGCATTTTGTGTGCCTGTCATCGTGTTTCAAGGTGAGCCCACACACTGAGTGTTTTTCTACCTTCTTAAATACCCTTGCACTTAACCGGAAACTCAATCCTCCTGTAGCGCCTTCACCATGTCGTCGCGGGGGTGATCAATGGGGTAAAAAAAAGTAGCGATCGACAAACGAGCAAATGGGTAGAGTCTGTTCTTTGGCGGTTATGGACTTTTTATTTATTTTTACCTCCTAAATTTTTGCTGTCTAACAGTAGACTGACTTTTTCTTCTTTCTCGTCTGTCCGAAAAAAAAGTGCATTGATGAGATTCCATACCGAGCAAAATTAGCAAGGGCTATTTCCCTTTTCTGAAATAACAAGGGAGGATCTCTCGCACCGATATGAAGGCCTCACACACCTTAGCATCCTGTAGGGTCCCGAGCGGGCCTGGGGCCTAGGCTCCGCGAGGCCGGGTGGAGTGTGTGCCCAGCACCATGTGCCCAGCACCATGTGCAAAGCACCATGTGCCCAGCACCATGTGCCCGGCACCATGTGCCCGGCACCATGTGCCCAGCACCATGTGCCCAGCACCATGTGCCCAGCACCATGTGCCCAGCACCATGTGCCCGGCACCATGTGCCCGGCACCATGTGCCCAGCACCATGTGCCCAGCACCATGTGCCCGGCACCATGTGCCCAGCACCATGTGCCCAGCACCATGTGCCCAGCATTAGTCCTCCCGCTCTCCTTGTTCTGTGTGTGTTCCAGCGCCTCCCGGCTCTTGTCAGCAGAATAGGCATGATCATGGCTACACCTTTGGTAAGACTGTTTGCTTTGCTGCCTGCTGCCGCCCCGTCGCCTTTGTTTTCCCACTGGCTTTCGCTAAAACAAACCCAAACTTAAAACGATCTGACCAAAGAGAGGGTCGCTTATCTCGAGATCTGATCTAAATTTGTTTCCGGAAATAAAATTTAAAAAAAATTGCATGCCTGATTGCACTGCCGCCTTGCCGCTGCCCGCGTGTAGCCGCCGCACGCCGCCAGAGGGCGCCACCAGAGAGCCGCCTGCTACCTCGAAGGTGAATCGACACACTGGAGGGGGAAGGAGACACACACACACACACACACACACACACACACACACACATATGTACTATATGTTCTTTGTTCAACAGGAGTCGACGCGACGACGGAGGAAATTGAAAAATGCCCTGTTTATTTTTTCCTCTCAGCTAAGCATCACCGAACTGTATCATGCCCCCCCCCCCTTTTTTTTCCCTTATCCCTGTCGGCACTGACGGGTATGTGCTGGATTGGGGGTGCAAATCATGGTGTGCTCTTTCTGATTCGCCCCGAGCGTCAACGATAACTCGATGACTCCGCGAAGAGGGCCCGACCGGCCCCCGCCGGTCCGCCTTTGTGTGTTCGGGACCTCCCTTTGTGCGGCGAGGCCGGAGGGGCACGGCGGGGACGTCACGCGTTCGTGATGTGACCCGAGAAATGTGCAAAGCGTCACAGCAACTGATGTGTGTGTGTGCGTGTGCGCGCGCGCGCCACATGGCCGTCTGGGTCAGTCCATCTCCAGGGCCGCAGCCGAGTCCCGGCTCGAGTCCTTTTGCGGCCATTTCGAAACCACACGGAGAAAAAAGATTAGCTTTCGCAACTACTTTTTAAGTTGATTTTCAGACAAGCAGAAAATTTTTGTTCGGAGAACTAAAATTTTGTTGGGGGAACTAAATTTTAGTTGCTCCAACGCAGGTTCGCTAAAGCGGCAAAGAGAAGAAGAAAAATTGTTTAGTGCCCGCAACGAACCTCTTTGTTGGAGAAACTCGTTGGTGCACCTAAAATTTAGTTCCCCCAACAAAATGTTAGTTCCCCGAACAAAAATTTTACTGATTCTCTGAAAATCAACTTGAAAATTAGTTGCGGCGGATAATCTTTTTTCCCCGTGCACGTGACACGGTAATTTGTGATTTGGACGCGAGCAATCACAGCGCGCTGGAGAGTATGCGTGGAACTGTCCGTGGGAATCGAACCCACCGGGACTGCAGTCTCAGAGAGACTGACAAGCCCACGCCAGCCACAGTTTGCTCCAGCACCGCTCCCAGCACCCTGCAAAGGGTTCCAAGGCCACGTGGTTTGTGGACGCTCGCTCCCTTGTGCCGTCTCAGTATGGCCCGCTCACACGGGCGTCCACGCACCGAACCTGCTGCTCCCGCGGTTTCTTCCGGTTAGAGAGTACATGAGTCAGCGAGGCATGGTCTTGTAGTAGTGGCGGGCGGGCGTAGTATACGCGGTGAATCGAGGAAAGTGTGCACATTGAGGGAAAGGGGAGGGGGGGGGGGAGAGAGAGGGGGGGGAGAGAGAGAGAGAGAGGGGAGAGAGAGAGAGAGAGAGAGAGAGAGAGAGAGAGAGAGAGAGAGAGAGAGAGAGAGAGAGAGAGAGAGAGAGAGAGCGAAAAGGGGGAAAGAGAATAAGGGCAGCAGCGCCGAAGGGGGCCTGACCCGCAAAAAGGGTGGCAAACGGCAACAGGGATGCCGTTAGCGTGTTCTCGCGCCGTGAGTCGACGAGATGATGCGGCAGGGTGTGCCTGTGCCTCCACACCAGGGTGTCGTGCCGCCGCTGCATGCTCCATCCCCCTCCCTCTCACCCCCACCTTTTACTCCCTCTCGCTCCCCCTTCATGGCCTATGGCACCGCGACGACAAAACGACGACTTTGCGACGCAGTGCGGTAGATCGCGCCACACTCGCCCCCTCCCCCACCCCCCACTTCCTCCGCCTTGCCTTAACTCTACCGTGTGCCTTATTTGCGGATGTTCCCGAAGGCATCATTCGCCCCTCACTCGCAAAAAAAGGGGGGGGGGGGGGGATTCAAACAGCAATTTAATGCAATTTGTGGGAATATTAATACTTGTGGGATTGCCGCCCCTTGGCTCGATGTCTTCCTCGGCGGTCTCTCAGGATATAAGGTGCGGATGACACGCAGAGGATGAGGCGGCGGCGGGTGCAGCTGTGGAGGGACGGTAACGAAACTGAAAAGAAGTAGGTCAGCAGTTTACCCGTTGGCCTGTGCCGAGGGGTTGGAGTGCAGCAGTAGCATTATAAGAGTGCCGTGCCACCGGCAGGCCGTTGGTAGACCGTTGGGAGACCGCTGGCAGACTGTTGGCAGACCGTTGGCAGACCGTTGGCAGACCGTTGGCAGACCGTTGGCAGACCGTTGGCAGACCGTTGGCAGACCGCTGGCAGACCGTCGGCTCCCGGCTCGGCACAGCGACGACGGCAAACGGCAAAAACTTTATTCGTCGAAAAGAATACTGTCCGTGTGGCGCGCAGGGCGTGACCAGCATGATAAGTGCGATAAATGCCCACGGGCCGTTCTGAACAGCGCGTGCGCACGTTGTGTGTTTAAAAGTAGTCGCCACTCCCGGGGCGCGTCGTTGTTATTCCGGGGCGGGGAAAATCTCCGCTGTTGCGTTTCCCCGACAATTTACAAGGCGGCGGTGTCAGGCCCAAGTGCGTCGCGAGCCATACCGTGATGGCGGCGATGTGCGTGCTGCAACTTCTACCGTGAAAATACCAGCGTGCGCTGCATAGGAATTATTTTGCAGGGGTTGGTCCAGAACATCCTGCGACCGAAAACACTCGATTTTTTTGGTCAGAATTTCCTGTCCTTCGACCGAAAAACTTTTGTGTTCCAAACTTTGCCAAAATCGATATGGACCGACAGGGGCAGTCTGAAAATGTAGAGGAGCTAGCCTGAGTTGCTCCATAGTTTGATTTGTTTCCTCTACCTCATGTATGAATAGTAAGAAAAAACAAAGAGGGAGTGAAAATTAAGTTGCCACCACTTGCCGCGCGGCACATGGTACGAAGCCGAAAGCGGCATGGAATAAGACCGACGGCGTCAGAAGACTACTGGAGGTGGTTGCTCCGCTCCCTGCTCTGCAGATACTGTATGTCACCCTGTTTCCAGACCTTCAATTCCTCTATCCGCCGAGGCCGTGAGTCCTGGGTCGGTCGCAGGGTGAGTAGGCGTGACCTCTTAGGAATCCCATCCTAACCCTTATAACCCTATAACGGTTTTGCATCGCAGCTCACATGCCCTTTTCCCGCTAGCGCCCCCGTAGTGTCCCGTAGGGTCCCGTAGGGCCCCGTAGGGTCTCTGTAGGGCCGGTCTGTAAACCACTTGAAAAATAACATGTCAGAGAACCGTTGGCCATGATGGATAAAATCGAACTGCGGAACTGTAACGTCAGTGGGCCCCGATGAGGCTGGGTTGATATCCCCGTAAATAATCCGATCTCCACTGTAAATATTTTTTTATCGCGAGTTACTCCAGAAAGTAATGTCTCTCTTGGTGCTCACGGTTACGGGAGAGCATCGCGCCGGAAGGATCCCGGGCTCGCGGACCCGGTCTGCGCCTGTGGCGTAGGCAACCCATCCGGCGTGCCAGCATTGCCTCTGCTGCAGGCTGCAGCTGCAGGAGTCCGGCCCGATGTGGTGCACAGCCTGGCTGCCCCCCACCACTCCTACTAAATATACTCCGAGCAGGTGTTGTGGACCGAGGTACTTTTGCGGAGCAGAATGTCGCCTAATCTTTCTTCCTCTGAATCGTCTCCAGGAGCGCGTCTGCCCGCCCGCGCCTTCGCGGGAAACATTTTGGTGATGGTGGCGTGAGTCAGGAAACCATCCATGACCACGGCCAAATGTGGTTGCTGCACGTTTTTTTTTTCTCCACTCGTGCGGTGCCGGTGACATTACCATAGCTTCCTCAGGCTTGAGACTGGCTTTCCCGGCCTTTCTGCTTCGTCAAGAAACCGACAAGTCGGCCAAGTCTTCCACAGATTAAAAGAAAAGAATCCCTCCTTACTTGGCTTCGGACGGGGCCGCCTTTCAAGTATTTCTGTCCGATCACGCGCGGCTCTTAACTGGTCCTAAGAGCCTCTGCTTTCTGCACTTGGTGCATGGTATCCTAATTTCTCTACGCACACGTTACTATGGCGGGATAGTTTTGGGGCAGCTTAGTGCCTGCGACACTAAACCAGTGAAACATGCCTCATCCTTGTTTCTAGCTAATAATGAGCACAGAACTAATCTGAGTTGGTAGAGATGTAAATATATCGGCTTTCCTCGGAGGATAAACAAATTTACGAGAGTAATTTTCTTGCTTAGGCTATTTTGTGGTTTAGTGAGTTGAGTTTGGTTTGTTTGTTTTTTTCATTCAAATTAATGTAGATACTATTTGAAGATTTCTTCGTGCAGACGCACACGGTTTATTAGTCTGTCATAACTGCTTCAGAACTAATCGTAATCACGAACAGAGAAAAAAATAGGTGGTGTCAGCTACAGTAGCTCGTTAACCTACACGTACCGTAACACATGGCTTCTTCTCCAGAGACCACGAGCATAATTGTCTGTCTAGTATAAAGTTCAGTACTGTATCATTACTAAAGGGTTGCAACACAAGTATTTAATTGTCCTTTCAAAGGTCTACTTTGCTTTTGTGTCGGTGCATCAAATTTTTTGTACCCGCCCTGGCAGAACGTATAACTTACTCTCCAGTGTCACGGATAGTTTCGTTGGCGACCGGAGGGAATGCACCACAGCCCCGAAAGATTTGCACCTTCTCCCGTTCACTCACCCGTCTTATCTCTCTGTGAAGGACACCCGGGGACGGCGGGGTGACCACCTGCAGGAGGCCGACACCAGCCGTTTCACTACGCCACTCCTGTTGCAGGGCGACAAGAAGGAAGGCTCGACGGGGCCTAGCGAGATAGTCTCGTGCACCAACTGCGGCCCAAACCCGTGCACGCATCCCGCCAACAACGGATGTGTTACAGAGGTAAGCGAATACCTGGTCAGCCTGTTTCACACGTCAAGGTTTCCCGGTTTCCAGCGACGTGGACAATATTAACTGGCGGCGAGAGTACTTTTCAGAGGCGTAATCAGAGAGGCTTCCCGAGTGAGACGGAATTGCACGCCGGGCGAGCGTGGACAGGAGGGGCGATTTGTTTACCTGTAACTGGCCCGGCGTGCAGTTCGATTCCGCGAGACGCAGCCTCTCTGATTACGCCACTGGTACTTTTCCCTCAAAGTGGTGCTAATTTTCCTCGTAAAAGTTGCATGAGTCGAATGAGAGGATACTGACGCTGAGTCCCCTGTCTGCTCCCAGGTGCGCAAGAGAGAGCCGCCGCACCCGATCCGCGTCGCCAAGACGATCGATGTGATTGCCCGCATCACGTTCCCGGCCGCATACGCCATTTTCCTCGTCTTCTTCTTTTACTACTATCCGGACCCGGGCAGTGGCGGTGCCTGAAGCGGAACATAAAAACACGAGAAAGAAAGAAAAAGACAACACACACATAAGAAAACGCCGAATTACTAGCTGTGACAAATGTGAGCACAATGAGTGGACGCGACCCCCGTGCGCCACCACCACAAGGGCGGCCCTGCAGGGGCTGCTTGTGTCATCCCTTCTCGGGAAGACTTTGTATTCGTGCGTGCCGTCGGCCTGACTGGGCGAGGGAGACGCCAGCTCTCGACTGACAAGAGCCTCAGCATCTCAGCAGACAACGGCATGTTGTGAACGTTGCACTGCATCGTTGCCGTTTGACGTTCCACTTCCTCTGCGCCTTCATGGAGTACATGTCGGCGCAGCGCGGGCAAGGCCCTCGGCACGGTCGGTCGTGCTGACCACTGATGACACTGCCTCTGGCTGACTATGGACCAGGGCTGAATACTGCATGCGTAGGTAGTATTTTGCTCAAGTGTGAGCCGCACTGTTTCCAGACGAACATTTCGGTACTTTAAATGATTGATGGTAAGATTAGTGTCCAATGCCGCTCGTGACTTTTCGTGCAAAATTCCTGCATCCCACTATTGTATGGTTCAGGTCTGGTCCTCGCATGTTAATCTTTTTCGAGACGATTTACGTTGATATGTCAAATACCTAGTCAATAGCTAGTCGAGTTTTTAATGACATGTTATAACCCAGAGCCTGATATTTGAAGTTGCCATTCAACCTATGCTCAAGATTTATTTAATGCTGGTTTAATTTTATATTAAAAATTTATTTTCCCCCTTCGCTTCTAAGGAAGAGACCAGCTTAGATGTGATAGTCTCACCCAGTTTTTATTCTGCTCTTAAACATTTCTTTCCATTTTATCTTTGATCCTGTCCTTATTTAGCAATGAACGCATCGTGTCCCTTTTCCAGTAGGACCTTATGATAGTTTTGGACCAAAGAACTCATTTCTCTTTAATGTCAAAGAGTAGAATCTTTTTTCAAATTTGTTTATAATGTAAGACTATTATACTGTTTCTGTTGATATACTTCACACAAAAGAGGAAAGTGGTATTAAGTATTAGGTCTCCGGTTTCTTGTATTTACCTGTCTTTCCGAATTTTGTACTATGTAGAAATGAGTAAATAATATCTTTAGCGATACAAGCACATGTTTTTATGTACAAAATCGTTAATTGGTGTTCGAGCAACGAGATCTGACGTGCGATATCAATTATTTGCATTCATCTGCTTGTGAAAGTCAACCAGTGCGGGCTGTCGCCAGTTCTCAAATGCGCATTCTTCGAGACCCTTGCTTTTCCTGCCTATAAGAGACCTTTCTCGAATCTCCATTTTGATTCGTCTAGTATATAAACGAAATTTACAGTACGCGCCATCCATCCGTTCCGCTAACTATTGTGCACACAAATCTTCATCAGCTCTGGTGGCTCGCCAGCAACGCAACTAATTATCTGAAGTTCGAAGCGTATGCTGGGTCCATAAAGCACGTCTGAATGTCTAGCTATAAAACTGCAAACGGCGACGCGAAGCGCCTGCGAATCGTAGGGTAGGCCAGCCCGCATGACAAGCATGTATGTGGAAGTCGGGGCTGCCTACCCACCAGGCGCTATCTGCGCTAAGACTGGCCGATATAGGTTTGCTATGGACATGCTTTCTGGGTGACCCCGAGCGGCTCCTCCCGCGATACGGTCGCTCGCTGTTTGAGTTCACAACCAAGGATAAATCCAACCACAGTGATCTCAGTTCTGTTAGTATACGAAGTAGCTTCGGGAAGCCTCGGTCTGTAGGTTCAGTTCCGTAAGTTAATCCTCCTGTATTTATGAGTAACGCATGGGACGTAGAGCGGAGTATATTTTACACTAAGCGCTGTGAAAATGCAATAAGTGTGTGTAGGAAGCACAGGCTACTTCGGGAACAAAAAAAAAACTAGTTGCGTATCTTAAAACGATCGTGCCAAGGAACCTCGCGGAGGTTTGGAGCTCTATCGCTTTTGCCACTTTCTGTGAATCAACGTCAGGGAACTTCGCGGCCATAGCTATGAGGCGAGCATCTGAGCAAGCGCCTCGTCAATTTCTGTTACAAGTTGCACTGTACGCACTCCCTTGAAAAATTTTTGCAGCTCTTTTTGTATTTGTTATGACCTCTGTACTGAGAAATGCACTCGTGCATATTGCATGTTCAAGTAGTCTGTAATTCTTGTTTGTTATCATATTACAGTTATAAATACTGTTGTTGCATTGTTCTTTTCTTTTTACATGACTCCGTTCTTTGAAACGGAGTTATCATGAAAGATTAATAGTGAGATTATTATTGTAAAGATTGCATCAGTAATATAAATTCAATAGATATTGTTATCACGATTACGATATATTGTTTTTCTCTTTGTCGTTTGTTGTGATTGTTGATTGCATATGTTAAGTATGCCTGAGTCTCTGCCGAAGCACACTTTTGGAGTTGGCGTTGAAGGTCTTGTTATTTATTAAACCATTAGTTTTTAATGTTGTTCAGCCGTATTGTGGAGTCGACGGCGTCTTGTCTTGGGGCACAATTCGTGTATCTCGACATTTGTTATTAAGTACAGATATTCGAAGTGATACTTTGCCACTCATGTGCATTGATGTACTTTTATGCATTCATAGACACATTTTTTTTATTTCGAAAATTAATTAGAGTGTAGGTCCTGGGATATTCGCTGAATTCAGAGAGATTTGTCTTGCCACATTTTTGGGTTAAGCCATGATTTAAATAATTGTCAGATTGTCTTTTCACACTTCCGATTTCTGCTGACATGATACACACCACAACACATGCATTTAAAGTTTGCCATCTCTCATTTTTCTACCTTTACTGCGGCAATTGTCTTGCTTTCGAAGTCTCTACTGTACTTAACTAGTTGCACGTAGTTTGTGTTGTTTGTTTAAATACCGACCACTTTTAAAATATAATTTCCCCGCACTCTGTATTCAATTTTACCAAAGGGTCTTTCCTTGTTATAGTACTCCCATGTGATCGATTTTGTTCCGATATGTGACTTGGAACAAAACCCATGTAGAACTAAGAATAACTGAATCGTTATTATTTTGTCACCATCATTTTCATCGCCCCATCCTTATCATTAGAGTTATCATTAGTCATGGGTCCTCATTGCACATGCTCCTGTGCTGCTGCCCGCTGCCGCTTGCATGTCAGTCATATTTTACATATTGACCATGTAAATACTTATTATTATTACTATCATTATAGCAAGCTGTACATAATTTCTTGTATATTTTTCGGAACATGATTTTCAATAAAGGGATTAAGCAGTTCCCGTTTAGCCAGTGTCTTGAATTATTTCCCCATCAATCTGGGACAGGACTGAAAGGTTGATGAACACAAATCAAAGTTGGAAACAGTAACATTTTGGCACAATCAGTCAGAGATTTATTTGAAATAAATAAAAAGATGATAAATATATCACATACAATGTCTCGATCCGCTTTCTTCGCGGACATCCATCACAAAAAAGGAAAACAAGTGCGCCTCATGGAATACAGCCGCGCGCAACTGTGATTTGACAGTCGCCCGTTTGTCTCATAAATTGGCGCGCACGTCACGTGACGTCACCGAGGAGACCAAATCCATAACGCCTGCCGGTGGCTGCCGGTGGCTGGGATCGCGCCCCATCAATCTCTGTCAGGTGCTCACACAGGTGGGACCAGCCCAGCCCAACTGGCTCCGCAGGCACCCCAGGATCCGTGTGTCATTCGAAGATCGCTGCGGCGTTTCTCCAAGACAGTGCCACACTCGGTCAAAGTGCACCGCGTTTCCGAGCGGCCCACAGGCGTCGGCCGCGCTCAGTAGTCGGCCAGGTCCTGGTCCTCGTCCTCGGGGTCCTCCTCCTCCTCCTCATCCGCGTCCTCTTCGGCGTCCTTGAGCATCTTCTCCTGGATCCAGGCCGTGTAGTGGGCCATCCTGGTGTACACGTCCGGGAAGCCGGGGCGCGCGCAGCCCGATCCGAACGACGTGATGCCGACCAGGAACCAGCGGCCGTCGGCGCCCAGGCACTGCAGCGGGCCCCCGGAGTCTCCCTTGGCCAACAGAGTGCGCGAGCACATGATTGACGCGGGCTCGAGCCGAAACAGGGCACCAGGGTCCAGGCACCACCACCGCCGCCACCACCACCGTCACCGGCCAGTACTTACCACACAGGTGCCGGACGAGCCGTCCAGGTGGCCGGCGCACAGATGGCCCGCGTTAACACGGATGGGGCCGCCGTACCTCTTGGCGCACAGGCTGTTGGGGTGCAGCGGCACCGAGGCCTGCAGCAGCGTGGCTGTCTCGTCCCCGTTGGAGGACTGGCGCCCCCAGCCGGACACCATGCACAGCGGCGCCCGCTCCCCGGGGGCGTTGGGGGCGGCGGGGGCGTCGGGGGCGCTGGCGTTGTTGTACGGCGCCGCCGGCAGGCACAGCGAGCGCACGCGGGAGTCGCCCGTCAGCCGCACGCGCCGCGACAGCTTCATCAGGGCTGCAACACGGCCGGAACCGGGTTCAAATACCAGCCGGCTCGTCGTGGTTTTCCTTCCTCGCCGCCTCCCACCTGCCTCGCACCTACCGATGTCGTTGTTGTACGAGTGGAACCGCTCGTGGATGATGATCTTCTCGATGGGCACCCGGACCTCGGAGTGCTCCTCCACCTCGCGGTCCCAGTCGCCCAGCACGGCGGTCCACAGCGCCGGCAGCGGCAGGCTGAAGACGTCACTGAACAAGCGCAGAACCCAACATGAAAGCGCATGATTTTTCATTTTGCACGAAAACGAGTTATTGTCATATCATGTGCGCCTTGGCCCCCTTGGCCGCGGAACCCTCCTCCCCCGTCCCTGTCGGCCGGGTCCGACGCCGACCTGATTGGGAAATTCCAGCCGGCGGACAACGACGTGCCGGCGCGTGTCGTCGCGTGCCGCCGCGTGCTGCCGCCCGATGGAGATGTCGCCGGCGTCGGGGATCGAACCCGCGCAACTCCACGCCGGTTTCCTCGGCGGGGCGGCGAGGCGGCGCCGTCGAGTCGGGGTCTTCTCTGGCACTCCATGACGTCCTCTCGGTCTCCTTCCGAGAGCTTTTGTGCGAACAGAGAGCGCGCGTGTCGTGCCAAAGAAGGGGAGGGGGATATTGCGAACACGGCCGGCCTCTGGTCGGACGGAGGAGGATCCTCGGACACATCCGGGCCGGGATCAGTCCGTGCCGACAGGGCCGCAGGGCGTGGCGGTCGCGTGCCGGGCGCGCGCCGCTCACACCCACGCATCTCACGGCGCGTGGCGGCGCCCGTGCCGCGCGTGTTGCCGGCCGCAGAGATAGGGCGAGAAGAGAAGGGATTCCCGCCCACTTTGTGTGCGTCGAGCCCTACAGAGGACCCCACAGAGGGCTCGGCGGGGACCGGCCATGTCCAGGGGCGCCAGGGGCTGAAAGAAGAGCCCCGTGATGCTATCCGACCCACAGGATCGGAGACCGGGGGACCCCGGGGGGGGGGGGAGGACCGGATCCGACATCGTAAAGATTCCCGGGGGGGGGGGGAGGCAAATCTCTGGCGCCGGATCAGCGCCGCGCCTGAGGACGCCTGCGGCGTAGGCAACCGCAGGCCGGCTGTGCACCAGTGCCGGGCGGGTCTGCCTACCCCCCGCATCTGCAGGCGCTCCGCCCATCCCGACCGGAGAGGAGCATATCAGCCTCAGCAGGGGAGACGGACAACGGGACTACTCTGCAGTCAATGGTCCTGGGTGTCGTCTCTCTTTCTATCTCTCTCTCTCGCTGCAAACTACACCGCGAAAACTGCAGTGCGGAAGCCCGGCGAGACTACGCCGCACTGTGTAGGTCCGCCTGTAGACCGCGCCGCGCCGCGTCGGGAGCGGAACTCACTTGTGGATGCAATGGGCAGCCGTAACCACCCAGCGGTCCCTGACGAGCACGCCGCCGCACCAGTGGCCGATAAAACCCAGCCGGGGGTGGAGCACCTGCAGGGAGGCCTGGACAACAACAAGAAGGAGGGGATCAACAACAACAACAACATTTTCAAACCGATACGAACCGGCCTTGGCAGTAAAGAGAATGGCGCGGAAAGGCGTCGTGGTGTTGAAACAGCGTGTGTGGCGAGGGGGTAACAAGTTCAGGGTTCCGACAGGTAATCCGGGTAATCCGGGTATTCCGGGGTACCCCGGGGTACTCCGAGGTAATCTGGGGTAATCCAGGGTAATCCGGGTAATTTAAGGTAATCCGGGTAATCCGGGGTAGTCCGAGGTAATTCGCGGCTATCCGACGGAATTTTACCTAGGGAATCCGGGGTAATCAAAAGTAATCCTGGGTAACCCAGTTAATCCGGGGTATGATCCGAGGTAACCCAGCAGGTAATCCGAGGTAACCCGAGGTGACCCAGGAAATCCGGGGAAATCCGAGGTAATCCGGTTCCGGGGAATGCGAGATCCGTAATCCGACAGACACGTTACCCCCTCGGTGCAGGGAGAAAATTGAGGGTTAATCTCTCTGTTTGTCTCTCACCTGCCAGGGCCACTGCCCCTGCCGACTCTCCTTGCCGTTGACGATGCGTCCCTGCGACTGTGTCCAGATGCTGGGCGACCACAGGGAGCGGGACTGGCGGGGCCTGCGCCGGGACAGCAGGCTCAGCCCGCACTCCGCGTCTGCGGGCAGCACACAGAGGCATGTTATCGTGGGCGCGGCTCGGCTCGGGTTCGAATCCCGGCGCCGGCGGCGCGGTGTACGCGGAAGCGGCTGATGCCGGAGGTGCCCGGAGGTGCCCGGAGGTGCCCGGAGGTGTCCGGAGGTGCCCGGAGGTGCCCGAAGGTGCCCGGAGGTGGCCGAAGGTGCCCGGAGGTGCCCGGAGGTGATCGGAGGTGCCCGGAGGTGTCCGGAGGTGCCCGGAGGTGCCCGGAGGTGCCCGGAGGTGCCCGAAGGTGCCCGGAGGTGCCCGGAGGTGCCCGGAGGTGATCGGAGGTGCCCGGAGGTGCCCGGAGGACGGCAGACCCCAGCAGACCAGCGGCCATCACGGATCACGGCCGGAGGCGGGGCGTGGCGGGCGTGGCGGGAAGAGGAGGGACTTACTTTCTCTCGGATCGCTTTCTATGGCGGCGGCAGCGTCGTGAGCTCTGGCGGCCCCCCGCCAGCCCCCCGCCGGCCCCCCCGCCGGCCCCCCGCCGGCCCCCCGCCGGCCCCCCGCCGGCTCCCGGCCCCGCCGACACCATCGGGCGCTCCGCTGTCCGCACCGCGTTGCATCATGTGCCACAACACTTGACATAATGATAGGCGCGCAATGCGGGGCCGTGGCGGAGCGGGCGGCTTGGGCTCCGGGCGTCTCCGGAGATGGCGCGAATGTCGGCACTCGGCGGCCTGGACATGACAACGTCATCTGCGCGGGGATGGCGGCGTGGCGTGGCGTGGCGTGGTGTGGTGTGGCTGGAGGGGTATTGACATACGTGGTTGGCACGTCTTCCGACTGGACGCCCCCTCCCCCTCCCCCACACCGTACCGTCGTTCCACTCTCCACCATGAGCTTCGCGTCGCGGGCTTCCTGTACGTACGGGGCGGGGCGGGGCGGAGCGGGGCGGGGCGGGGCGGGGCGGGGCGGGGCGAGCAGACAGCCTGGGAGTATTTACTGGATCTGAGCTGGGCGTGAGCCCTGGGGTTCGCTGCACTCCGTCTAGAAATCATGGAGCCGCACCACGCCAAGTCCTAAACAGCGCCGACACCAAGGCGGCGAGGGTTCGAATACTGCCCTCTGACGTCCACTTTATCCAGACCACGCGACCTCCCACGCTGCTTCCGATCGCAAACGACGTCATCTCGCCGAGCAGCGCTGACGGCCACACAGGAAGCGAGCCATCAGCGACCAGGACATCAGGACTCTAGCACCCGTCGCACGAGACGGCTGAAGTGCCGGGCAGCACCACGACGCAGATGACATGATTAGGCGGTTGAAGGGCCTGCCGGGCCGGTGGACACCGATTTAAATCATGGCTCATTCTTTTGATTTAAACTGATTTTTTCTGACCAAAAACTTGATTTTCCTGAAAACAATTTCAATTTAAACCTGAATTTTTTGTTTTCTCTCCAACTATTTCGGCGTTTTTCCACAATTTTTGTCAACCTGATTTCAGATTTGTTTTTCCAAGTGAAGTCCCGCTCGTGGGCCACCACGGCATATCCTCACCTGCGTTGTTGTGGATGCGTGCCGTCGGACTCCGGCTGGTGCTGTTGTAGGTCAGGGTGGCATTGCTGTCAGCGGGCGCCGTGGGCGTGGAGCCCTCGGTGTTGGTGCTGCCGCCATGGCTTCCGGTGCCGCCGTTCGACTCCCGGACTGGCGTCGTGCTGGACCCGCTTGCGGCCTCGGAACCGGGATCGGAGCTTGGCCACCAGGAGGACCACCAGCTCGGCTGCACGCCGGGGGCGGCGGGTTCGGCCGCGAGGCCGCTGACGAGCAGGGTCAGCAGGAGGCAGCCGACGACCCCCGGAGCCTCCGGAGCCGGGGCGCTGCTGCTCATGTCCGGGCGGCGCCGAGCGCGCCGCGACCGGGCGGGGTGAGGGGCGTCGACGGCGGCCTCCGCGTACGTCGTCGGGATGCGCAGGTCAGGGCGAGGCTAGGCGTGGTGGACACGGGCGCATACGCGCTCGGACTGAGGTTGCCGAGGAAGACCGCGTCCACGGGGACGGGACGGACGCCCGGTGTGCGCGCCGTCGACGGGGGAGTGGAGAAGAGGGGAAGGGGGCCAGGACCAGGCAGGGACAGGGCTGGGAGGGGGGGGGGGCAGGGCGGGGCAGGGCAGGGCGCTAAGCCGGACCGTGCACCGCGTAGCCAGTCCCACAGCCAGGGCACCGCCAGGGCCAGGACACCGCCAGTGTACCGCCAGGGCACCGCGTACCGCGCTGCAGAGGAAAACGAAAGTAATGATGGGGGTGGGGGCGTGTCTGTGTCCGTGCCAGCGGCCGGAGCACCGGAGCCCGGAGGCAGACAGCGGGGGAACACGGGACACGGGACGGCCGCGGCGGGCAGGACGATCGGATCGGATCGCGGAAGTGGATGTGCGGCAGAGGCAGGGGCAGGGTAAACTAGACAGGCGCGGAGAACGCTAGTGAGTACTGCAGCAGGGGAAGCGGTGATCGCGTAAGAAGCTCCGCATCCCACCGGCGCGCGCAATCCAATTAATTCAGACGAGACTCCACTCCACTCCACTCCGGCTAAGATCAGGACACAGGAGACCTAACGGGTGCCGGCTGCAGAGGTACCAGAGGTGCCCTACAGCCTAGAGTACTTTTTGTGCCCTAGATCAGGTTGCTTCCCGGGCCGAGGCGGTTCGCGAACACGGGATTCATCGCCTCGGTCATGACAGTTCCGAACGCCGCGTATATTGGTCTCGTGAGAGTTCTACCAGTTGTTTCCCGTACCTAGGTGGGTGACAGGGGTCATGTGGATAGGGGAGAGCGTGTAGCCGGAGCATCGAGACGGGGAAGGGGAGGGGAGGGAGATTCACAATCTTGTTGGCGTTGGCGCGAATATGATGGATGGATAGCGGGGCGTTGTGTTGTGGAAGGACGTCAAGCGGTGCGACGCGACGCGACGAGGACGACGTGTCGGAAGCCCTGCTCGGGCTTGGACCCGGGCCTCCTATCTACACATATCTTTTCACCTCGCACACCTTCTCCTCACACTTTCGTTTTCAAGGGTGTCAAAGGTCCTCATAAATCTAGCTCAGCTTCGCAGCAACACGGCAGCGACAGCGGCAGCTGGGGCCTGGATGTGGAAGACACAGGACGGGACGCCCAACGGCTGGGCCTGGGCTGTGCGGACCGCAGCGCAGCCATGAGCGTACCGAGCATAGCGGCGGGTGCGGCGTTGGGGCTCCGTGTTCCGTGTACTGGCGACGAGTTGTCTCTCTCCCGGGTGCAGAGACACAGGGGGCGATGACCTCGAGTGGGAATCGAACCTCGGTCCCCGTACAAGAAATCTACTCCTGCGACCGCGTCCGCCTTGTCGGGTGCCGGCGCACGGGTCGTGATAAGGCAAGGGGCAGGGCCCCCGACAGACAAGGCAAATGACTGGGGAAGGTTTTTTTTTTTTTTTTTTTTACAAAATGGCAGAAAAGGAGGAGAGAAAAAGGGAGATGAAGAAATTAAATTGAGAAATTAAATACGATTTATTAAAAACGCGGCCAGGTCACACCACATCCTGTCCCATACAAATATCACCAAACAAAAATTCCATGGAGACGAATGAAACATATGGAACCTTCAAGTAAAAATGCAGAACAATAAAAATGGATGTTCAAAGGAGCCGAGGGTGAGCAAATATTCTTTTGTGCTTTTACCGTGGCTTATACTTGGCATGATTGTTATTAGCACCTATGGTGATGGCAATTATTGTAGCAAATATTATAACAATTACTCTATTAGAGAACTAACAACAAGTTAAATATAAATATCACACACACCAAATTTGGACATGGCTCCACAATGTAATTTTAAATGTAATGTTTGTGGAAAATGCATCACTTCTTTATGGACCATGACTTCCTGTCACTGTATTTTAAAAAGTTTCTGCATCACATTAACGCCATTCCATACCAATATCCAGTGGTAAATTATTAAGTACATCTCACATCACAAAGAACATCAATCAATGCAATCCTTGTCTATCCTAAATCAATGCAGTCAGCAACATAAATTACTTCAGTAAGTCTTAAATTCATGCAGAAACATATACAATATCACATCGTAATAACAAAACGAAATTCCTATTCATCAAATTTGTTCCTAATCAATAATTTTCAATTTCATTTCATTTGTTACATAGGCAATTATCTGATTAACAACAGCTTGTTGAACAGTGGAGCTATTTAAAAGCAGTGGTAGAAACACTGCAACATCTTCAACTCTGAAATCTTGAACAACTCGCATACAGGATGCAGCTAACTCTGCTTGCTGGTAGGGTGTCATGTCTTCTGCAATCACTTTGGCAACTGACTTGAACTGTCCACTTGCTTGCCATGCTGCTACTAGTGAGCCAAGAGTCCCACCTGAAACAATAGAAAAACATTAATGGAAAAATAATTTCAAGGTACAATTGCTCACATCCGACCATGAAAATCAACTATACAAAGTCACTTACCAACTGCAACTCCCAGTGGGCCCAAGAGGATTCCAAAAACAGTAGCACTCAGACCCGCAGCGACACCACATTTCATAGATTGAGTGACAGCTACTCGCATGTTCCTTTGTTCAGCAAGCGTACTTAAAACAGACATCATCTCTTCTGTATTGATAGGCATGATGATATCTGGAAAAAAATAAGAGATGAGTACATGACAGTTCGACACAAGAGGGAATACCAAGCTCTACATCTGGGGAAATGCTTAAAAATGTAAAGACTGTTAACAAATGACTACGAGACTGACGCAGAACTGTAAGGAAATGAATTGCGTCGTAGTCAGCAATCACATATAACCACAAGCGAACAACTGAGTATGCATTGATGTTTTTAGCCCCTAAGGTCCTCAGGTTATCAATGACTCAAGGAGAGTATTTTGCATCCAAATTTTATGGAGGATAACAAATTTTATACGCTCACCTCGTAGATGCTTGGATCGGTAAACTACTGATATGTATCTCAGAAATGTAAAATTAACTCTTCAACTTCCAAAAGCTACAAAACTGGCTGATGAAATCAAGTACAAAACCTGCTTGAGATGCCTGCGAATAAGCAGTCACGTCGTCAGCTGTTTGTGACGACGAAGGCGAAAGAGGCCATCAAAACAAGTTGGCTCATAGATGTTTGTATCTCTTTAAATTTCATGGGAACGAAACAGCGCACTGTCTTGGAATTTATCGTACTGATATAGTTCAATTCTTCTTTTTTTAGCTTTCCAATGCCTTTTGCTGGCAATATTTTAAGTATTGACATGCAAAGATGATTGTTGACTTTAGATGGAGAGGTTATGTGAGTATTATGATTTTGTTTCGTCCCGTCCCCTCTAATACTCGTTTTTATTTGTAATATTTGCTCCCTTAATTTACAGCGCACTGCAGGATGCTGCGAGTCAACGTGAAGGTGCTGCTGTTCCTTGTGTCTGGTTTAGTGTTTATTGCAACTTGGTCTCTTTGGAACCGATGTCTTGATGGCCTTCACACCCCTGGGTGGGATCTTAAGCACAATATAGATGGGCCACTTCAAGTCAGTATTCAGTATACTGAACCAGTTTGTTCTTGTAGTATATAGCTTGCAGCCTGCACTCAATGTATCTGTCTTTCAGGATGTGTTCTCTGGTAACTCACCAGGAGCAGAGAGGCAAACAAGTGAACTACAAGGATATGAAGAAATTGATTGCCTAATAAATGGGGATGTTGCCCTGAAATGTCGCAAAGAAGGTGATGAGGTGTATTTGCCATTCTCTTTCATCCACAAATATTTTGAGGTGAGTTACAATCATATACAAGAAGTTCGGTCTGATTTTCAACACCCAAGTGACCCAAGCAGGCACATAGCTCGACTGAACGAGGGGTATTTTGCCCTGCTTATTGCCTACATTTGGGTTTTTAACATGTGGTTTGTCTAGCCCGTCTCACGGTTTTAGGGGGTCTAATCCCCAAACCCCCATCCCTCTCCTTTCCTGCCCATGCACTGGAACCCAAGGCTGTAATGTTCACTCTCCAAATATATTTTTTTTGACCTCTCACATTTTGTCAGGTTACAGCCTTAATCAAAGCAATATGATGTTGTTGCAGGTTTATGGAAAACTAGCAACCTATGATGGATATGAACGGTTTGAATGGTCTCATAGTTATTCGAAGGTCTTCTACCCTAAGGGAAAATATGAGCCCTGGGGTGTATTCATGTACTTTGAAAATTATAATGTAGAGGTCCGTGAGCGTGTCAAATGCTTAAGTGCAACTGAAGGTAATTGCCCCAGTGTATTACTTTATATTTATTCCTCTTGCTTCTTCTTCATCTTAAATATTACTGTAACCTTTCTAAAATTTCAGGAGTTCCTGTTTCCATACAATGGGAAAGTGGTGGTTACTATTATCCTACCCAAATTGCTCAATTTGGGTTGTCACATTATAGCAAAAATTTAACAGAACCAGAGCCTCGCCGTAAGGTACTTGAAGATGGAGAAAAAGATCTTGCTCACTGGTCAACCAATGGTCCAGCAACATTCACTAGAGCACATGATTCTGAGGTGAACAGTGTTGTAGTTCAGTTTCAAACTGCTGGTAATAAATTCTTCCTGTTATCATGAGACTAGTATCATTGTTGAATTATTTTTCTACCTTCTGCTTTGTTTTGAATCTGATTCTTACTTGTTCTTTACAGTGGGTGGATCAGTGGCTGTAAAACTGGATCATGTGTTGGATTTTGTATTAATGATGGATCTGAAAATACTCTCTGTAAATAGTAGTGTAACTGTAGCACTGCAGAACAGAGAATCAAGGCAAATGTGGCGACTTCATTACATTTGTTCACCACAGCTCATTTTTACACAGGTTTTTATTCAAAAATATTTATTTGTATGTAAGTGTATTACTGATTGTTTTGTACATGTCTATTGAAATTTTTTTTCTCATTTTAAGCAGGACCAAGATATTTATCATGGGATAGTGTGTGATGACAATACACCCTGGCTTACTCTTATTAGAGACTTAGTAGTAGACCTTCAAAAAGGCCTGCTATTACAGAACAGAAGTAAACGTAAACTACCCAGGTCTAAACTGAAGGTACATTTTGTTTTCCTTGAGTTGGTCTGGTTTTTTTTTTCTTCTTTTTTCTTTTAAAGGGTGCATTTTCAATACCCCTCATTATTGTGACAGGTGGTTGGCATTGCCCTTCGTGGTTGGGGCAAAGTAGACAATGTAAGTCTTTCTTCAAGTGAACACTTGGCTCATTTTTATGATGCTGCCAGATGGTTTGTCAGGCATCAGGACCCCAACACAGGTGGTTGGCCCAATCCAGTTAAACGCCGAGTGGCACCTGGAATGCAGGAACTTGAACCCGGTTGGTGAGTGTCTTATTGCCTGTTACAACTCCAGCCATCTCTTTCTCTTCATTGACTGCAAACACTTTCCCTCTCTGATTTCAGGTATTCTGCAATGGGGCAGGGTCATGCAATATCTGTTCTTGCCCGAGCTTATCATCATTCAGGTGGTGATCCACAATATTTGCAAGCAGCCATCAATGGTCTTCGTCCTTTTAGAGTACCAAGTGATGAGGGAGGTGTTTTAGCATCATTTTTAGGTAATGTCATTTTCATATAATAATTCAGTTGCTTCCTTTACTTCTTTTTTTAACTGCTTTAAATCTTTGAAGTGATTTAATTTTTGTTTTATTCCCTCTAGGGAAATTTCCATGGTATGAGGAGTACCCAACACAGCCTTCATCTTTTGTTCTGAATGGCTTTATTTACTCATTGCTTGGACTTTATGACCTCAAGACCATCGCTCCTGTAGCTCAGGCTAAGGAAGCTTCAGTTCTTTTTGAACAGGGCATGCTGTCATTGAAGAAACTGTTACTTCTATTTGACACAGGTTCAGGCACATCATATGATCTTCGCCACTTTACTTTAGGTACTGCACCTAATATTGCTCGGTGGGATTACCATGCAACACATGTCAATCAGTTACTTTTATTGAACACAATAGATAAGGATCCTTTGCTGGAAGTAACTGCCAGGCGTTGGATAGGTTATATGAATGGCAAACGTGCAGCTCACAACTGATAGGATCAACATGCTTGCATTTATCTTGCATCTTGTTTCTTTACAAAAAATATATCATGT
Organism: Odontothrips loti; assembly: GCA_038380765.1. Classification (NCBI taxonomy): domain Eukaryota; kingdom Metazoa; phylum Arthropoda; class Insecta; order Thysanoptera; family Thripidae; genus Odontothrips; species Odontothrips loti. The sequence continues at coordinate 8,563,956 of CM076249.1, forward strand.
TACTCTAGGAACAATATCGTATTTTGGTTTTAAAATATTTAACTGTTAAAATGTTTAAATGTTTGCATTTATTCACATGTAGGAAACATTTTGTCTCTGTTGGGTGAATCCCTGTGGTAGTGGTTTTTTTTATCACTTGTTTTGTAGTGGTTATATTAGTACAAATTTTCAGGGTTTGAAAGCAGTAGCCATGATGCATTAAGCAGAACCATAGATTTACTGTTTCTGTCCATGATATGTGACTTCTTATTGTTTAGGATCTCTTTTCACTAGACAATCGTAGTACTAGACATTTTTCCAACACCCCAGATCTGTTCTACTTATGTGTACAAGAAATATTTTACCACATTCTGACATTGTATGGGCACCTGCTGGTAAAATACTTTTAGTGTAGATTGAGAAAAATTTTGCATGATTTTCTGACTAAGTGTTCTGTGGAAAGTGTAACATACACTGTTCTTACACCCTAGAATACTCGACAGCAATGATAAGTTGACATCAAAGAAAGTATGAGCTTTTTGCATTATTCCTGTAATGAAAAAAAAGAAGATGATTCCTCAATGGAATATGTTAACTAATGGTTAAGCAGATTTCAATTCAGTGATGCTTGTTCATAGCAGTGTTAGGATTCCCTCACAATATAGTGTTATGTCCTTGCAGTTTTAGTGACAAAGCAAGCAATATCTGTGATGAAAACAACTTTGAAAAATTCAAAAGCCTTATTTCCCAATAGTATTTACTTAAAATTTATAAATGATTGTCATTGTAGATGGGCAGGTCCCATTTTTCTTCTTCTTTGAACCTGTCATGCTCTTTGCATGCTCTTTGAGTTTGTGTGAAGTTTTTAATTTTGATGCTTATGAAGATTTGATTGCTTTTTGCTGAAAATGACTACAATGTAGTGAGTTTGTTAAAAGTTCTTGTGTTAATTAATTGCTTTCTGGATAATTGGATGTTTCTTTATAAAACTGTATTATTTTGTTGTATCTAAATAATGTGCTGTTATGTACTTAAAATTACCCTTTGTTTGTTCACAAATGATGTTCTGTGATGCTTATCTTTTGTCTTTGTACTTCTCTGTGTTTTGTTCTTTTAGTTCATAAGGTATTTTTGTATTACCTTTATGTATTTGATGTTACGAAGACTAGGTCTGCACAATACTTTACTGCTTGTTGACAATGTTTTCTCTACTCTGAATTTCTAGAAGAAATTGTACTTTTAACAAGTAATATGACTTGATGGAATTAGCCTAAATTGATATCTGACTTCTTCATTCACTGTGAAAGAATTTTAGCTACCATTTGAAGGTCATAAAGTGATAAGTGTTCTTCTGCGCCTTCATGTAAAATTTTTCTAAAGTATTGATCTATTTATCAGCTTTCCTTGTAACCTAATGCACTACTTAAAATTATTGTAAACTGTGTGACAGTAGTGCAGGTAGCTCATATTAATTAATTTAAGACTGGAAAATAGGGTGAAATGGTCGCTTCACCTGTTTTATTTATACACATCATTTCTTGCCAAACTTGTGGCTTAAAAAGCATTCCCTGTGATAGAGTTTTCCTTTTTGTGGTTTGACAATAATATGCTTGCTGTAGGAGTGTGTGGGCCTTTTGCTCATTATCAGACACTCGGAGTAGTGTATAATGCTTTGGATTTACTTCTTGTTCCTTTCTGTCTTGTATAATTTGTAGTACTTGAAGGTAATATGATATAAATTAACACCTATTAGAGTCATGTTTGTTTTCTTTGAGAAAATGAAATATAGATTTTCATTTCTCTTGCACCTCTGTTCACAAGTTTCTTTTTCTTTTCTTGTTATCGTAGGTGATGATCTCTCTTTGTGTGCCATATTATGAAGTGAAACCCTCTTCTTGCATTCCATTGCCAGCCTAAGTTCGCATTTTTAAACTCCTGAAGTAACAGTTTTATTGTAACATAGTAATACTAGAGCATCCCTCTGTCCGAGCGTCACGTAGGCTAGTGTAGTTTTCATCTGTGAAATGACTGACAAGAAATGAAAATGTACGAACTAATCTTGAAGTAAATAAACAATGAAGCTTTTAAACATTTTTATTTTTTCAAATTTTTTAACCACCCCAACTTTCAATCGCCGACTCGTCTGTACGAGAGGTACGAGATGACCACACGCAGCGCGTCTGAGGGGGGGGGGGGGGGGGGTACGTTTTATTACGCCTGGTGGTGCTAGTGGCTGTCAGGGGATCGGGGATCGGGTAGCCGCAGCACACGTGTGACACGTGACACGAGCTCAGCTCTCCACCACGGAGCGAGCCGAGCCGAGTACCTAGCCAGCCAGGCGCATCGCAATGCAGGAAGTCCGCGATTCAAATCATAGCGCTGCGCTCCCGGCTGCGGCTGCGGCTTGGCTGCGCTCTACTGTTGGCAGGAGGAGGGCATAGGCCTGCAGCCCGCAGCTACATCTTGTCGGTCTTGTGCACGCGGCCAGCCAGCGCCGCCAGCACCAGCAGCAGCACCCGTCTCCGCCTCCTCCTCTCCCGCCCCTTTCCCAACTGGCCCCGGTGAGACCCCCCCTCCCCCTTCCCCCTCTTTTCCCTTCCCCTTTCGCCAGGCCACGCTGCGCCACGCCCCGCTCTAGTCGTATTGAGCGCGCCATCCCATCCGCTCCACGTGCTCAGGGCTGGGCCAGGCTGGGGCTGGGAGAGGGCTGGGCTGGGCTGGGCCGGGCTAGGCTGGCCCCCACCCCCTACCTCACCCCCCGCCGCAATGCCACCCCCTCCCCCGAGCCCTCCCCTGGCCGTGCCTTACCCGCTCAGCCCAGCCTCCGCGCGCTCCGCTCTGGACTCCAGCCCAGCCAGGACCAGGGACCACCACACCAGCAATGGCACCAGCAGCGGCAGCGCGGCAGCGCAGTCATGGCATCGCCCAGAGGCGCAGCCCGCAGCCCGCAGCCCACGCAGCCCCGGCACGGCTCCGGCATCGCCCCGGCACAGTTCTGGCACGCCCCCTCCTCCCTCCCTCCCTCCCAACTCACCCCTACCCGCCAGCGCCCAACGCAGTGCCCCACTTTATACGTATACGCCCCCCCCCCCCGTCCCCACACCCCCAAACCCACACCCCCTGCCCGCCTGGCCATCTCGGCAGCACGCCGCGGCTGCCGCGCCCCGCCACGCCCCGCAAAACGCAACGCACAGCGCCAGGACCATGGGCCATGGACCAGCCAGGGGGGCACCATGCCACTGGGCCCCACGGCACCACGGCACCACAGTGCGGGCCGCGAGCACACTGTCCTGGCCGAGGCGGCGGGGCGGGAGGCCTCCGGAAATCATTAAACGGAGATGCACGCGCCCCCAGCCACAGATCTGCGTCCTTGGGGTCGTTCCAACCACCTCCTCTATACCCTCTTTACCTCTGTCCCTCTCTCTGTCTCTGTCTCTCTGTCTCTGTCTGTCTCTGTCTGTCTCTGTCTGTCTCTGTCTAACTGTCTGTCTGTCTGTCTGTCTGTCTGTCTGTCTGTCTGTCTGTCTGTCTGTCTCTCTCTCTCTCTCTCTCTCTCTCTCTCTCTCTCTCTCTCTCTCTCTCTCTCTCTCTCTCTCTCTCTCTCTCTCTCTCTCTCTCTCTCTCTCTCTCTCTCTCTCTCTCTCTCTCTCTCTCTCTCTCTCTCTCTCTCTCTCTCTCTCTCTCTCTCTCTCTCTCTCTCTCTCTCTCTCTCTCTCTCTCTCTCTCTCCCCCTCTCGCCCCCTCTCTCTCTCCTCCTGGGTCCTCCCGGTCCTCCCGCGGTTCGCGAGCCGTTACCTCCACCGCGGCACGCGACCTACAACTTCCGCGCGACCTCATTCTGGGCTGGATCTCGCCTGCCTCCTGCTTGCCTGCTGTTTGCCTACTGCCTGCCTGCTGCCTGCCTGCTGTTTGCCTGCTGCATGCCTGCTGTTTGCCTGCTGCCTGCCTGCTGTTTGCCTGCTGCCTGCCTGCTGTTTGCCTGCTGCCTGCCTACTGCCTGCCTGCTGTTTGCCTGCTGTTTGCCTGCTGCATGCCTGCTGTTTGCCTTCTGCCTGCCTGCTGTTTGCCTGCTGCCTGCCTTCTGCCTGCCTGCTGTTTGCCTGCTGCCTGCCTGCTGTCTCCTGCGGGGCGGGGGTGCGGCCGTGCAGCATGGGAGAGGAGGGAGGGAGGGGCCGGGAGGGGCCCACAGCACAGCGGCACAGCGCACGAGGCGAGATGGCGGCGCAGTGGGGCAGGGGGTGGAAGTGCCCTTGCTACCCTACCTACCCCTGGCGGACCGGCTCGCGCGCCGCTTAGACTCGTCCTGTGACCGACAAGATGAATCAATGCAGCATGTCCCCGTTCGGTACCCAGTCTAGGCCAGGGTTAGGGTAACCGATGGTTTTCTTCCGCTGTCGCCGCAAAGGCGCCCGCGGCTCACGGGACACAGGGGTGGGAGCGCGGGTCCGACTTGTTATTCGGGTACTTATTCCCGGACGGGTCGGATGCGTCGCTGCCGCCACTGTTAGCAAGGCGGTGGTTTAGGCTCGCTGCCAGTTCCATAAAGGAGTCAAGAGCTCGCACGGATGAGCGGTGGTGGTGGTGGTACAGGGACAGAGACGGAAACACAGACAAAGACAGCGTGGAAAGAGAGAGACCCGGGTGAAAGTGCTTATATATAGATTATATATCGCTTGTGTATACTCTATATATATTCAAATAACAGGAGATATATAATGATATATACCCATACATCATACTATATATGACGATATATATAATAGTTGTAGGGATTTAAAAATACCAGTAAGATTCAACCTTACGGTAAGTTACGGAAAGATAGGTAAGTTACGGGTATTTTTGGTAAAAATGAGAAAGATTTATTTACAGCAGGTATTTGTTAAAAATAGTACGCTTTAGTATGTTTTCCACATAACAGTAGCCAAATCATCCTATCGGTTCTGCTCTCTGCGGGACAACAGTGGCTAAAGTATCAACAGCGCGCTGCTCCTCTCCACCACAGCTCCGTAGCGTAGTGGGCTAGCGGGCCGGTCGATAACCGCAAGGTCCGGGGTTCAACTCTTTGCCGGAGTAAAAATTTTTCTCAAGTCTGCCGACCGAGGATGGTGGGTAAAATATACCAAAAGAACGTGTTCAAAGTGTGTTGTCTGAGTGACCGCGGACGTTGGACCGCGGCCATTCCCCGGAGGTTGAATACACTCGTTGACTCAGTGGTTCGACGCCCGAGCAGGGGAATGGTGCTTGCCAAGACTCGGCAGAAGTTAAATGTAGAGGCCTAGGGTTCGGCCTTCTACATTTTTCAAGCGTAAGGCCTCGGAATCTGGAGTATTCGGGCAACACCTACTTGGATACATGGCGTAGAAGAGTAGAGTACAATCGGCTTCGGCCGTGTACGATCTGGGCATCCTACCTCCCTCTCAATCCGCGAGGGAGTGGCCTCACGGCCACAGACCAACTGGCTGGTCGAAGGGGGCTGACTCCTGAAATCTGGTCAGCGGAAGGGGCGATGTTGGCCGTTGCGGAAGCCTGCCTACCAAGGTGGCTGCGTCGTGCCTGTGTCTTAGCGGCGGTCAACTCCTGGTACACCGGTTCCCATCCGAACACCGAAGTTAAGCAGGAACGGTTCCGGACGGAAGTCTGGGACGAGGTAGGACCCACCCATTTTTGCCGATTTTTTTTACACCAAATGCAGCAATTGTCAGAGTTTGAAAATCTGAATATTACCGAAAAATACCACATTTTTCAAGGTCGGGTAATATTACCGTAAGTTACGGTAACTTAGCGAATCTTACCGGTAATATTACGGGCCTTTAAATCCCTGAATAGTTGCCATAAGTTACATATAAGATTATATATAGCTATATATTGTATAATATATAAGAGAGAGAGAGAGAGAGAGAGAGAGAGAGAGAGAGAGAGAGAGAGAGAGAGAGAGAGAGAGAGAGAGAGAGAGAGGGAGAGAGAGATAGAGAGATCAATAGCCATGCACAACCGAACGCTTCACTCCAGCCGCACGGGGATCTGTCCGTCACAACCCCACAACCCAGACCTAGCCTATACTCCCAGCGGCAGCATCACCACCGTCGTCATCAGCAGCTTCCGACCCCCCGGCCACCATACCGGCATCAGCCAAGACGAGACAGAGACATGCGACGCGTAAAGGTTACGTATCGTATGGTGACGTAACGTACCGTACTATACCGTAACGTACCGTAGCGTACGGGCCGGGCCGTGGCGAAGGCAAGGTCAGAGCGTGATGGACACATGGCATTGCCATACCGATATCGAGTCGAGCTGTCCTCTGCGCGCGCGTGCGTGCGTGTGTGTGCGTGCCCTTAGAGGAATCCACCCGCAAAGCGCCTGCCGCTTAGGCAATCCGGCAGCCTGCGTGCGCCGCGGTGTAGCGGTACAGCCTACCTCCCAGGCTGCTGGGTGGTCCGGGGCCCCGGGACACTGCTCTAGAACCCGCTACCCGGCACAGAGCCGGACGGATCTCCCGGCAACCCCTAGCAGCCCGCACCACTGCGTGAGGCCCCCTCCCCGGGACTCCATAATACTGTAGTACCCTTTCAACCCCTAAGTCTGGTTTGAATTGACCCCATTAATCATGGTCCGCCCCTGCGAAGATTTGGGGAACATTGGGACATAGGTTCTCTTCGTACACGGCCGAAGCCGCTGTACTCTACTCGCTACGCTCCGAGTGGTGGCATGTCCGCACCTACCAGATTCAGAGAGAGGAAAACAGAAGCTCCGAACCCTAGAAGCTTCCGTACATCTCCCGAGTCTCCGCCCGGGATTTCACCCAAAGCACAGATCTGGTCACAGATTTGGTCTTTCAGTCTCTGTACAAATTTCCAGGATTGGTGTGTCCCGTTGGGGTTGACTCCGGAAATCTGGTCAGCGGAAGGGGCGATGTTGACGACCGTCGCGTTGGCTATTTAAGTTTTATAAGTATCACAAAAGGCATTATAGGGTTGTGCACGAAGCACTCTGTGAGTCGGGTGCCCCTCTGATGCTGCTGCTGCTGCTGCTGCTGCTGCTGCTGCTGCTGCTGAGGTTTTACTCTGATGCTGTGCTCTGTGATGTCTGATGATGCATCTGGCTGCTGCCGCTGCTGCTCGGGGGCCCACAGGCCAGGGCCGGGATGGGACGGGCCAGGCAGCACCACCCAGTCCGAGATCCAGTCCCCGTACTTCGGCTCGGCTCGGCTCGGCTCGGCTCGGCTCGGCTCGGCTCTGCTCGGCTCGGCTCGGCGCTGCTTGCCGCTGCTGCCTGCTCCGTGGCCTGCCCCGCTTCACGCCGTAGAAGTCGAGGTGGACTCGCCCAACTCAACCCACACCAACCCCAGGCCAGCCTAGCCAGCCAGCCATCCAGGCCAGCCGTGCCCCGCGCCCGTGCCGCAGCTGGAGCTGAAGCGAGCTGAAGCTGCTGCTGCCGCCCAACTTGTTCGTCTTCTTCTTGGCCTGGCGCCTTGCGTGGAGCGACATGGGGGCTGATGCCCCGGCTATGCTGATACCCCTTCATGCCCCCCCCCCCTCACTTTATTATGCACCGTGACGCACGGCAGTGACACGGGTTCGAGTACTCGCGGGACCCATATCTTGTTGTTGACTATTTTTTTTTGTCCTCTTTTCGCGCGCTCCTGCCATCCTGCTGTTTGCATCATACATGTCGGTGAGCTTGATGAGGCCTGGCAGCAGGCCGGGGGGGCCGCCGGGGGGGCCGCCGGGGGGGGCCGGGGGCCGGGGGTGCCGCCGGGGGCCGTGGCTCTGCCGTGCCGTTAGTAGCACCACAACTACCCTGGGTCAGCGAGGAGGGGTGGGTGGGGTGTGGCCGGAGCTCGGCTTGTGTGTGTTGGAGGATGCGATAGAGCGTGGAAAGGGGGTGGGGGTTGGGGAGGGGTGCTCCCGCTATTACGGGACGTTTTACACCAGAGGTCATCTCCTTCGAGGCGAGTCGGGGCACCCCGAAGCCCTTCCCAGGCCCGCAGGCACCCGCAGGACCGGGGGAAGAGGGGGGGGGGGGATTTTCACTTTGGACCCAATGTAGGTCATCTGGAGATTGATGTTTACTTTCGCCGTCGCGGTCCTCCACACCGCACCGCACCGTGCCGCACCGCGAGCCGCAGAGCCGCACCTTGTCTGGCCCAGGGCGGGCACGGGCACGGGGAGGTGCGGTGCGGTGCGGCGGGCTGCTGAGGTCACCCGGATGCACTGGTTCGCCTCGGCACTTACCCCACGGAGTGTGTGTGTGTGTGTGTGTGTGTGTGTGTGTGTGTGGGTGGGTGTATGTGTACATATACGCTCTGCTACTACTCACCACTCACCGCGCCCAGCCAATGAAGCTTTTGCACCTTCCTTTTCCACCCCCACAAATGATTTATATTAGCGGGAGAGGTTAAGTGGGTCAGAGAGGGGTGAGCCCAGCCGAGACCGTGGCGTGGCAGGGCCGGGGCCGGGGGCCGGGGGCGGGGGCCGGGGGCGGGGGCAGGGCCATGGGACAATGGGAGAGGCGGCGGGGGATGCGATGCAGCTCAGGCAGGAGCGCGGGGGGAGGGCTAAACTCGGGCCGCGAAGGGGCGGCCGGGGGGTGGGGGGGAGGGAGGCATCAGGCACACGGATTCGGGACGCTGAGGGGGTGGCTTTGGGGTGGGGGAGTGCCAGACCGAATCAGGATCGAGGCAACAAGCAGCGAAGTCGACGCGGGGAGGGCGCAGGGACTTATCACTCGATTTATCTGCAGTAATGTGTCAGCACTTACGGCGATGACGGACTGTATGATGACCACAGCCTGCCGCGGCTCTGTCGCCCTGTCCAGGCCCGCCCCCAGACGCCGTCAAGATGTGATTGCTTTGGGCGTCTTCGTGACGAGTCCCAGGACCACGCACTGTTTTATTTTTTGTGTTTTTGTTTTGTTTTGTTTTTGAAAAAATGATGTTCTGATTGAAAATGTAAGACTTTTTGAAATACTCTGTTTTGTGAAATCAGTTGACACTGTTATTTTTGTGAGTTGGAGGAGGTAGAATTGTAAAGAATGAAGAAACAATGAGGCTTTAACGAGCAAGAAATAGTTCCATATATTTCCTCATAAATCCTTCTATAGCTTTCTCTCCAAAAACCAGTTTTTACACAACAGACGCTAGGAATTCATAATATTCATCGTAATAATATTTATAATGTTTTTTTTTGGCATCGCATCGTTATGACGACACTCCTTGAGTAACCACAATAAATAAAAACAAAGGGAGACACTGAGAACTATTTGGTATTTGGTACATTTCATCTGAACACTTTGTTTTACAGCACGATTGCACGAGCAGAAGACCGGAAAGGACATGATGCTGCCCGTTGAGCTCCGGGCTCCGGGCTCCGGGCTCGGGGATCCTGGCCGGGGAGTGCCGGGGCCTCCAGGGCCTGCGGGACCCGGCCAGGACTCGCGGCCCCTGGCAGTGACGATTAGCTTATTATCAAAGACACAACCATCTAGCAGAGAAAGGGGGCGGCAGTAGCTGTGCAGACACGAAAACAACAATAATGACAAAAATCATCATAACAATCACAATCACATTAAACATGGCATGGCAGCTAAGCCTGCGTCCTGCACGATGTAGACGTCGCCTGTGTGTCACGGGGGAAATCGCACTGACGAGGCGCGACCCCTGCTGTTTTACGAGCTTGTCATAGGACTGGCAGTTTGTCGACGATGTGTTTCCCCATCAAGCAGCGTGGGCGTGTAATGAAACAAGGTGGGACCGGTACCGCGGCACCGCCCACGGCATGGCACCTGGGCCGCGCCCACCCACGCCTACCATCACAGCGACGCTCTATTTGGCCTGCTACGGGGGTGAGCTCTGTCTCTGTCCCTCCCTCTGAACACCATAACCTCTTCGCTGCGTGGGCCGTGGAGCCGCCAAAGGGGCCGCCATACCAACCACCAGCAGCCCAGCCCAGCCCAGCCGCCCAGGCCAGCCCAGCCCAGGCAGGGCGGACCGACCCGTGCCGTGCCGTGCCGTGCCGTGCCGTGCCGGGCCGTGCCGGGCCACAGCGCAGGCGTAGCGCAGACGTGCCCTCGGGCACGCACGGTAGCAGGACCCCCACCCCCACCCCTACCGCCCACACCACACCCAGCGGAGCCCGGCGGCAGCTGCGGCCTTATCGCCCACAGACCCCCACCTCTCTCTCTCTCTCTCTCTCTCTCTCTCTCTCTCTCTCTCTCTCTCTCTCTCTCTCTCTCTCTCTCTCCCTCCTCTCTCACACATACAAAATCAACATGCATCCTGACCGTGGGCGACCGCGGGGACTCCCTGCCAGTCCTAAACTTCTCTCGTGACCGCGGTACAGTACAAAACAAAATCGAGTTTCGAAGGAAGGAAAACAATTACACAATGAATATGAATGATAGAAACATCAGCGACAACCTCGGCTTGTTTTATTTTCATCATTTTCGGCTCTCTACGAGATGGCTCAGCCTAGGATATGCAGTATCAACAGGAACACAGCCACCGCTCAAACGTTTTATATCTTTTTTGTGCTTCAGACATGCAGTCATTTTATTAATTGTTTGGATTACATTACGTCATCATTCATTTGAACAAATAGAAAGTGTGAGCAGCACGAGCAAGTAGATGCAGGGCTTTTAGGTCACCGTCAGAACTCGTCTGTCCGTACGTCCGTCTGTCCGTCGGATTGTTTGTGTGTTTGTCCATCGCTGTTCATTTTATCCGCCCGCAGCTAACAATAACATCTATACGCTCTCAATTCCTGACAACTACAGCAACCACAATTGGTTTCTATTTTTATTTTTTTGCACTGTCTAATTATTTGACACGAGGCTAAAGGCCGAATGTGTCGTGTTAAGATGTTTGAATATCATGGAACTATTGAATTCAGGTCGGTACAGTTATGTTATGACTTTCGTCGTTACATTTACATAATTTTAAAGCTTTTAACCGTACAGTTATATCAATAATATCATCAATAACCAGTGGATTGGTAACAATTTCATGACGAACTTTACTCAAATATCTGTAAAAAAGAAAAGAGGTTTTCACAGCGGTAGAACTCGAGACAACACGTTGAAACACCACCGCGCTTAACCCTCTCTAACCCACCCACTCCCAACCCCTAAACCCTCACAGCCCCGGCCCGCCCCAACGCGTTGCGGTAACACCCACAGTATTGCTCTGTGAAGGTACTCTGTTGTCAACATTTAATTGTGATTGCCTGAGCAAAGGGATTGATTATTGGTTCTGAGAAACGCGCCCATTATTCCAAAGTCCCCTTTGCCTCTCCCCTCTATCTTACACCATAACCCTAGTAAAAAAAGAAAAAAGAATCGATCTTCTCTCAAACTAATGTTGGGACCATTTTTCCAGCTATCAACGATATTCTGCGTACCAAAGTAAAGCTAATCTTTTTCGTTTCCGATCAAGAACGACTTTGTGAAAAAATGATCGTTCTAAGGGACATTTTGTTCTTCCTAAGGGAATCAAACTTGTGCTGGGCTTTGAGAATGTCTCGTGGGACTTAAAACAGCTGAGTACGGCACATAAGTCCTAAAGCAGACATGTGGATTTGATATTTCAACAGCATTCCCACTATTAAAAGAATTTACATACACAGACTGTCAGCTCTATCTTGACTTTTCACGTAACCTAAAAAATAAAACTCAACTCCCTTCCTTATAATTGGTTTTCTTTTTTTCTTCTCCTTGCAATTCCATGATGGACGTCCGTCCTAACCATCCACTCCTTCTCTGCGGGGCAGTCAAGAGGCTCGCGTCGCTCTTCTGTTTCCCCCACGTCGTCCCAACAAATACCTAATTAACATTTAAACATCACAGCACTTAACATGATTGTGTTGCGCGTTGCTGCCTCAGCAACCCGAGACGAATCATGAAAAATATGCAGTTTTGACGACGTGCGTTCGTTTCGCTTCTTTTTTCTCCCCATCTGGACACTAGGCCCAGTGGTGGGGGGACTCCCATGTACCATCACATGCCTCTTCACTGCTGCTACCGCTGCTGCTGCTGATGCTGCTGCTGGACCATGTCAAATGCGATGACGGTGGCGCGATGATGACGGTGATGATGAAGACGAATGACGATGACGAATGACGACGAACGAACACAACGAACAACAACAGTAACAACAACAACAACAACAACACTCACTTGACGAGCTCCAACACTCACAGAGTAAGTTTTTTTCAGTTAAAAGGAAAATTAGAAAATAGGTTCAAAGTCTGTCCTCCTCTTCCTCCTCCTCCGGCGGGTCGGGAAGGCCCACGTCTTCCAAGTCCACGTCCTCCTTGTAGCCTGGGTGCTCCGAGATGGCGTAGTAGTTGCCGTTGTAGATGACACCCAGCTCCTGCAGCACGTCTCCCCGGATGGTGGCCTTGATGGTCCAGTTGTAGCAGTCGTCGCTCTCGCTCTCGCGGTCCAGCCGCTCCACGTCCAGGATCTTGGAGTTGAGCCGCTCCAGGATGATGCCGATGTCCTTGATGGTAAGGTGGCGCTTCTGATCGACCGAAAGCTGGTCGATGAGCAAGAGGAACTTCTCGCTCGTCACGGCCTCCTCCTCCAGCACCGTGTTGTCCGTCTCCGACTCGGAGGAGTCGCCGCCGTGCTCCGGGGGTCCGCCCCGTCCGCCCTCGATGTCCAGGAAGCGGACGTGCTGTCCACCCCGCACCATGCCTGCACACAGCCAGAGCGCACCTCAGAAACAGGTCACAAGCCATCTAGAATAAGAAAAGGGAAAGTGAGGCTTACCGGTGCGTCCACCAGCCATGGACGATGTAGGCTGCGGGGAGGTCTGCGAGCCGACGTCCTGGATGGGTGAGGTGGCCACGCTTTTGTGGACGGCGATGAAGCGGCCCTCCTCGTGCAGTGCGCAGCAGTGGAAGTCGCACTCGGCGGCGAGAGCAAGCGCGGCGGCTCGCTGCGCGCACGCCGAGTCCAGGGAGGAGCCCGCCCCCGCCTGCCGGGACAGGCGCAGTGGCGGCGGGTGCTGGAGGTGGTGGCGGCTCAGGCCCTGGTGGGGGCCTTGGTGGGGGCCGCCCTGGTGTGGACCCGGCGACTGCAGCGGAACCTGTCCGCCCAGCCCCGCCACCTCGTCGTCGTGGTTGATGACGGTAATGTGGGGCCCCGTGCACGGGCCGTGGGGCCCCGAGGTGTACCGCGCCGAGTTGGGCGGCGTGTAGAGGGCGTCATTGAGCATGGCCTGCTGCTGCTTCTCCAAGGACGTCTGGATCACAAGGGCCGGTGGCTTGTTCTTGGCCCCCGCCATGGGCCCCGCCATCGAGCCCGGGGCCGTCGGCGCTCCCTGCTGGTTTGTCGTCCCCGGCGGGGCAGGGGACACGCGGCCAGGCGGCCCGCCGCCTCCGGGCATGCCCCCGCCCCCGGGAACGCCCCCGCCCCCGGGAACGCCCCCAGTCCCCGCGCCCGCCCCCGCCAACTGCGCAGCCTTGGCGTGGTCCCAGTGAAGCACGACAGTGACGCGGCCCTTGTTGTCCATGATCTTCCAGGACGGCACCTCATTCTGCAACTCCAGGGCGTTGATGGTCTCACATACGATCCGAGGGATGGCGGTGATCGCTGCAACACAAGCGCATCATGGCCATGGCAGCACCGGTAGGGCCGCCCCCGGCCTGCCCCCGGCCCGCCCCCGGCCCACCCCCGGCCTGCCCCCGGCCTGCCCCCGGCCTGCCCCCAGCCTAACTAGGGCCCACCCCCCGCCAGCCCTTACCGGGGGCCATTTGGACCGCACTCAGTTTGCTACCCACAGAATAATTGTCAAACGAAACGGACCGAATCTGTTTACGTTCTAATGACTCCGCCACGTGGTCTGTGAACGGCCCCTTAGAGGTTACGGAATAATGGAAATGGTTAAATAGCGTTCTTTCAATTTTCTGGAGACAATGGGGCAGTCGTATTTGGTTCCCGATGGTCAAAAGGCTGCCAGAGGCTGCCAGAGGCTGATGCCCTTACCGATCGCATGAACAAGGGTGTCCCACGCCATCTTCGGGAATGTGGGTCAAGGTCAAGGTCATGCCAAAACAAATTTCGCGGACGGAGCCCTGGTCCAAACTGCCCCCGTGCCTTGGTCGCCGCTGTCGCCATGCCAATCAACACAATAAACTTACAAGTTGTCCCCGATTGTGACGAAGGAATGTGGGCACTGAATCCCGACGGTTAAACGACGTCGAGGAGGTGGTCAATTTGACTCAGTTACATCGCGAGAATATCTCATGAGTTTCCAGTCCTCTACCCGCAACGTTTAGAAGACTAGACTAGGTGTGCTTTACTCGATACGAGCTCTGCCTCATGCTGTTAAAGAAATTCCCCAAATTTACTTTTCACAAAAATATAAATCTGAGGATTATGCCGTCACACACGCGGGGGGGGGAACCTCTGACGTGTTTACGCTTTAAAAATGAAATGGATGAAAGCGGGTGAAGAGATATGGGGAGAATGCGGAATGGTTTATGACGAGTTTTTAATTATCGAACTGAACTGAACATACCGCTCTCAAAGTCGGAGGCCTCGGCGGTGTCTTCTCCGTCCCCTGCCGCTGAAACACAACCCGACGGCTCATCTCATTTAACACCCCGTTTTTTTGTCATTTTCATTTCTCGTTTTAATTTTAACAAATAGTTTTAGACCCGTTTTGGGGGAACTGGTTTAACAGTGGCGGGACCCACGTTATGGAAGGAGAAAAAAAAACATATTTATCTTTGAAAATAAAAATAGTTTACTCACCCGCGCGGAAGATGTCGACCCCTGGAGGGCGCCAGCGCTCTCCGGGCCGCAGCAGCAGCAGCACCGAATTGTTGGGGAGAGTTCTGAAGTACTCGCCGTCTTCGACCTGGGTGCCGTCGCTCTCCAGTACCAGCCGAGCTGGCTCGTTGGCGGGCACGCCAAGTTTCTCTTTTCCTGCAACAACGATTACAAAAAAAAAAAAAATAAAAAAAATTAAAGACGGACCGCCGCCGAGTAAACTCGAGCCTTGGAGCTTGCAGGGAAAGAGATGCGTACAGCCGTGCAGGGTAGGCTGACCCGCACGACGTGTGTGTGAGCGTGTTGCCTACCCAGGGATTGACAGGCGCCTCGGGCTGGCGAGAAAGGTGAGGCTTCATACACGACAAACACTCTTGGTGTGCAACACTGTCAATATAACAATTCGCCAAAACAGGGGGCGCTAACTTCTCCCTTTCCCTTGTCAGCGGTCTGACAGTATAACTATGCACTGACAATGCGATGAGCCAGGCTTAGGTGGGAGCTGAGGTTGCAGGGACCTCGATGCCAGGGCGATATTGCCAAGTGAGTGAGAGAACACAAGCACACGCACGTACGTACATACACACACACACACACACACACACACACACGACTAACTTTACAGTGCAGCCCCTCTCTCGACCATGTCTTTCCTCCCCTCTAGCTCCCCTTCTCTCTCTCTCTCTCTCTCTCTCTCTCTCTCTCTCTCTCTCTCTCTCTCTCTCTCTCTCTCTCTCTCTCTCTCTCTCTCTCTCTCTCTCTCTCTCTCTCTCTCTCTCTCTCTCCATGCCTGGTATAGACACGTCAGCAAACTGCGATCGCACATAGTAGTTTGAAACTTCCTATTGCCGCTTTGAGTCACCCCTTCTCTTCCCTTCCACTCTCTCCTTTATTCCTCTTGCAGCCGTCCTCCTCTCTGAATACCGTGCTTTCATACCGGCAATATTGGAAGGAGGAGGGAGGGGAGGGGGGTAGGTTATGGCAAGTTGGCTGGTGTATGAGGTGAGGCCGCTGGGGCGGAGAGGGGCAGACCACAGGGACCGTGTGCGGGGCCCCGGAATGGTCTAAACACGGCCCAGGAACTGACGTCACTCGATATCATGCCATCCTATTCCCATTACCCTGTCCGCGCTCCGCGCCTGCATCTGACCGGTCCGATCGGGGGCGGGGGAGGGGTGGGGCGGAGGAGAGACAGGGAGGGGGTGGCGTGGCCGGACATCTCTGATGTGACTTGCGAGGCCCACAGGAGCCATAGGCTGGACAGGGCCGCAGGGCCGCACGGCCTAGGGCTGGGTGATAACCCGGACACAAGGGGACCGGGACGGAGCAGACATCAGAATTATCCATCGGAAGGGAAGAGAAGGGAGCCGAGCCGGGGGGGGGGGGGGGGGGGAGGGGGGGATCTGTTGACCCAGACAGGCGAGAGGGAGGGCAGGGCTGGGTGCCGGGAGGGCGGGGAGCAGGTGGCCACAGGGAGAATCACTTCAACGCCCTGCGCGTCGCACTCTCAAAAATGTACAAGCCGAAACCAAATCAAAATGAAATAAGGGGGGGGGGGGGAATAACGATATGCATTGTGAACGAAAATTATGAAAAGCTGTCCTCATCAGAAGACGTCATCAGTGCAGTGGCATTTCGATATAATTTTTTTCCCTAGCCGTGGACGTGTTCCACACGTGTTGTAGTGTCGAGCTACCGAACCAACCCATAATCTTTCGTAAAATATCCTTAACTGATCGCAGCGTTATGTGCAGGTCGTGTGGTGAAGGGCCCCAGACTCCAGGCCCCAGGCCCCATGCTCCAGGCTCCAGGCCCCAGACTCCACGCCCCAGGCCCCATGCTCCAGGCTCCAGGCCCCAGACTCCACGCCCTAGGCCCCAGGCTCCAGGCCCCAGCGCCCCCAGGGCCCCAGGTCTCGCTGCGTACCGCTGCGCCGTGCTCCTTAGACCCTCCTTGCCCCTTTTTCTCCATGGCCCCGCCCCCTCCTTGCCCTCCTTGATTTGGGAGTCCCTGCCCTGCCCGCACCTCGCTCCGCAGTGTCCCCTAGCCCCCTCCCCTGTTCTCTGTGGAAGCTGCGAATGCGGCCCTCTCGCAGAGGGAGGGGGAGGGGGGGGGCGGATCGATCGGCTTGGGACCGTTTGTAGTGCTGCCGGAGCCCAGCCGGAGCCCAGCCGGAGCCCAGCCGGAGCCCAGGCAGTGCTCCGGCCCCCGGCCGCAGCTCCAGCGGCTCCAGCGGCTCCAGTGGCTCCAGCCCAGACCCAAACCAGCCTCCTCTGTTCTGGACCACGCGACCAGCTGGACCCGCGGCTTCAATGGAGCGACGCTCTCGCCGACGCTCTCACCCCCACCTGATATAGCCACACCTCGTTTTTTTTCTGGCCACCCGGGGAGAATGTTTTCTCGTGGCGGTGGGCAGGTACTCGGGGTGGTGAGTGGCGAGGGGCGGGGCGGGGCGCGGGGCGGCGCTGGAAAGCGAGAGTGAGGCGGATCGTGTTGGCTGTCAGCCCCCCACCCCTACCCCTCCCCGACCCCGTGGGGCCTACCGATAACGACAAGGGGTGGGTCTACCGGTCGGATGTCCGTCGTCTCCAATCTCGTATGCACCCTTTAGCCCTGGAGCCCTGGAGCCCTGGAGCCGAGCCTCCAGCCCCCCCCCCCCCCCCTTCAGGGGGAGATAAACCCCTGACGTGAAAACTATCTCTCTGCTCCAAGCTTGCCGAGGGCGGGGCTGCACGAGCGCATCAGTGGGAGGAACGAAAATATCCCTTCAATCCTTCCACAAGCACTTTTTGGGCCATTCCTATCACAATATTGTAAAATTACGAATCACAGAAATTCTTGGAGGAAATTCTTGTGGAAACGTCACCGCACTAAAATACCCATGTAGGAAAAAGCAGTGAAACCATGACTCACCTCGGACAACGAGCTCCTCAAAACTCGACACCACCAGACCTTTGCGGAGGTTTCTTTGGCTGTCCCATATCTTGAAGGGTTGCTTGCCGCGCGTCTCCTGAAACAACACAGATGCAGTTTGAGATGGCTGCGCTAAACTAAAAATTATTGTACACTTCACATGTACATAATGTGCATATGCTGTTGTGCAAAAAAAAAAAAAAAAACACCCACTGACCCATTAAGTCAATTTAGGCCTGTCATAGTGAACCCTATGTCGCAAACCAAACGTTCAAAACTAGGCAACCCATAATGGCCGAAAAATAAAGACAAATATGCTCGTAGGATCAGGCTGCCCACGGCAGTTGTCAATTTTCACTCTCACTTTGCAGTTAGGACGAGTCTAGTAAGACGCAGTATGGCATCATGGCATCAATCGAATCGAGCAAGAATCGAGCTCTGTAATTGTGCCCTCCCTTTCTGAAATCTGACGAAAGTAAGACAAAGAGTGATACTGGGGAAAAGGAATGTGCGTTGGGCTTCGTATCGACCCCCTCCCCCTCTGGGCACCACCCCCGAGGGCCGGGGGAGGGGGGGGCGAGGTGAATGCTGCCAGGCCGACTATATAGTCTGGCACACCCACAACCTACCCCATAGGAAGCGGGAGGACAAATGCATTTCACACACTCAACACGGAAGGGAAGGGGGAACAGAGGCCCTGACGCCGTGAGAGAAGAGGATTTTAGTGCCAAGAGCATGGGGGGGCGTGCATCTGGGCTAGACCCCCCACATCCCACACACTGAGAGTGACAGAGTCACGACCGAAACTGGTCGATGGTCATTCTGTGACCCCATGATAGCACTCATCATAGCAATGCAGCCAATCTGCGAAACCACAAAGGGTCCATGGCAACACCACTGGGTAGTCGGGAATAAGTCTGACGAGCTGGTAAGATATGGCGAATATCCCGAAACATTCGCCCAGCGAATAGCGAAGAAATATTTTTAAAAGAGGGATAAATCTTCAAGTGAATGTTTCAGCACGGTTCTTAAACACGAGATGAGTCAAAAATATCATGATTGACACAACAGTGCACAACATTGAGTTGCTCAGAAATTGCTCTTTTAAGTTCGTTCGGGGTTTCAAAGCATATTCTGCAACAGGTATTATATTTAGATAGTGATAATACCCCTTCCCCCTGCCCCGACGGTGAAAATATAAAAATAAACGAAAGCCACCGTCCCATTTTATAAACTACGGAGGGTCCTCCTGAACCGATTTCACGCATTTCGAACATGATGGAGGGTGCAAGGCTTATTTTTACCGCTTTCCTTGATGACCTCTGTACCGTAAACACGCTTACGGGAGCGCGCACGCACGCATCAAAGACGGACTGGACATGGCACTCAACCGGAATGATTTCGATTCTCTCCGGACCGCACGACGGACATACGGGTGGACTTACGCGTAAATAAAATTCACGATTCACGATATCGCGTTTGAGGTTAAAATTTAATCAAACATGTCCGTCCACCATAGCGAAAATTTGTCAAAAACTGTATCCTTTCAAAAAGGCTGACCCAAAATTGATTATCTTTACGGCATTAAGAATGCAACAAGTTCGTAATGCAAAAATTTTGCGAGTTATTTTTGTTGACGTTCTTTTGCAGAAAAAAGTTATCGGGGAAAACGTAAAAAAATACAAAGAACGGTTTAGTATGTAGCGCAGCGCAGTACCTGCAAAAATTTCGTTGGTGAATTAATTGATATCCCCCCACCCCAACCCCTCTAAAAAAAAAAAAAAAAAAAAACTGTACACGCTGCCAGAGCGGTGCTCTCAGGCATGTAAATGGAGGCATTTTTATGGCTCAAGAACGCACTTTGATCCTGGGGATCGCGGGCTGCCACCGTGATAAATGGGTTGTCTGCGGTTACAACGAATCTGTTCAAAAACTATACTTTATCCAGACCAGGGCGAAGCTTCCTGGCGAGGTTATACGTTTAGCCTAAACGAGGTTATGTATAAATCTGGACCAGAGCTTCGACGTAATTACAACGTAATTACACTCCTTACGAAGTCATTTGAAATGCATTTGTGTTCGCAAAGCGCTGTCAGAATATGCAGTGCCAGTGCTATCTTCTGCTACTGTCAACCAGAGCCCTGCCCAGGACGTCCCACCCCACCCGGGAGACCACTCCCCCTCCCCTCCCCCGCATGTTTGGTGGGGTGGGTGGGACAAACTTACTGGGAGGCAGGTTAATAAACGTGTACGATTTGTCCTTGTCGCTACAAATAAAAGCACAGAGCTCGCCCCTATTTGCATGCCACTCCAGATTCTGAGTCTGGCTCGTTTTAGGGAATTGTCTGTGTTTGTTCCTGAAGGCAATGCATCTACTGGTTATGTTTACGTAAACTTTGACCCCTCCCCCAATTATTATTTTTTCTAATTTCTAAACACGGGCTTGGGTTAAAGCCAAATATTTTTTTTAATAGGGTAAGATACTCACGGTCTCTGTCATGCCCGCCCGGTGCTCATAGTATCCAGAGTAAATCCTCTCGGCGGCACATCACTCGCACTCACTCACTCTCTCTCTTACTCTCGCTCTCACTCACTAGTCACACACTGGCTCGACACGGGCCGCGCGCGTCCGGGTCCGGGCTTACCTCTCTTGCCATTACGGGCCCGCCATGAGCGACGGCCTAAGATACGTTCACTGTTCCGTCCAGCTGCCGATGCAGGGACTGTCCACGGTACCGCACACGGCCTCAGCCTCGGCCTCGGCACCGCTGCTGCCGCGGTGGCTGCGGCTGCGGCTCGCACTGCAGGGCTTACACCGGGCTGCGGGGCCTGCGGGGCACGGGCCAGCGGGGCCCGCGGCTGCGGCTGCAGCTGCGGCGACTGTCACCGGACCGTCTCCGTCACCGTCGACGCGGTCCCCGATGCCGCTCGCCATGCTGGGCTCGGTACGCGGGGAGGGGTTCGGGGGCCTCGCCCAGGCCTCGCCCAGGTCTCGCCCAGCCCTCGCACAGGCCTTGTCCTTCGGGGCCCTGGGGGGCTAGCCAGCGCTAGCCGACGCTAGCCGCCATACGGGCAGGGCTTGGCCTCCCGGCTGCACAGCCGCGCCCTGCCCCGCCCTACCCCCGCCCTGCCCCGCCCTGCCCCACCCCGACGGTGCCCGACGGCTGGCCAGTCCGAGAGGTCCACGGCTCGTCTCCGCGCGACGGCCCAAATCCTGGACGGCGATCCGGCGGTGGCCGAGGCGGCGGCACTCGCGGGTAGCAAATGTCGGTGCTGCTGGTCCGGTAGCTGCGGATGCTGGCCTGAGTCCAGTCCCGTCCCGCGGGCCCCGTCCCGTCCCTTCCCTGCCCTTGGCCCGGCCCTTCCGTCCCGGGGACCTACCACTCGCATACTGAGGCGGTCAGGCCACGCAAGGCTCGCTGCGCCACCCCCACTGTGTCTGTGCCGCCCCCGCCGCCCCCCGAGCCCCGCCCACTCCGCTCCTGGACCACCCTTTGCCTCCCCTGGCCTCTGCTACGCCCAGGCCAGCCCGCCACGGCCTCCCACCAACGCAGACTCTGTCCTTCCGACCCCCCCCCCCCCTCCTCTCCGACAGCCCAGGACTACAAAACTGCCCCGTCCTCCCTCCTGCCCGCCCTCCTTGACACCCGCTGACTAGGTCTCTGTACGCCCATTTATATAGAGCCACAAAAGAGTGCAATGGTATTAATTGAAGTCGCAGTTTAAATCAGTCACTACCCCATACCAAATACTCGCACTGGTTTCCACAACACCGCTTCGTTCAAATCTCCCGCCTCCGCAAACTACCAACAATTGAATCCAAGCAGGCGAGCAGCAGAGAGGATGCTTTCAATGCCACGATTTCATAGTTGTACGTTCAGTTTTTGAGAATATTTCGTGGAGGACTCAAATCCTCTGAAGAATTTTTTAAAATGTATTCGTAGTTAATAGTTAAAAGAAACGTAGGAAGCTAAGGCTGCCTGCCTTGCGGTCAGAGTTGTTGTTTGCTTTTGTTGTTGTTTGTTGTTACCACGGTGCTGTCGTCAGTAATTGCTATCGACTAACTTTCTTATTATTTGGTGAAGGTTTGTCTGTCCGTTCAACATTTTAAATCTCATCGAATTTCCCAAAACAATTCTCTTGGAAAATCGGAAGTTTTCTGAATGCCCTTTCTTATGTTTGTGAAAAAAATATGATTTTGTGTATCATTCCCAGGTTAGGTTCTCGTACATGCGTTAAAAATGATCGACATGGATGCCCAGCCCAGCCCTTTAGCTAAAACCCAACCAGAAGAAAATAAAATTCAAGAGGCTTTGAATCCTACTCAACCACCTGAAACCAAATTTCAAGGGGAGCTTGTTGCCGGAACACCATACGCAAACACTGTCATTGAATCAGATGCACCCACTGAATTGGACAATCTACATAAGGAGCAAGATAGTTTGAATGACACTGATCAGCCCCAACAGCTGTCAAAGAGAATGCAGAGAAAGTTACGGAAACGTGAACAGTGGATTGCTAACTTACCCGCCAAACGGTACAACCTCCTATCAGATTTCTGGTCAATTTATTATCCTGCATCTCTATGCTCCTAAAGCTCAAATCTTTTCCAGGGCAAAGGAACGAGAAAAGATGAAACTGAAGCGACAAGCTGCTCGTGAAAATAATGTAGCTCTTCCATCTCGGAAAATACTCAAACAAGCAACAATGGCCAATAGCACCTGTAAAGTCCGTATAGCCGTTGATTTAGACTTTGATGACCTCATGAACCCAAGGGTTAGGACACATACCTGCATTTGGCACACCAAACCATTTTTCATTCTTCTATAGTTTTATTAATCGTCCCAATTTTGCAGGATTTAGGAAAATGTGTTAAACAGCTAATGCGCTGTTACACACTCAATAGGAGAGTTGCCAATCCTATGCAACTCTATTTTACAAGTTTCAATGGAAAATCTGAACAGGAAATGAGTAAAAATAATGGTTATTCTAACTGGGATGTATGTGTTTTAATTTCTTCTTTCATTTGAAACTTTGTATCCAACAGTAGATTAATATATATTACATTACAGGTTCATTTTGAAAGTAGAACCTATACTGATGCATTTGCAAAGGAAGATATTGTCTACCTGTCAAGTGAATCTGACAACTTAGTCACCACACTTGATGATTCCAAAGTTTACATCATCGGAGGACTTGTTGATCACAATGCTCACAAGGTACTGTTGTTCAAAAGTTTTGTGTGTGAGTACTGCCTATTTCACTGTTTTCTACTTTTATATATTTATTTTCTTTCTTCTAGGGCCTGTGCCATCGTTTAGCAGAAGAGAAAAATATAGCTCATGCACAGCTCCCGATATCAGAGTATCTTGAACTGAAATCTAGGAAAGTTTTAACCATCGACCATGGTAAACTATACAAATAAAAAAATAATTGTGGTTTTCTTAATAAACATTACCGGAAATCTCACATGCTAATGTGTCCCTGTGTATTGTTTGCAGTATTTGAAATTCTTCTTGGTGTTAGTGAGGGTCTATCATGGAAGGAGGCATTTCTAAAAGTCTTGCCTCAGCGGAAAGGAGCTGTTGGGAAAGCAGAGCATCATGATGAACCAAACACACCAGAGTTCAGTGAAACTAAAAACAATGGAAGCAATGATTCACAGGACCCCGTTACAGAGGACAGGACAGTTTCTACACAAGTTCCAGAAAGTCAGCCAGACAAGGCTGCCATTAATTCTGTTAATAACAATGTACAAAATGAAGGTGCTTCTGTGGAAAACTTATGAAAGTAAACTGCTATTACTTTTTCTTTTCTGTTACAAACTAGTGCCTTTCTGAAGTATACATGATGCATGATGCATACAGTGTAATGTACAATAAGCTATTAAATATATAATTCGTCCTTACATCCTTTTAAATCAGTCATTTCCTGCCCCAGTGGGACCACCAGGTTCAAGTTCCATACATCTCTGTTTATCTATCCTTTCCATCTCGCGCACTTTGGCAGCTATTTCTTGTTTAATGATGGGGTAGTATTTGTAAGCCTGACCAAGTGCTTCCATGTCTCTCAAAAATTGCACTCTTTCATTGACCTCTTGAACAACTGTTGGAAAACAAAGTTATTTTCTTAGGGTGCTGTAGAAAAAGAGTGTTTTCATAAAAACTTGGATGTTACTCTCTGGTACCCACGTTCGTCAAAGCGATCCACTTCAACCTTGGTCTGTGGACTGACAGGGTGCCTGTACTTCCCTTTCTTATTCCTCGGAGAGGGGGGCATTTCCTTGCCAAATGACATCTTATCTTGAAACGTGCGTTTCTCCTGGTCTTTGTTGACTGAAACCGAGAGAGAGAACATATCAGAAACTTATACTTCATAGAGAGAGAGAGAGAGAGAAAGAGGCGGGACAGGAGTTACGAAATTAGTTTCAGTCCGATAACATTCTGGATTGCACGGTGCATGCTCAGTGCACATTTGCTCGCCCCGGTCCCGGTCCCGGTCGATGGGCGGTGATGCACTGTTGAGGTGGTGTACACCACCGACTAGTACCGTCAGCGTCAGGGAATGGGTTTACTTACCTCGAGGGTGGGCGGGCACGAATCGGTCCCTCTCGTAGGCCCCCGAGCTCAGGATGGTGTCCCGGAGGCGCCGGCAGCCCAGCCTGAGCGCGGCCGAGGCCTCGACGGGGGCGCGGGGCAGGGAGGCGGGGCTGTGGGCCGGCAAGGGCTGGGCGGGCAGCGGCTGCCCCTGCCGCAAGGACTCGCCCAGCTGCTTACGCTGCAGCATCGTCAGCCGGCTCTCCCCCATCAGCACTGGAGGCAAGGCAGGAACAGGATGATACCCCACGCCCGAGGCGCGGAACGCAGGGTAGCGACCAACGCATTTTGGATTCCCATCAAAAAATTCGAATTAAATAGATTCCCACAAAAACAACTTGAATCTCACCCCGCCCCCCCCCCCCCCCCAAAAAAAAAAAAAAAACTCTCTCAAAATTTAAATCAAAATTGTAAAACAATTTAAATCCAAATGTACAAGGGTGTACACCAAAAATTAAAAGTGGTTTTCCTCCCGGTCGCTGTGGCCTCACCTCTGAGCAGCTGGTGCGTCTCCGGGCTGTAGGTGGCCCTGCGGGTGTGCATGACCCCCTCCCCGACGGGGACCCTGGTGTACCTCCTGTCCATGGTCTCCGTCTCCGAGTCCGCCGTCGGCGTCTGGTGCTGCGCCGACCCCCGCTGCAGGCGTCGCTCTGCTGAGCGCTGTGGGCACGCGACCGGCACACGACTCACGGAGACAACACGCGCCCCTCAGCCCGGCAGGCCCGGCAGGGGGTGCGGCCAGGTGCGGCGGTACCATGGCAACGGTAGCATCCGCCCACCATGAGCAACCATGAGCCACGGCCCACCACGGCCCACCACGGCCCGCGCCGCTGGGGTCCTACGGCGTACGGGCTGTCGGTTGTCGACGGGGTCCCCTCGGCACCCTCGGCACCAGCCCCTTGGCCTCGGCATCCGCCCCCGCCCTGTCCGCCGCCACCCCCGTCGTCGTCAGGGTGACGGGTGACACGCGGGGCGGGTAGTACTTGGGCTGATGATGGGTGGGGTCGCATGGCGGTCGTATGACTGGTACCAAGGCTACCGCTAACATGTAATACACGAGACAGCAGCTTGACGTTGACGTTCTCATGCGAGTGTGTGTGTGTGTGTGTGTGTGTGTGTGTGTGTCCTTTCAAGACGGTGGACACCACACGCGCCTGTTCGCGCAGGAGTGACAGGTCCATGGTTCAAGTCCATCCGACGTTGAAATGTTTTTAGCCAGATACCGGACTGCGTTGCCGCCTGGAAGGAAGGCAACGCCCGCAACGCACGGGTGATCATCGGGTTGCCTATTCCCTCCATGGCAGGCGTCATATCCAGAGTTGGTGCAGTTTCTGGTTCCTGTTTTCAGTCATTCATGCGTGACTTGTGCACGAGAGAAAGTGTGTGTGTGTGTGTGTGTGTGTGTGTGTGTGTGTGTGTGTGTGTGTGTGTGTGTGTGTGTGTGGTGTGTGTGTAGGCGTTGACCCTCTCTGCCTGATGAATGCGCGGCTCTTTTTAAACTCGGCGGACAAGGGCGCCATGTTGTTGTGTCTTCGGCTGGCTTGCGAATAACTCGTGTTGCACGGGGAACGCCGAACCCATGCGACCAGGAAAGACACCCCCTATTCCTGCGCCATACCACAAACCTACCCTTCACGCAGCGCACTCTGGCGGTCCAGCCGCCAAGCTGGAGCTGGGCTCGCTAAAGCTGGCAGGAGGTGGGGGTGCTATCAGCATCGATTTTTCAGTGCGGCGGCAGTGCCGGTGCTGCTCCGGGGGCGGAGGGAGGGGAGGGGGCGGTGCAGTGCGCGAGGTAGGGACCGGAGGGTGCCGGAGGGCGGTGGGGGGCCGGGGGCGGGGGGCCGGGGGCGGGGGCGTGGGCGGCTGACTCCGGAGGCCATCGCCGCCAGACGGGGGCGCTGGCGTCGGCCCGCTGGTCTGGCTCTGGCCGTTGTTTCGTCTGCTGTGCGTTGTCTGCTCCCGCGCGGAACGGACGACCACATCACTGCTCCTTTCGAGGTAAGTGTGTCCTGCGGGCTGCGGGCAGTGCTTCCCTCAGCCCCCGGAAGGGTGTCGCGCGGGGGGCTAGAAATAAGCGGTAGATGGTGGTGTCGTCTGGGGCTCCCCCAGCCGCCCCCGCCGCCCCCGCCGCCCCCCGCACTGCCCGTGGCCGAGGCAGCCCAAGGCCTCTGGCCTGCGGCGGACTCCGGCTCCGCAGTGTTTGCCTCGCTCCGCCCGACCCGACCCTCTTCGTATTGCATCACGTACCTCGAGGGGGGGGGGGCATTTTAGGCTCGCCCCCCTGCGAACGCCGAGCGATGTCAAGGCAGGTGCAGGGGCTTTCAAACGGTGACCGTCATGAAGTGTCGAGGCCTCGGGGCTGTTGCACGCAGGTCAACCTGCCTTGGCGGCCTGCCGGCCTGACCTTGTGTGCCCCCGCCGGGGGCGAGGACCTCGAGGAGACCGCAGGCCACCGCAGGCTACCGCGCCGGTACCCTGGAACCCGGAAGTAGTCGGGCTTCCGGGTACACCGCGAGAAATTTCTCGCCGGTACACCATCATGGCTGCCGGGTCAGACGGCATGGAGCCGCGGGGGGGGGGGGGGGACTGCCCGGGTATCAGCCAGCAGGGGGTGGCGCGGTCCTGAGTGTAGGCTACGTGAGGCAAGCGGTACCGACATGACGAGTACTGGATCTGGCCTTGCAACCCGTCGACGCGGACGGCACACACCCGAAGGGGGCCGGACTGACGGGGAACGGGGTGGATTGATTACCCTCCTCTAGCCGGGCCTGGCCGGGTCACAAACCTCAATCTCGCGGGGCGAAAATTGACGTCGGTCACGTGAACTTTGCATGATGGCTATTTTGGGAGCGTCGAGGTCGCGTCCCGAGGCTAGCGGCTACCGATCTCACTTCCGATACCAGCCGGACCGGAACTGCGACCCCAGCCCAGCCCGGCCCAGCGGACGGCAGGCATGGCCGGCCGCAGGCTACTCATTCCACTTCCGTGGTCTTTATGACCTTCTCATGTTTACCTTCTCTGTGCGTCATGGTGACGTATTGGGTTAGCCTCGGCCTCGCAGGTGCAGCCCGTTACCTGGGTGGTGGCGTAGCGCGGCGGAGATGAGTTCCTTGCCTGTGATTGGCTGTTGGGGGGGGGGGGCGCTAGCCAGGGGGTGCAGCGAGCGGAGGCTGGTGCTTGTAGTGGCGGTAGTGGTGGCGGCGGGGGCGGCTCCAAGTCCCGGGCTGCAGCAGCGGGGGCGGTGGCTGCGTGGAAGGGGTGGTGGAGGTGGAGCGCCGCATCTTGACCGCACGTCACTTTGGAGAGTCGGAAATGGACCTTGCGCAGGTGGGAAGTGAGGGTGCCTGGGAGCATGGTAGTAATAGCAATAGCATTTCTGACGTTGTTGTGTCTGTGACGTAGGACGCAGGCGCCTGGCGCCTCTGCAGCGCCCCCCTCAGTCCTGCGGCCTCCACAATAATAAGTTCGCCGCCATGGGTCTCCAGGTACTTAAAATGCTGCTTACATTAGCCTTTTTATTTTTAAGCACGGGAAGTACCCGATTGACGTTTGCCTTACTTTGCAGGGTCTTCGAGTCAGCGTCAACAAGCCCAAGCCCAAGCCGGCGGCCAGCCCGGGGACCTCCAACCCCTGTCGGAGAGCTTCGTGCTCGGCCGGCAGGGCCCCCGACAAGCCGGCCGGAGCGGCACCGCGCAGGCCACGGGTGAGCGGCGCGGAGCGGCCCGAACTGAAGCTGCCTGCTGTGCTGTGCCCTGCTGCCTGCTGCCTGCTGCCTGCCGCGGTGTCTAACACCTGCCCGCTTCTGTTCGCAGTCCACCTGCCTCACCATCATCCAGAACCGGCCCATGCTGACGAGGGCCTACAGGATCTTCGGCCTGCGCCATGGCACCATGATGATAGCCATCCACGACCTGGTGAGTGTGCGGCCGATGCCCGCCCCGCCCCGCTGTGCTCGCTGGGGGACCTTCCTAACACGCGCCTGTCCGCAGATGTGGAGCCTGTTCGTGGTGTTCCTCTTGGTGCTGGCGGCCGCGCACGTCCGGGAGGTGTCCCACATGGTGGAGGACGACATGGTGAGCCGGCTGGCCGACCGGCTGGGCTCCGCACACCACCCGGACCACGGCAGGGACCAGGGCCAGGGCCTTAAGGGCCACTCGGGCCACCTGGGCGCCCAGCTCGCCAAGGGCCACCCTGACTTCGAGCAGCACCAGTCCCACGAGCACGCCGCACTCGAGCAGCTCGCCAAGGAGCACCTGGCCAGGGGCGGCTCACCCAACGGCATCCTGCTCGGACCCCCGTCTGCCGTGGAGCAGGAGCGGCGCGAGCGGGCGCGCGCCAAACACCAGGGCGAGGACCGCGAGGCCGTCAGCGCCTTCGGGACGGACGACGACAACCTCACCCACCCGGAGCTGGAGGGCAACAAGAGTGTGCGGAAGTGCGGGAGACGAAACAGCTCGTACTACATGCACTATGTGGAGTTCGCCTACAGCCAGGCCAAGAGCATGATAAACCTGGAGCTCTCCACCAACGAGAGCCGGCTGAACGACGGCGTCCACTTTGCGACCAGTCAGTGTTTCGGTTCTGGAGCTCGCCTTGTCGGGGGCTCCCTAGTTCTCTATGAAAGTTACGTCTTCATCATGATTCAATTTAGTTCGTTTTATGCCTGCAGTGCTGTCCGTGGTGATGGTGATCGGGATCTGTGCTGCTGGCATCGACATGATTGCATCCATGATGTTGTTGGTCGGAGCCATGTTGGTAGGTGGATCCGGGTGGAACATCGCGCTCTGCTCTCACCATCTCGCACTAAAAGCCAACTGTTCGTACAGAATGTCCGCCAGCTCATGATGCCCTGGCTGTCCCTCCGACTGATGGAACTCGTCGTGCTGCTGGGCTCCACCTTCGTCTCCATCATCTTCTGGGCCAGGGGCGTCGTATTCTGCCGGATCCTGTTCCTCGACTTCCTCATCTTCTGCGAGTTCGGTACGTCTGACTCACGCTGGTGGCGCACCGAGCTGGAGGAGGACCCTCATCTGTCTAACCTAATCCTACCGCTGTCCCCGCAGTCGTCATCTTCTACCACTGGCTGGTGGCGTTCTCCCTGCACGAGCAGCTGTGCCGGATGGAGCGCACGGGCGCGGTCCACCACACGACCAGGGCGCCCGGGGGCCCCGGGGGCCTCGGCCCCTGCAAGTGGTGCGCCATGCGCGCCAGCGTCCAGGACGCCGCCATCCCCAGCTATTGTTTCAACGCCGGCCTCATCGAGGAGCACGTGGAGACCGTGACCATCGACATCGACCATCGACCATCGTACGTGAAGATCATCGAGGCCACAAAGAAGCCCGCCGAGAAGCCCGCCGAGAAGCCCAGCGATAAGGGCGGCGACCCCGCCGACCTGCCCGCTTAAGCGCTGCGAGCCGCGAGTCTCTGGGCCTCCGCCGCCTCTACAGTTCCAGGCGGGGGGCTAAGTTCCATCGCTCAGTTGTCGGGGTCAATTTTCGTTTGTGTTTTATTGGGTGGAATTGTAACGATTCTCACATTAAGTCACAGCACAAATTCTGACGGTGACTGTACCTAACATTTGGAAATATTTTTTTTTAAATAGCTGCACACGGGTGACATTCACAGCCGACTGCAGGACAACCAGCTTGATCCTCTTATGTCCTTTTTTTCTTTTTGTTTCAAACCTAGTCGTTCCAGTAGTTCTTGTTCAAAAGGGGTTCAAAACGCGAGGTATTCGATTTACACCGGATGGAGCACCTTTTGAAGAAAAATCAATTTGACAGGGTAGCAGCGTGACTTGCGGCCAGAGATATTTGTCGCATGCCTCCTTGGAGAAAGAGGTCGCTATTTGGAAGTTCATTTTGTATTCACTCTGTAGTTGACGAGGGCAGTCATGTCGTGATGACATCCGAAGGGGCCGCCCTCAGCGAGAAATCGATTGTTTCAGTTTCAAAGCGTGACTTGCGGTCAGCTACATTTGCCGCATGCCTACTTGGGAGCAAGAGGTCGCTTCTCTTCTTTGCAAATAATTATTTTAAGCAATAGTTCAATTAGGGGGTCACATGTCACTATTTTGAAACACGGAGCACCAAAACACATTGGACAAAGTGTGCTCCCCTTGTCTTAGCATTTTCCAAACTATCTGTCAATGGCAAAAATAGTATCGCTTTATGTGTTTTAGATAAGGCGTAGCACGGTAAGGCAAGAGTCAGCAAAAGTAATGCATCGGTCGAGACACGTGAAGTACAAATTTTCGTCAGCACATTTCAGAATATGTACGGGCTAGATTCAGTTGGCGAAAATAGGGGCGTCTCTCCCGTCCGGCGAGCGCCTGTGAGTGGTGGGGTGGGGTAGGCCAGCCCGCACGGCACGCGTGCATGGAGGTGTCGGCGTTGCCTACCCAGCAGGCGCTTTGTGACCTGCGACTTCTTAGACTGGCCAGAATAGACCCGCCATTTTCGCTAACTGAATGCAGCGTAGCCTCGTAGCCAAAGCAAACTTTCGGCACTACAACGTTCCACAAAATGAGCCACTATGCCAACCTTCCTGTCCTCCCATCTCCCCGTGTGCGTGAGTTTCATTTAGCAGTGTAACGTGCACAACACTCAAAGGAGCTGCACTTGCGATTTCCCCTACGAACTGAAAAGTAACTGATGATTTTTCGGTTTTACGCGTGTTTATGTGAGATACTTAATTTACCATGAGCACCTTTACGGCAAAAATGTGTGTGAATTTAAGTGTGTAAATGATAGAAATCGTCACGGTATTTTTCCCTACTTTGTGTTTGCAGTGACTGATGAAGGGGCGAAAAAATACATAAAATGTGAGGCTCGACCCGCAGCGTCATCTGTACTATTTGCTGTGTGGTCCTAGGAGATATGCTCATAGACTGCTGAGATTGGACTGTTTATTTTGTCATAGTATTATTGTACGTTCGAACTGCACTATTCTTAGTTCGTTTTCCATCCAAACCATTAGATAATATAGCTATCCATGTTTGAGAAAATGTCTTTATAATGATAGCTCTTTTCGTGTCGGGGATGTGCTCGTCTCCATGCACAGAGCGGCTGTGATGTTGTGATCCGAGAAAGTGTGTAGGATAGCCATAATTTACGAGGTCAAGGAGGGGACTGGAGGGGCGCACCGTACCGCACTATGCGGAGGGCGCACAGAGGTAGGTGCCTTGTTTTCTTCCACCTTTGTTGAAAGATTCTTTATCCGTAAAGCTTGACGAGGCTGGTTTTTGGTGGAGACTGCAAGACCGGTTTCAGACTGGACGACCCATTTCTCGGCATTAACCTCCGTGTGGCCATGAACTGAGATGTGCCAGTGCGCCCCCGATGCCAGGTCTAATGTGAATCGAAACTTAGGGCGCGCTCATGCTCTCCTGTGGCCTAAAGAAAGATCCCTAAAAGCAGGGAAACGACGTGCCAAAAAAATGAATAATAGAGACGCAGATTTAAGAGGTTTTGATCGTTGAGACTCACTGATGATAATAATTACGATACATATCTGCTTTTAAGCTAAGTAGATCCTGTCGGATTGCGAGAGATTTTGTGCAGTCTACGTGATGTGCAGACCGGCAAAGCCGACCAAACCTGTCGTTAAAATCTTCGTGTGTAACTTTTGAAAAATATTTCTGTGAGTCGGCCAGCCAGAGCGGCTGTCAGATATTGAGTTGGCGGCGCCCACTGGGCGCCCCTCATGGGGTCGAGAAAGGCCCCAGCATTATTCTCAGACTTTCATTCTTATGTGTTAGAATGCATGCATACATTATTGTGTCATTGTGTGTGGTTCAAAACGAATAATAAAGTCGCTAGGCGATCTTGAAGAGAATCTTGTCTCGCACCCACTCATTTCCACCACCAAACACGTACACATTGCAGGTACTCCTTTGCCATAGTGCTTAGCCTACTCCCGAAGAGTGGTTTGGGCTGGAGGATACTCCACGTCGCGGATACGGGGTATTGATTTTTCAGGAGCAGTTGACATCCAAATTTGCGAAAGGTTTCCAAACTCTCGTGCATGAACCCCAAGATGAACCCTGTTTTCATCTAAACTTCTTCTCCCTCTATCCACCTTGTGCACCTTGTGTACGCCATCTTACGCCTACGCCGTACGCCTGCGTCCTTCCCCCTTCCCCTTCCTGCCCCCCCCCCCCTCGCCCCCCGCCCCCGCCCCATGCCACCCCTCTGCCGCCCCTCCCCCTAACTGCCGGTGTAAGTCGTGTATCAGCAGTTGAAAATGTAGCAAACTGCTCCAGTAAAAGACAATCCTCGAGGATTAGTGAGGTTTTCGAGCTGAGCTCCTATTGGGTGTAGTCGGCCTAGGCAGAGGCGGTAGCAGCCGTAGCAGCTGCAGCGGCACCAGCAAAGCAAACGCCACCGCTGGCCACCGTGCGGAATCGCAAGCAGCCGCAGCCGCAGCGCGGTCTGAGGCGGAAAAAATAACATCGTTCGATCGAGCGATCTGCTTTTATTTTGTTTCGCTTGTAGCTCACAGGTAAATGACAGCCTTCTCTTATTCGGGTCTTTTTCCTTTTTTTGTAATCATTGTAACTTTGCATCAGTAGATTTCATCAAGTACTGGTCAGAACACAGTGTTTTGTGACGAAGTGTGCAGTTTAGTCCTGCAACATTTTCTCAAATTCGAGCGTAGCGGTATTGCGTCGCAGTTGTTGAGGAATAATAAAGTGTACGTGCAATTTCTACCGTTAAAGGAAATGTTGAGGTCACTGATTTAAATCGACTCGACTATTATTGTCGAACGAGGTTAAAGGAGGCTAGGTTAAGAGCCTGCTTCCAGCACCAATTATTTCAATTTTGCGCTATATTTCAGAAGTGTTGTGCGTTCGATGTCGTGTTGTTAGTTATTGTTGTTTTGTTCTTTGTACTGAGCAGTATGATTTTAATGAATATACAGGCTTGATTATTAATCACCCATTTTTCATCGAGGTTCAACGAAGTTAAAAAGGTTATTAAATACTGGTGTGCTCATCTGCTTGTTCCTTTCAAATCTTTCAGATACACGGCTTCAAAATGATGTGGCATGAAGCACGGAAGCAAGAGAAGAAGATTCGTGGCATGATTGTAGATTATCACCGCCGTGCTGAAAGACGAAGAGATTATTATGAGAAAATTGTAAGACATGCACATTATAATATGCTTTAATGATCCTGCTTCATTTAGAAATTCTTTCAAAATTTTCAAGCAGTTGGATGTAGTGAAGTTTGAATGTACAGGAAAAGAGCAGCATAAATATCATAATTAACTTGTTTCCTGCAGAAAGCTGATCCAACTCAATTCCTACAAATTCATGGGAGACCTTGTAAAATTCACCTAGACCCTGCAGTGGCAGCAGCTGGAGATAGCCCCGCCAACATGTAGGAATATTTCTATTTACATTTTAAGCAGAAAAAAAAATCAACTTGAACAGCCCTTACTGATAATGTTTTGTTTTTTAAATTTTTGTTCATATTTCAGGATGCCTTGGCAAGGGCAGACAGACAATCTTATTGATCGGTTTGATGTTCGAGCTCATCTAGACTTCATACCACAGCCACTGGATGATGATGAGGAGGATTCCCCAAATTCAGAAGAACGGCAAGCTAACTATGAACGCTATCGCATTCTTGTTCAAAATGAATTTTTAGGAGGTAAGAGGTTTATTTTTGAGCTGTGCAAGAGCCTCAATAAATTTGAGTAAATTCACTCGAAGTATGGTTTGCATGTTAACAAATTGTACTTACGTGATATTGTTAATTCCTTTTGCAGTGCCTGAAGAGAAGTTTCTTCGTCAGCTATATTTAGAGGAGCAGTTTGGACCTGTAGGTGGACAACAGTCAAAGGAACCACCTCCTAACCCTGATAAAAAGGGAAAGAAAGTTCCAGGGGCTGCCATAGGGTATGTTTATGATGATGATGGGCCCAGTCCAGGGATAGGAGGGAGTTCAGGTGTACTTCCTCAGACCATTCTGGCCGCTGCAGCTCCTACAGTTAAAGGAGAGAAATCTGATTCTAAGGCTGAAGACAACGCTGATGAAGATGATGAAGACAGTGATATTGATTTTGGTAACTTGACTCATATGTGCAACCCTACCTTTGATCCTGTCTGTTCTGACCCATTGTACATATTCAAATTTATTGTTCCAGATATGTGTCTTGATGTTAGTAAAATTGATAACAAACAAGCACATGAAATGAATCGGTGCGGACTTGGTTATGGTATGAGTGGCAATGATTTTTTCAGCTTTTTGACTGATGATTTTGAAGAGCAGGAAGCATTAAAGCTTGCAAGAGAACAAGAGGAGGAAAAAGCAATGTTTGCTGTAAGTTTTTGTAGTACTTCATCTTAGTTTTTATAATTTTCTCATAATTTTAATTTTTCTACATTGATTTTGTATGTGTGCGTCTTAAATTTTGCAGGGCCGCAAATCTCGTAGAGAGAGGAGAGCATTTCGTGAAAAGAAACTTGTTGGGCGAAAAATCAGTCCCCCAAGGTATAATATGGTACAACAGTACCCTTTTAAGTTGTTAACCTATTGAGATTCATGTTACAGTATTTATTACTTATGTCTGTCCTCATTGTTATTTACAGTTATGCTACTAGAACAAGTCCAACTTTTGATCCATATCGTATGTCACCAAAGTCAAGATCAAAATCGAAATCTCAAAGTAGATCACGTTCCACATCACCTGTTAATACTGGAGTTATTCAGTACATTACTTGCTTTGGTGGGGAAGAAGATGCGACAGCTGCAGGGCTATCAGGAGATAAACAAGTGTAAGTTTGGTTCGAAAAGTCTGAAGTACTTATATTGTACTCGTTCGGCTTAGTTTTTTCATATATCTAACTTGCTGTCCATGTCTGACAGGAAATCGGTACCTAAAGAATCTGGGAAACGAGTTGTGAAACGAACACACTCATCATCATCTGACCGATCCACTTCAAGAAGAATCAGAAAGAGGTGTGTGGTTTAGTTTTATCTATTGGTGTGTGCCCCTTTATAGTTTGCTGGGTACCTTACTTTTTTAGTTCTTTTTATCCTTTCAGATCAAAGTCTCACTCTAGATCAAGGTCTCGTTCTCGATCACGTTCTATATCAAGGTCTCGAGTGAGTAGTAGACGAAGAAAAGGATCAAGTTCAAGATCACCAAGGTCTTCCTCAAGGTCACGTTCAAGATCTCATTCCAGATCTAGGAGGCGGTCATCTTCTAGATCATCTACGGACAGTCATTATTATTCAAGAAGATCCAGGTCAAGAAATAGATCTCGTAGTGTGAGGTATATATCATGTTTTGATTTCTTGAAAAGACGAAGTTTGTGTACTTCAATTGAAAGAATTTTTTTCCTAATCTTTTACAGGAGATACCGTAGCTCTTCCTCAAGGTCTAGAAGTCCAAGGTCAAGGTAAAATACCTAAGCAAACTATGCTGTCCATAAACTTTACGCTTTAGTGAAGAGTAACTTTTTCATTTAATGTTTCTTCATTCAGAAGAAGAAGCCATAGTGGAAGTTTTAGGAATTCTCATTCACCAAGGCCTGTAGGAAAGAAGGGAGTCTCTTCTGATCATTCACATTCCCAACAGCCTGTTCGAAGGTATACATATATGTATAAAATTTTTGTGGTATTTAATTTGTCTTGATTTTTATTTATATAAACTTACTGGATTATTGATTTTGATGATTAGGTATTATGGTCGCAATAAGGGTGATTCGTCTTCATCAGAGCTAGAAGCTTCAGACACAGATGACTGTACCAGTCGGCCTAGATCAGCGGCAGGCAATACCCATAACAAGTACGGCGTTGGGCAAACAGAAAAATGGCAATAGCTGTATTAAATTCTTTTTCTAATACATTTTTGTTTGCTTTTGTAGGAATAGCCGGTCTGGATCTGGTAATACTCGGCCTGCAGCCAAAGTCAGTAAGAACCACTATAATACCATTTCTTTCTAGATACAGGTTTTGAATTATTTTTTCTACAGTACATGCCTAATATCTTTTAGGTCTTAAAAAATAATACTTCCTCTATATTTTTCATTTTTTTAAAGTTCTCATTAACCTTCCTGAAAAAAAGGAGGAGTCCCTTAATTTTGTTTGTAAAAGGAAATGCCACCACCAGATCCAGTGTATATCTAAAGACTTTTGAGCTCTGAGAGTTAATAAATTATTGGAATTCCTTCAACTCATCATCCTGGTGTAGTTTGGATGATGAGTGATAGCACTCTCATATTTATAGGGTTGATGCAAATTGGGCACTCCTGAACTCCCACAGTTTCCTGGCATGGTGTTCACATCTGTGCCATAAACAAATTTTGATAAACCTTCACCTTTCATATGTGATACCTTGTGAAGTTTTGCCACCATCTGTGAATATATATATATGTATGTATGTATATATATATATATATATATATTTATATATATGTACATATTTGTAGCAAACCTGAAGTGTTTTTGTGTGGTACATGTATTCAATTTATTAAATGATATAGCTTTTCTCAGTGACTTTAAGCTTTGTGACATCTTTCTTTGAATTTCCAGGCAAGCAATTCAAGCAGCACTGCATGTGGCAGTTCAAGTTCTACAAAAATGACTCCTCAAGAGAGACTTAAGAAGAAAATGCAAGCTTTGCTAAATAGACAATGTAGGTTGATAGTTAACAGTATTTTATCATGGTTATGTCAGGATTGTGAATTAGTTTAAAAGCGTATCATACCCTAGTTGTTGCTTTTTTAAGATGGATTATTTATTTAATTGTTGTTTCAGATAAAGCTGATAAGAAGGCTGAAAAGGCACGCATGGAGAAAGCAGAACAGGAACGAAATGATAGAAAGGAAGAGCTGCGGGAATTAGCACTTAAGATGAGGAGAAGGTTTGATTACATTTTAGAATTAAATTCAAATTAATCTAAATCAATACAATTTCAAAACATCCAAGGTGGTTCAATGGGACATTTCCTGTTTTCAGAGAGAGGGAGCGACGCCATAAGATGAGGGATGGTGACCAGGATAGTGATAGTGATGCAGGGTGGACCTCAGATGACTCAGACTCCAGCAGCAACAAGAGCTCTCCAGCACGTTCTTCCAGGCGCTCTCGCTCTCCTTCTCCAAACCGTAATAAAGCCAGTGACTCTAAAAACAACAAGTGGTACGTCTCCCTTTTGCAGCACTGCACCTTAACCCCTGTAATTTGTATAATGCTCTAGGACGATATGTGATTGATGGAAAAAACTTCTTGCCTTGTGCACAGGGATGCACCAAACCGGTCTTCCCCAGAAGGGGGGGCGAGTCAGCGGGATGAGTCCAGAAGAGATGTTCGCTACAGGAAAGAGGACAACTACAAGAGTAGTGGCAGTGGGTACCGGAAAGAAGATAACTATTACCGAGACGACGGCGTTAGCGGTAGTAGTCACCGACGGGACGACGATAGCTACTACAGGAGAGAGAGAGACACCTATAGACGGGATGACAGCCACGGAGGTGGAGGTCCCAGCCATGTGGACAGCTACAACCGGAGGGACACGAGCAACAGGCGGTACGAAAATGACAGCTATCGCGCTAAGGAGGATTCCCATTACCGCGGTGCTGGTAGAGGCGAGTGGAACAACCGGCGAGACGACGGTTATAACAGACCCCGATATGGACAACGTCGGGATGATGACCCGCGAAACGATTCTTCCAGGCCCAAGTAAGACTCATTTTTTCATGTATTATGTTTTGAATTGAATGCTTTGGTTTTATCCTTATTCTATTTTTACCACTTTCCAGACTTGTTGATTACTGAATCACATCTGCTTCCATAATCTGTCTTAATTAAGGTTGAAAGAAATTCAGTTTACAGAAATGTCAAACTTAAGTTTCAGAGCTTGCCATTTCAATGCATGCATATTCCAACTTGGCTTTTATGATTCCCTCAAAGTTTATGAAATGACATAAATGGGAAAGATAAACAATTTTGTTAAATCATAATAAATTTGTACATTATTTTGTTCAGTGTAATGAATGGTACTGTGATGTTTTGTTATTATATTTGGTAGAATGTGCTGTTTAGGAGAGGTGTTCCAAATATGTGGAAGTGAATTTTGAGTGGAATTGTTGTTTTGGTGCAGAATACATGCTTATTTTGATGAAATCTGTAGTCGGAGATTCAGTAACAACCATTTTATTTACATACAATGAGATACACTTTTATTTCTTATCTACAAATTGAAACATGGTTTATTTTGAAATGAATTAGAAGAAGTCATCAGTCACAACAAAAGTCCATCTGTCAACAATCTTTGCCTTACTTCAAGTAGCAGATGCTGTCACTCTGCAAACGGAGCTAACCGGGACGTTTTATTAAAATTGTGCCACTTGTGCGCCCATATCAGAGCAGACTAGAATGCTATCCAACAGATTAGATTGTAAAATGCTGCATTACCTGATGAAATATTTTAGAAATATTGATGAAACTGCTCACTGATATAACAATGAAAAATAAATCATTTCCATCACAGGAACTGCACATAAATTTCAGTGTTGAAATCATTTGAATATCCCACGTCCTGTCACCTTCAAAATTTCAGATGACACTCAACAACTGGTCTAGGATAAACGCAGGTGACTTTCAGATCATACAGCCCCGATAAAATGACTTTCTGTGGTTGTTTACGAAACTCCCACACTCCACAAGAGCTCCTCACTAAAGGACATCACAACACATACTACACATTCTACAGGGATGGCAAAGATAGCATCACAGTTTTTCTAAAATAGTGAGACATTAATTGGAAGTTGGTCAGAAACTGATAAGGAGAACTACCATAAAGAGGCAAAAATTATGTTATAAAAAAGGAATTTAATGCATCTCCTAAAAGTTGCACTACAACAGTCATATTTACATCAGCTCCATTCCTCTGGCTATTATGATGAGGATACGGGAGGCAGGTGCTCTAAGTACTCTAGCTACAAAGAAATAGATGTTGGGAGTCCCTTTCTGCAATGCAAATCAAGGCTGTTGGTCCCAGAATCTCTCAGAATCAATACACTCGCCGAGTGAGGCTGGGTTGAGCTCAGCTCAGACCACGCCCCACTCTGCTGTAGAATCGATTCGAATGATCATTCTCGCCCCTATCCTAACGGGCCTTTTTGAAGTCTCTTACGATGTAATTGTCCTTGCGTTTCAGAGACCGCACAGTGTATGATATAGAAATATCTGCAAACTTTACTCATCCACGATAAATGCATAATTCAACACACCCTACCCGCACCTGCGGCGGCCCAATCGCGATTCGTGTTCCCACAGTTCAACAAAAAAAGAAAAGAGAGAGAGAGAGAGAGAGAGAGAGAGAGAGAGAGAGAGAGAGAGAGAGAGAGAGAGAGAGAGAGAGATGCAACGAAGTAGAATTTCTCGAATTTAAATTGAGCCACAGAAATTCTTTCTGTTATCAGAATAAAGTGTGTTTGTAAATTTTTTTCCTTTAAAAAATATCTCTTCCAATGCAATCGTTTAATGCCATTTTCCTGGGCGCTAGTGGCTGCTTGAAAATGAGAACAGGATTTTGCCTCTTATTTAACATGTGCTGCTTAACTCGGGACACTAACGGGGATCCAGCAACACAAACCCGTTTTCCACTCTAATGCTGTACACGTGTCGTCGGGGTCTATGGGGTCTGTAAAGTTAGGGACGCACGTGCGTGCGAGCGTGTGTGCAAGACGTGAAATGTACTTTGGGCTGCCTACTTTCTGGGCTTTGACATGTTTCTCGGCTTTTCCGGGGTCATGAGCGTCATGATACACCAATTTCATGACGAAACCATGTCTAAGGGCCAGTCCAAACACACTGCACCCGAACAAAAATCTTTTTTTCGTCAAAATTGTGAACCTTACCATTTTGTGAGTCGAAAATATTTTTGTGTTCCCGATTTTGATTAAATTTATATAAGGTCGATAGGAGAGGTCCAAAATAGTGCAGGAGCACCCTCAGCTGCCCTTGTATTTGGTGTTCTGCCCTGTAAGACGACAGAGGCTAGAGTACCGGGAGCGCGCTGCGGTCACCACCGTGGCCCAGTAGCTGCATGCTCTTATCATTTTTGAAACCATAAATTGCGGTTTGGAAACAGCCAGCTCCGTGGCTAGATTCTCACTCGCACGCACGCTCGCGACGCTTGCAGATACGCGTGTTGCTAACTTTACAGACCCATGCAAAGGAGTAACGGTGTTTTTAC
Organism: Odontothrips loti; assembly: GCA_038380765.1. NCBI lineage: Eukaryota > Metazoa > Arthropoda > Insecta > Thysanoptera > Thripidae > Odontothrips > Odontothrips loti. Next base: position 8,604,430 of record CM076249.1, read on the forward strand.
AACTTTACAGAATAGGATAGATTTATTATTGTTAACACTATCGTTAGAAATACAAACCCACACAACAAGAGCACAGACCGAGATCCCGTTGCGCCTCGACAACATTGGCTCATCTACGACAAACCCAGAAGAGACGAGAAAGTTGTTGGTATGGGGAGAAGTCTTCGAGGAAGTCCCCGGGTCGGCGCTCTGTCGAGCGTATCGCCTACCCTCTAGGCCCCGCAACAGACGAAGGAGCATAAAATTTCACCGATTTTTCCAACAGTTTTCAAAAATATATTTTAAAGAAAAGACGCCTGCTACGTGTATTTAAGTACCAGTGGCGCCCAAAATTCACCTTGAAATGGGGAGGGTGATGGGTCAAGATCCATGGATCCATGTCTCTATGAGAAGGGGTAGAAAAGGGTGTGAAAATGAAGGGAATTAGAAATGGTGGATGTGAAACAAAAGACGAAAAGTGAGTGAGAGAGGCAAAGTTCCGTTTAGGAACGCTCTGGGTGCCACTGGTCCGGAGTACAAAAAAAAGGAAAAAAAGCGAAAAGGGCCTTGCCGTGCCTGTAAACAGCTCGCGACCAGACCGCTTCCGCACTACACGATATGGTCCACTTCCCAGCATTACCCCTCAAACCACATCGCCAACGTCCCACACAAACGGAGGAAAAATACAAAACATAAAAAGAAATTCGAAAAAGGAAATTAGTCCCAACACCGCTGTGTTCATTCCGTATTCTCACTGGGATCGCGAATGAAATACATCCAAATATGTGCTTTAACTACAAATCGTAACCTTCTTTCGAACACTATATATAGTCTCATTCATGCAATTATTTCGCGCGCACCAGCTGCCTCGCCTCTCAACTACAACAAGATGTCCAGTAAAGAAAAAAATCACGACCAGGGTCACAGAGTATTTCTAAATATTTCCAAGCTGAGAGCACACTACATAGCGCTCGGGAGAGATCAGCCACTCCGAAAAAGAAGAGCATAGGCCTACCCTGAACTTGGGATTGTTTCCCTGAAAATATAGAGCAGCAATGAAACGCTGCAGGCCTTGGTTAGAGGTTTCAGACACGAACACCAGAGGGTGCCATAGAGCGCCGGGCAAAGTGCATAATCTGCACCAGGCAGTGGCAGAGAAGTCACGTTAATATATTCGACCTGACTTTTCAGAGCCGTCCAGACTTAAATGTTAGTCTTAGGTTTGGAAAAACCGTCCGGTGCTTCGACACTCGATGCATACTTTATACATACAGACATATATATACATTCGAAAATACAAATGATCTCGAAAAGGAATTAACGATTATCAAACTACCTAACTTTCCATAACAGGCTCTCTGAAAAGCACTGACAAAACGTATGATTACATAAATGAGAGCAAAGTAAGTAAGACATTTCTGAAGGAATTGTTATGCAAACTGAAATCGTTCTTACTATGGATCAATGCATTGACAAAACGAAACTATTAGGAAAACAACTGCACACATTCATTCATTCATTCATTCATTCATTCATTCATTCATTCATTCATTCATTCATTCATTCATTCATTCATTCATTCATTCATTCATTCATTCATTCATTCATTCATTCATTCATTCATTCATTCATGTACATCCGAACAATGCTACTTCAGCACACAAGGTTTGCTTACGCCAGCATAACGCCACTGGCCACTGCATTGAAATTGTCACTTAGCTTACAATTTAAAACCAACGCGGCCCCCTTTACTGCCGCTATAAAGAAGAGTCCGGTTGCCCCTCTCCCTCCGCATCCAGGTCCGGGTCCCGGATCAGGAGGTACAGTCCGCGGGGGCACGACGCCCTCCTGCCCCTGCTGGGCTCGGCCCGCCCACCCGGCCCGCCCAAGGCCGAGACCCGGGCGGGCGCGTCCCGCTACAAGTGCTGCTCGAGCTCCTCGGGGACGTCACCGTCACCGGGCGGCGAGGGTCCCGACACGGACAGCACCGGCATCTCGTAGTGGCCGCGGCGCCGCTGCCGCCTCAGTCGGCGGCGCGACGACGGCATGCCCGGCGGCGTCGCCTCCTCGTCGCTGTCCTCGGCGCCGTCACCCTCGTCATCGGCGGCCGCACCGTTGGAGGCCGCGGCGTGCAGCGGTATGTTCTCGGCCGAGCGTGCCCTCCGCGCCCAGGGTCTGGCCAGCCCCGAGGCCAGCAGGGAGGCGGCCAGCGTGCGCGCCGAGCCCGCGTACCCGGCAGCCGCTGAAGCCCCCACCGAGGCTCCGGACGAGGCCCCCGCCGTGCTCGGGCCCGGGGCGGCGGCCAGGCCGAGGCCCCCGTTGGCGCCCGTCCGGTGCGCGGCCGCCGCCACGTGCGCCGCGTGCTGACACTCGGCGCTGATGTAGATGGCCGAGTTGACCCTGGACCGCACCAGCGGCGCCAGCGGACGGTGGATCTGGATGGAGGACCGCGTCCTCAGCCAGGACTCGTCTGCCTCGTCCGCGCTGCAGTGCGCCGGCCAGTGCAGGTGGTGCTGCAACCGAGGACTCTGTGTCACACCGCAGGCCGCCAGCCGCCACCGAGGAGGATGCAAACGTGGTTAATATGGCAGTGGTGCGGTGGGGGGAGGAGGGGCGGGCCGTTACAGTGCTGTACAGCAGGCTCTGTGCGGACTAGTGCTGACCACACAACGGCCGGGATACCTTTTGTTGTTCGGATGAAGATTCAGCGAGACACGCATGTGTGTCCTGCCAGTGGGGAGAAAGTCGGTAAAGGCCACGGCGGAGGGGGGGGGGGGAGGCCGCGCGCACAGGTGCATTAGCCTTTGGGCTGCGAAATCAATAGGACATTCGGCCTAGAGGACAAGAAGAGGGAAGAGGGGGGAAAGGGGAATTCGACGAGGAATGGCGAGGGGGAAATGGGAACAAACGAAAGGACCTGTATCGAGATTCTTCGTAATTCTCGAAATTCAGTAAAAGGAGATGTTACCAGGATTATTTTTAAAAAAATATTAAAAAGAAAAGCATTGAAATAAACGGTACGGCGAAATTAGTCGTAGAACGCACCAGCGTTCTCCATGCCTGTCTTGTTTTTTTTTTTTTATATATTTTAGTTAGTCTTTGCAGCAGGATGTATTAGTAAAGCACCACCACGACTGCGAATTACCCGTCTACAGGATGTGAAGTTGGTCTCTGGGCACCGCTCAGGGCACCGGGGCTGTGCCGATGGGCTCTCCTGTGTGTCCTGGAACCGGGTGGTCTACAGATTAACAGCAGTCTTTCTATCTGCGCGTACCGGTCGCTGTGCGAGCGGGGGCCGAGTGCAATGCAAACACCTTGGAGCCGTACTGGGGGGAAGGGGAAGGGGTGCAGCTCTACGAGGGCGGAGGGTGACTTGACGCGCCGGATAGGTAGGCAACCTCGTCTGTGGCACGCACGGGTGCCGTGCGGGCTGGCCTACCCTGTCCACCGCAGGCGCTCGACGACCTCAACATATGCCTAACCGAGGCACGAGGATACGTACTCACATCTCATCTCACACGCAGGGCGTCCTGGGAAGTGACTACGGAGGCCAGTTTTAGTACGTGAGAGTCTACCGCAGGGGTCCCTACTAGCGGACTCCCCGCATCAACGACTAGACTTGATTCGACTCGACTGGCATGCGACTAAAACCGACTGGCAGTCCCGCTAGGATGTACCTACCGTGGATCTGTGAAGGGCTGGCGACACTTCCCTGCCCCAGATCCGGTCCTTACACTCCTACAAAGACGCAAGAACAGTTGAGGACAGGATTATGGCACCAGTACTGAACTTGGGTTCCTTCGAACGTGCGCAACTCGGCACGCCGTTGACACGAGCAAGAGAGGCGAGGGGAGGGAGGGATGGAGCCAATAGGGAGGGCATCAGCATTTCCTCCCCTCCCTTGTTTAGGGGTAGGTCACACTGGGCGGGACTGTTCAAGTCGCAAGCGTAGACAGACCATTTCACAATTTCACAACGTGGAACGATTGTATGCCATATACTACTACTACCAAGTGCTACAAAATTGTGAAAATACAACTTATTTCCGCTAAACTTCAGGTTAAGGCTCTATGTCTGACTACATTATACACTATTGCTAATATTCGTCTAGGATAACTTTTGCACGCTAGAGACCAGGGAGTCAACTCAATACACGGAGACACGTTGAACGACCAGCAGCACACACACACAGCTAGGAGGATACCAATCACTAGGAAATGATTTCCTTCTAATATTGATGATGGGCCTCTTCTCCAGCAGACGCTCCTTTTCTACGTGGCACCTTAGGAACAGGGTCTTGAAATCACACGCACATTTAGGATTTTATCGGCAGCCAATGAAAGGCGCGTCGAAGGCTGTTGAAGTTCAATGAGCCAATGGCGTCCACAGTCCCAATCTTCTTTCCGACGGACCTTTGAACGTACTTTACGTAGCAAAATCCTGAGCGTGCGAGGTGTTCGTTTCGTACTGATGGGAGTGGAAGAAGGTTGGTCTAGCCTACCGAGAGAGAGTAGTATTTCAGGCGGGAAATGGTTGAGCAAAAAAGACGTCATAAAACGCCGCACTGCTATGGACAAAGCGAGATATAAGTGGCCGCCCCTACTTTTGCCTGCTCCTGTACAGCGAGTGCGTAGGCGAGGTGCTCGGACAAGGCAGGCGCGTCGGTGGTGCCACACGTGGTCGCACGCTTGTGTCTGGACCGCTAGCAGCTCGGGGAGAGCGGGCTGCGGCGGTACCCCGCGTCCCGGCTGGCCGCTGCTCCCTGTTTCAAGGGGTACCGCCGGCCTCAGGCGCCGCGAGGCGATACCCCTTGCAACAGGCAGCGCGTGCGCAGGGGGGCCGAGAGAGCGGGATATCTCCACGGGGTGGCGATACCCCACGCGTAACGCCACCTAGGGCCAGTGCAGTTTGACAACTCACGTGGCCGAAGTCCAGAGGCGGTATTTGAACCCGAGACAGCCGGATGTGCCTCAGGTTCATACACTCGGCGGAGAGCACACAGCGCCCGCCGCAAGGGAAAGGCGATTTCTGTCGCACCTCAGGCTCGGGACTCCGGCCGCCGGACTGTATTCGAACCCGCGCTGGCCCGCCTCCCGCCTCGCCTGCCCCGCGATGCTAGCTCAAGCCCACATAGCACACACACCACACACACACTAGGGGGCAGGCCCGGCTGGGCCCGGCTGGGCCCGGCAGGCCGGACTTACTAGGGGCGAGGCCGTGGGGCCCGGCAGGCCTGTGGGGCATTGGCGGCATGGCGAGGCCGTGGCCGAGGCCGTGGCCGAGGGGCACGCCGGGCTCGACGGCGAGTGCTAGGTATCGGCCCGGTGGAGGAGGGCGAAGCGACAGTTGCAGTCTCTTGGCTCGGGCCGTGGCGACGCGTACGAACTGAAGCACTGCTCCAGCACACAGCAGCCCTGACAAGGTCATGACAAGGTCACTCACGTGAACGTGAACGTCACGTCCGTCTCACACTCGCGCCCTATCCTAGAAACGAACCAGGGGGGCCAATCACACGTAGAGATGCAACCCTCTCGCCAAATCAGAAGCCCCGTTAGGGTGGCGGCGCGGCCGCACCCTCCCAGTGTGATTCGCCCCTCCCGGCTCTATCGTGCCTCTAAACGCACGAGCCAGGGATAGAACCCAAGACGGCGACATTCCGTCCTGCAGGATTGACACGTTTTCATCAGTTGTGTTCCTTCTTTGGCTACGCTGGCTACGCTATACAACACAGAACAATCAATGTACAGGCATCTCGGAGGGGAGAAAAAAGCTGAGGAAGAGAGGAATGGAAAATGACACATACAAGATTAGTCCCAGCCGTCTCCGATGGTCCCAGGGGGGTTTCAATGGAAATCTCAAGGGGGTTGGGGCATGACAGGCCACACAGCACTCGATGCACACTCGCAATGGGCTAAAACGTCTATAGGAACGGAACCAGGCATCTGCACAGTGCGTTTTTTTTAGCGATTCACATGGCATTCACATTCGCATTCCCGTGTTTGTGTGGGTTTCCTCCCCTCTGAGTGAGATCTTGACTGAAATTCGCTTTATACGGCACATGCTTGCCGAACAAAACCGTGACTGGGTGGAGGGGGAGGGGGGAAATGTCGACAATAGTTGCGTGGGGCGAACTCAGTCTGTCGTGGAATGCCGAATATGCACCACTTTCCAAACCAACCACAAAAAAAACACCCCTTAAACGTTGTGCGAAGAGAAAAACTACGAGAAGATATAGAAAGAAATGATATCGACCGGTTTGACGCCCTACGTTCTACTCGACTATATATGTGTGTGAGTGTGTGTGTCTGTGTGTGTGTGCGCGCTGGTGTGTAACCATGTGCTGTGCAGGTGCCTGACGTCGACTCTGAAGGACCTACGCTTTCGAAGGCCCCGCTTGGGTACGCCAGTCGCGGGGACCAGCCGGGACGGTTGGGGAAGCTCAGTCAGAACCTCCCGGGACGAGTTCGTACGTCTAGAAGAACATGCATGCGACAAAGTTAGTTTGGATCTGTGCTTTTCGGAGGAAAAAATAGTACCGTGGTCTGCCGTAGCAGCAGCAACCGAGCCGCAAGAGGGTGTGACCTTATTTATATGAGGTCACCGGGCATGCACGTTCAAGGAAGGTTCTCCGAATGACCACACCCAGCAAGAGGATCACGCACGCACGCAGCACCCCAGCCCAGCCCTGCATTTCTCATTCGCTCCGGGGCGGGAAGCAGGGAGGGAGCGGTTGGAGAGGCGTGGGAAGGAACGGCGAACGTTGAAAGTTGCACGTGCATAAATGAGCAGACGGTGAACGACAAACCACTTGCGCGATGGGTGAAGAAGTCTTAAATAAAGAAACTCAGTGTGATAAAAAAAAAGAGAAAAAAAAACTTCGCGCCAAAGATGCCGGTCAGAGAATCGACCAGGAAGGAAGGCGGGCGTGGAGACGGTGTCGGAGGCCTTGAGTTCCCAGCCAGGATTAGACTGTCAAAACGTCGATTCGATATCGACAAATTCAAAGAAATCGATATAATCCACCGTCGGTATCATATCGCAATGGAATCGAAAGTCGACTTCCTTTGTCGATTCGACAAATAATCGATTTAAAAAATCGAGCTTCGACAAAATTTCGCCACCATCGATATCGATTTGGTACAGTTTCGACAGTCTATTCCTGGCTGAGTCGCATTTGCTGTTTGTTGCTCCCTCGGTAAACATTTTGACACGCGTTATGAGCAGGATGAGGTGGACACGTATATTTAGGGGTGAGGAGTCGTTGGGGTGGAATAGATATAACCCAGCTAAAAAAAGGAGACCGAACTGAAAAGAAAAGAAATAAAATAAAATGTCAGGACGGTGAGTTATCACAGCAATGGCGTTGGCGACCTATTGGTGACACATTTCTGCGAAGTAGGTTTTGAAAAATTATGAATCGGAATCAGTTTGGAACCATTTTCATGTGAACATTTTGAGAGTAAGCGTGTGCAATATCTACGTATTACTTACAAAATTGTGACAAACTGGAAAGGAAGGGCACTTATGTGGTGCACACTGCAAAATAAAAACAAAATTTTTCAAAATGTGGAACAATTTTTTAAATAACTTCGCTTTTCATGGTGTGGCACTGTTTGTGACCCCAAAGGTGGAGTACACCTTTCACCTTCATTCATGTGAATCGTTTGATTAAATTGGGTTTTATGAGGAAAGGAAAAGGGAGACAGGATGTTTGCGGATGTCTTTCTGAGAACCTTCCTCCAACGTGGCCGAGAATGTTCGCCCAGCGACGAAAAAAAATCATAACGGAAACATGCTTTTATATAGGAGCAGCGCAGGATAGGGATATTTAGATTCCAAAAATCAACGCTAAAATAGAAGAGAGGAACAGTTCGATACAAATGTACTGTTTCCTGCATTTACCATAATTAAAAGGTCTTTTTAAAAATCCATAGATGCGACATAAGAAACGAAGGTGAGGTAAAAAAAGACCGAATTGAGGTGGGGGGAAAAACAGCCCGAAATGTACCTGGGAGCACGATGTGGCGTGTTGGCCGGCGCAGGGCGCGCCCGGACCGCCCCCGCAGGCCCCGGTGCCCGGCACTTTGAGCTGCTCCTTGTAGTCGGGCTGGTACGGGAGCAGCATCCGGATCTTCCCCCACCGGTTGAAGAAGAGCACGATGGCGCCCACCCACACCACGAGGACAAGCAGGACAATGCCGACCTCGACGCCGCGGACCTGGGGGCAGCCACCAGCACAGCGGTCAGCGTTCATCGAGCCGTGCCACACCACACTGTGGCATGGCACGGTATGGTGTACTAAATCAGTTGATATATATTGGAAATCAACAAGTTGCAGGCTCAGAGGAGAGTGCCTGGACTGAAATTGACACTAGGAGACTACAAGTTCTCTAGAAGTCTCTAGTCTACAATTCTACGTACAAATTTGCGCACGCTTGAATCCCGCGTGTACTTATACTGTTTTTGAACTTTGCAGTCGTATCTTTTGACATCGGTATCTTAAACTATCTCCCAAAATGCCGCCAGGAAAAGAAATAAGCAAGAAACGCAGAATAGAATTATTGCATCACGTGGACAGATTGTGACAAGGCTACGAACGGTGTGGTGTGTCCGTGGTGCTCACACTTGGCGTACAGACTACGGGGCAGAGAGGGGAGAACAACTTACTCAAAACTACAATCTACAATTTGAATATAAATCGCATGAAGAGATGCGAGAAACTAAAGTCGACAAGTGTTTTGTACGGAAGAGACTGAAATCCCAAACTAGTAGCAGCAGGTGTTTTTGGCACAAATACAAAATATGTTGTTTTCTCCTCACTACGTTCCCAGGATTTGGTCAAACACAAATTGCATTCCAGATGGCTGGGCGAGCACCGCCGAGTGGCCTGGGGGCTAGAGGCTCTGGAGGCGCACCTCCAGAGTGGCCTGGAGGCTGGAGGCTCTGGAGGTGAAACTCCAGAGCGGTCTGGAGGCGAGTCTGGAGGCGCACCTCCAGAGCGCCCTGGAGGTGAGGCTGGAGGCTCTGGAGACTCTGGAGGAGCGCCTCCAGACCCCGGAGGCCCAGGGATACTCGCCCAGCAAAACGAGCGAGCGCCGGCGCTGCTGCACCCAACAAGACGGCGACATTGGTATGACTACGGCATGCTGTTTGTTAGAGCCGTGGACGTGGACTTAATCTGGGGTGCAAAGTCGAGAATCACCGACCAAGAACAGCATGCTCTGCTTTGTGAGAGTAGAGAGATGTTAAAAAAGCTGATGTACGGTTATGAAATAGTTACATCGAATCAGCACAGAGACAGAAAAGACTACCAACGGGTGAGAGAGAAATAATGGCAACTCTGAGATCTCTGAAGTATCCAACAAAAAATAAAGTGGAAATAAATAGAAGAGAGGTAGATATATATATAGTATATGTGAGTATAAATGTCCTTTGAAGGTGCAGCTCAGCTCGTCGAATCGCTTCGTCTCTGGTCGAGGTATACATACTGTGGACCACACCTGAATGAAATCCTGGGGCACGGGGGGGTTGGGGGGGATGGCGGGCCCTTTGTTGCTCTTGGAGGGGCTGCCCCCGGAGCTGGCGGGGCCGCCCGGGGGCCCTGGGGCCACGTTGGTGCCCCCTACCCCGGGCCGGGGAGCAGCCAGCTGGGGAACACCCGTCACCTGGGGGGCATCGGGATCCGCTGAAAAAGAAAAAAAAATACAAGAAAAATGTAAATGGAAACTTGGCCATCGGGGCATCGAACAGAGTCGATATCGACTGTGCTGCAAGATTCACGCAGGGCAAAGGAAAAAAAGTCGACGGTGTCTACAGATAAGCGGAATTGCAAAGGTCATTGGCCATTACATGACAGACATCGGGGGCTGGGGGGGGGGGGACATGCTAGCTAGACGAGCGCGGTGTGAAAGGCCGTTTGCTGCTCCTCATGTACAAAACGGACCGGCGAAATCGTGCCGATTCGCGCTTTCAATGATATGGATATGACCTTTCGGTTCGGCGCTTGACGCGACACGCACCCGGCGATGAACCCACGCGGTGGCCGTGACGTCACATCAACCGCTGCCGTCACTGATGACGTCACTCCCGCTCGGACTCGTACAGCATTTTATTTTTTATCGGACGGTCTGTGAGCGTGGGGACAGAATGTCGTCACTAAGTCTCTTCAGTTATTCTGAAAAAACCGCAAAATCGCACTGCTGGTTTGGTGGTTGCGGGCTGCTGTCTCTAGCCGGCTAAGGTCACCGTGGCAGCTATCTAGCTATCTGTGTGATCTAGATGCAGGTGGTGTAGCGCAGTCCGCCACTGCCCCGGCCGGCCGCACGCTACACACGGCGATGCCGGGCGATGCCGGGCTATGCCTTTTACCAGCGAGCAGCCTGCTTTTCGTCTCCCTCGCCCCCTTCCCCCACCACCACCAAAAAAGAGAAGAAAAACTATCGATTTTTCTTTAGGGGTAAGAAGTAGAGTTATGGACAGCGAATCATCTCAGCGCACGCATAGCGCCTGGTGGGTAGGCAAACGCGACGTCTCCATGCATCCGTGTCGTGCGGGCTGGCCTACCCCAGCGGTCGCAGGCGCTTGACGTGACAGCCCGCTGTCATAGTTGGGACAAAAAATATATTTAAAAAAACGGCGTACGTAACGGAAATTGCCTTTTGCCGAGATGGGTTTTGGTCAACATGGCAATAGGGCAGGTGGAGTCCACATATAGGGGGGGGGGGGGGGGTTCTGCCCTATCTTCACTGCCCCCGGGAACACGACCGTGCGGCCAACCGGCCTGCGGGTCTGTCGCGGGGGCAGTGCCGCAGGCAATGCCAAGGCACGGCGGTCACGAGAAGGCGCGTGACAACGCCAACTCGAAAACCTTGTACGGCTGCACGACTAGATAGGGCGGGGACGGGGACACTGCGCGGGCCGGGAGTCCGCCGGAGTCCGCCGGAGCCCGCCCCGCGCCCGGAGTCGATAAGGAGGGGAAAGACAGAGCGAATGTGAGAACCGAGGCGCCTGACGCCCGCCGACCAGCCGGCCACCGCCACACACACACACACACACACACACACACACACACACACACACGCGCGCGCGCGCGCGCGCGCGCGTCGTCTGCGGCATTTATAGGTATGGCAAAGTTCGTCCGCGAGTTGAAGTTAAGATTCTCCGAACGAGACTGAGGAGGGCGACTGAGGGCGCAGAGGCGACAGCTGCCGATCACCGACCCCATCAAGTTTTGGAGAGTCTGCTTCGGCCTCACGCATTGTCATCCGTTGTCTGCGGACCACGGCCCCAACAGCTCAAGGGGCCCGGCGGGGGCCTGAGGCCGGGGCTGCTGGGGCTGCCGGGGCCCAGAGGGGGCGGGACTAGACACGGTGCCATAATTGGACACAGCAGAGAGGCTTTCATCGTCAGGGAAGATCGATCGTTTCGGTGACCGCGGGGGCCGGGGGTCGGGGGCCAGGGGCCGGGGGCGGCGCGGGAGCGGGGGCGGGGGGCATAGCGGATCGCGTGGATTGGATTGACTGACGTCCCGCCGATAAGTCGACCCACCCCCACGGCCCTCGCCACGGCCTCCACCTGACCACGACGGGGACCTCGATGACCACGGCACACACACACACACAATGATGCTGCCCCGGTGTGCCCACTTGTCCCACCATACTCCTCACAGACATGCCAGTCCTCCACACGGTGGAGGGCGGCGGCCATGTTGATGCAGAAAATAAAGTGACCGGTATGTTGTGGACCGAGGGCCCCTGCCGCCCTCCGCAGCAGCACTGCGGCCAGCATTGGGACCCGACGTGCTCTCCGCGCACCGAGGTTGACTCATACGGGTACTGTCGCATAAATGCTCTTCGCCTGAATTTGGCGTATACCGCGTGAGTTGCATGATGGCCTCTAGCTGAGCCGGAAATGATTAGTGTCCTTAGTGTATTGATTGGGTCCCCATGATGATCCATGTTGTGGGGGGTGGGCAGGGGTTGTCCCTGGACTGGGGGTGGTGGGGTGGGCCAAACGTGAAATGGGGGTGGAGTAGGAGGCGCCCGGGGGGGGGGGGGGGGAATTCGATGTTGTGTGTGGCTGGTCTGGGTTGTGGCGAGCCTAATTGTCCGACCATGGAGCGGCCAAAAAGTGAGGGGCGGAGTAAATCGTTGCCGGGCCCGGCCTGAGCGCATTACAGCGCGCTACTCCGTCGTGAACCAAGTCCATCGCCCCTCTGACGGACACACTCCATGGCCACAAGGATCTGCCCCGCGGAGAGCGGGGGATTCCCTCGAGGTCACTACTTCTGCCATGGCTTCTGGCGTGACACGCCTTTGGGGCGCACGCTATAGGCTTAGGCTGCACATTGTGGCTGTGTCTTGGCTTGGCACTCACACGCCACCCGACAGATTTACACACCGCGGGTTGTAACATTTCAGCGCGGCCGGGCCTAACAACGGCTTATCGTACGGAGCGGAGGCGACGGTGATACAAACCACTCGGCCAAAAACAGCCCTGCCTCACCCAACGAGGCCCCCGGCGGGGGCGGGCCGCGGCCGTTGTCGCACGTTCGCGTGGCCGTCAGCCCCCGCGGGGCCCGGCCAGCGAGGGCTTGACGCGGGGGCCCCCGGAGACGTGCTCGTCGGCGTGCTCATGGGAGTGCTCTGCGCCCTCCTGGAGGGCCCTTGGCCGGACCAGGAGACTGCCCACCTTTCGGCCCCGGCGGTGTTGGCGGCCCTCCTGGAGGTGGCTTCGGCCCTCTGGCCTGTTCACCGGACTGCATGGAGGCATGCCGGAACGCGGGGGTCGGCGTGGTGGCCGTGGCGGCCGGGGTCTTAGCCGTCGGAGCGCGGTTCGGCGCCACGGTCTGCACCGGGGCAGCCGGGACCTGCTTCGTCGCGGGGTAAGGCGGCCGCGGCCGCGAGGCGCCGGTTGTCATGTCGTACTGACCGAGGTCCGGCGTGCGCCGCCCCGGGGGGTGGGGGAGGGGGGGGCGGTGGGGGCTCACCCCTTGCGGCTCGCCCCCACCACCCCGCGCGCCCCACCAGTGGCGGGCGGCCTGGCGGCCGGCCACGACGGCCGCTCCGCACGGATGCCAGGCGCGTATTACCCACAAGAAGGACACTGCGGGAGGTGCATACCTCACACGGGGACATGTCGTAGCACAGGGCTCGCCGGTGCAGCACAGATCTCCTCTCCGGGGGAGGGGACGGGGAGGGTGAGGGAGCGACACTTGTGCGGGGGGAGGGGGGCGGGGCTAGTGGGAGTCGGGCGTCGGCTCACGTGAAAGTTTGATGTCAGTGACGGTCGAAGGTTCAAGGGCAGCCCACAACGCTCCCGGAGGTGCGAGTGAGAGCAGGGGGAGGGGGGAGGGGGGGGGGGGACACGAATTATTAGAGTGGTGGGGCGGGGAAGGGAGAATTATCGGTGGTGGGGGTCGGGGATTCACTCTGGTGCGTGACACGGTGACGTCACGCGCTCGATTTGGCGTGACGCGAACGTGACACGCGGGCGACACACTCGGCACGTGGCCCCCGCGCCGTCCACGTGGGGGAGGCAAATGTGGGCGCGCGTGGCGTGAGCCTCGCCAACGATTAGGGCATTGCACCGCGGTCTGCAGCCACTTACCCAGCGTGCGGAAAACGATCTGCCTGGAGCGGAACCTCCTGCCTGCGCGGAAAGCTTGGACCCACATCTGGTACTGCGTGTCCGGGAGCAGCTGGTCCAGGACGACAGACTCGGAGTTTCCCGCCACCACGATGACCACCTTGAAACTGGAACAAAGCAACACATGGGCAACCTCTGGCCGCTGCTCTTTGTGGGGAGGACTGCAACGCCGCGAAGCGAACGGCAACACCGTAAAGCCAACGGTAGCGCCGCGGACCGGGGGAGACTTGAACGCGTGACGGTCATTTCATCTCACCTGGCGTCAGTGGGCTTGTAGGTCACGTCGTACTTCTCCACGTTCTCCATGTTGATGGACCAGTTGACGTGGACAGAGGTGTGGCTGAGGAACATGACGGTGATGTTGGAGGGGGCGCCGTCCGCGGGCCCGGCCCCGCCCCTGGGCATGCACCCTGCAGCAGAGGCAGCCAGCACGTGGTGACGATGGGAACGTGGCGGCCGACAGTATATCGCACGGCACACGCACAAAAGTGAGTAGTTGTCACAACGAATTTTTTAGTCCAATTTGGACAAGCGACAAATTTAGTGGAATGAACTAAGATTTTGTTGGGACAGTTGCGTCAGCGCAAAAAATAAATAAATAGGGTTTTGTTGCCTCAATAAAATCTTAGTTCTCACTACTGAGTATACACTGCTTGTCCCAAAATCAACCAAAAAAAAGTTCGTTGTGGCAACTAATAAAAATTTTCACTCACCAACCAAGGAGACGGCCGTCAGTAGGAGCAGCTGCACCCACTGGAGCATACTAGGCATGCGGGCGGGTGTCCATGCCACGCGTCACAGGCGCTAAGGACGGAAGGCACGGGCGCCACCCCCGGCACCGCCCCCGGCACCGCCCCCGGCACCGCCCCGCCTGGGGCCGAGGCCCCGCCGCCCCGCCACCTGCAGCACACACGGACCTTTGCATGTCAACTGCCGCAAATCAACTGAAATGGGTTTAAATGGGCGAAAGTGGATTGTGCATGAAATTATGGCGCACGACAGGGAGAAAAAAGATGAGTTGTCGCAACTAATTATTTTGTTCGGCGAACTAAAATTTTGTTGGTGGAACTAAATTTTAGTTGCACAAAAAACGATGTTTAGTGCCCGCAACGAACCTCTCTTTGTTGGAGGAACTAACGTTTCATCGGTGCAACTACAATTTAATTCCCCCCAACAAAATTTTAGTTTTCTGAACAAAAATTTACAGCTTGTCTGAAAATCAACCTAAAAATTAGTTGCGACCACTAATCTTTTTTTTTTCCGTGGACATTCCGGATGCGGTGTGCATATCGGACCCCGGCCGCACCCGGCATCGACCGGCCGTGCTCTTGAAGACGTAGCGGCCACGGCGAGATGGCGTCTGTGTAATTCATAGCGGCGGGACGAGGCGGCTTATCCACCCACCGCGCGGGGTAGTGACGGTCCAGGAGGGGGTGGGTCCGCAAGGAGTATCACCGCGCCGCGCTTCCGCCACCCGCCACCAGGTGGCGCTCGGCTGCCGGCCGGCTGCGGCCGCGTGCCCATGCGGTAATATGATAAACACACGCCGCCCCCCCCCCCCTGCGCGATGTTTGGCGAGAATTCCCCCCGCCCCTCACAAACACCCTACCTACGCCACCTCATCGTTCCGATTCGAAGGAAGCAATCACGTAGAGAAGAACTACCTAACCGTCCCACCACACAAAAGTTAAAACCAAAAATTAAAAGAAATCGTACGGTGGCGTTGAATTTCGTAACGCCGACGACAGCACTCTAGCTGTGCCAAGGGCACACAGAGGTGCTCACAAGGCAGAGACTGTCGAAGCGCCGGTGACTAATTGACCGCGGGAGCCGACAACGGCCTGCAGCCTGGCTCGTGCCCCCCTCTCCCCTCCCCCGTCTTCTTCTGTATCCCCCTCTTGCTTTTTACCAGCCCCCCCCCCCCCCTCTCTCTCTCTCTCTTTCTCTCTCGTGTCTCTCGTCGTGTCGAGGACCGTCCCTACGGCCCGTCAGCGCGCTGCAATGTTACCGCCGCTCCCGGCTCCTGTCCCCTTTAGCATTCCCAGTCTAACCACAAAGGGAGAGAGATACAGGCAGGGGTGGCAGAGGGACAGAGACAGGGAGAGAGTGTGAGAGAGAAGGGGGTGGGGTGAGAGTGGAGGTAGTACAGTGGTACAAGAAAACACAGGCGCCGCACCGCCACTTTGGAGCTGTACGCATCTCTGCAAAAGCGCAGGGCACCTTGAGCAGGACGTCGAGCGGGGGGTGTTCACCTGCTGCAAGGAGTGGAGTGGCCGATGACACCGGCCCTGGACATACACACACACACACACACACACACACACACACACACACACACACACACACACACGGCCCGCTGGATATACAGCGCGCGGGTGCGGCCAACTGCGCTGAAATGAAAACATGAACGCGCGCCGAAAACCAAACACGCGCCTCTGGCCGCAGCATAAGTGCTGCGCGCGACAAAACGACAACGACACCGCCGCTTCAGGTCCAAAACAAGCAACTCATACCAGCCATCAACCTGCTACCCCCCCCCCCCCACCCTTTTTCAAAAAAAAAAGAATAAGAAGAAACACAGAAAACAACTGCACTGATTCTTTTTTCCTGGACGATCTGTTTTAATTAATTTATTTTATTTCAAATTTTTAAAATGCGACTATCATAGATGTATGTCTATATAGGTTTAAACCGAGTTCCCAGCTGCATTGGGACCTGACTATTATTACTTTGAGCATGAGAGGTCAAGGCTCGAACTCGCGGTAGGACTCTTGCATGCGTGTGCGAGTGTGCGTGCGTGTGTGTGTTCGTGTGTGTGTGTGTGTCCCATTTCTGGCTCGGTGGAATAAAATTGAGCGCTGCTGTACGGGGAGCGTGCGTAGATTGGAAATAGACAAACCGGGTGAGCGGCGGCGTGTCAAGGTTGCTGCCGCCCGTATGCAGTCCTACAACGGAAGGGTTCGGCGTGGCGGCACGGCGCGGCACGGCGCGGCACGGCGCGGCAGGGCGCGGCACGGCGCGGCACGCACAGACAGCCACGGGCCGCACGGCATTAATAATCCACGTCGTCGGCCATAAAGCCACAGAGTGAGCAATTCATTAGCCAAGGGACCGCAGCGGGCCGTAGACCCGGCCGTGGGCACCGTGGGCACCGTGGGCCGTTACCGTGTATACGGCCGGGCCAGCTGCGGCGGCGGGCTGCGGCCAGCGCACACGCTGCGCTGCGCCTTATATGCAAAGCGGGGCGGCGGCCGCTGCATGAATGGATCGCCCGCCCTCTGTGTGTGTGTGTGTGTGTGTGTGTGTGTGTGTGTGTGTGTGTGTGTGTGTGCAGGGGGCGCTGTGCCGTGTGCCCGTCCACAAGCAGGCCCCGCAGACAAGGACGTAGGAATCATCATCATAGTAAATACCCCTGATTCGGGGGAGGCGAACGGCGTGCGCAGTGTACGAAGCCAAGGGCGGCTGCTGCCGGCGTTATCAGTCAAGCGGGCGGCGCCACGAACCGCGCCCACCTAGAGGCCTTGGATGTGATGGGAGGTGCTGGAAGACGCTGGGAGCTGCTAGGAGGCGCTGGGAGGCGCTGGAGGCGCTGGGAGGCGCTGGGAGGCGCTGGGAGGAGGCGGGAGGCGGCGGACGGCGCTGAGAGGCGCTGGGAGGCACTAGTAGGTGCCGGGAGGCGCTGGGAGGCGCCGGTGTTGTGGTGAGGCTCGGTCCGGCCGGCACAAAGGGCTACGGAGCGCCCGCAAGACGCTGGGTAGGCCACCGGGTTAACGCGCGTGTCTGGCGTGGTGCCTACCCTCCGGACCGCAGGCGCTCCGGAGTGGCGGAGTCACAGCGGCAGCCTACGGCTGGGGGGGGGGGGGGGGGGGGGGGGGGGGGGGAGCTCCTCCTCCAGGCAGACGGGGGCTCGGCGCGCCGCGCTGTCTAGGCGCTCCCAGCGGGACAACAACAACAGATAGGCCTGGGCGGCGAGGACCGAACCAGAAGAGACTAAAACGTGTCGCCGGAACAAGCTCGACCCAAAGGCCCCTGGGGGGTCCCCCCCTCCCCCTTCTCTTCCCCTCCAATTTTATCATCGCGCTGCTGCAAAACCGTTTATGGTTCGCCCCTCTCCTCTCCGCGTCCACGACGGCGGAAGGGTCGAGACAGCGCCGCGGGATTTTTCCGGTGATGACACAAGTCGTGGACGTCAAAGGAGGAGGAGTGGCAGCCCCGGCGCGGGCCAAAGATGGATGTTGGTACAGGCACAGAAAGGGAGAGCGAGAGGAAGAGAGAGAGGGAGGGAGGGAGGGGGCAAAGCGTGTTAGCAGCGCGGCAATTGCGTCAGTGGCGCGGAGTGTCGAGAGAGAAAGACAGGAAGGAGTCGAGTCAGGTATGGATTTTGACAGGGGGAGGGGGGGATGAAGTGGCGACAGTACATTTTATTTTATCGGATACCCTCCGCGCTCTCCACACTGGTGAGGACGAGCGGCATGGCCGGGCACGGCGCAGTGGATGACCCCCTATATCCCCGTGGGGCAGCGGCTAGCTGCGGCGCATCGTGAAAGGGGCTTGTGACCCAGATTGGAGGGCACGGTGGTCTGTGACCGCGTGGTGTCATCGGTGTGTGAGTGTGCGAGAGCGAGATAGGGAGAGGCGGGAAGAGAAAGACAGAGACAGACAGAGGGAGAGAGAGAGGGAGAGAGAGAAAGAGGGAGGGAGAGAGAGAGAGAGAGAGAGAAAGAGGGAGGGAGAGAGAGAGAGAGAGAGGGGGGGGGGCGAGAGAGAGAGAGGTTCTCAGCCCGTAATGAGCGCCCACACGTCCCCTCCCTGCTACATTTCCTCACCCATTCGTTCGCCCCCTACCCTTCCCCCCCACGGTCAACTCGCTACGGAACTGGTTTGAATTTCAAATGGTTTGACTGCGAGGGTACGAGTGCAAGGGTTCAAGTTTCAAGGAAAAAGTGGGGGAATAGAAAAAGTAGAAACGGCGCAATGGGCGACCCGACAACATGGCTTGGCCGGAAGAGTTAGTCATCCGCGAAAACAGGACCCATCGGCTTCAACGCAGTTCCGGAACTTCAAATGACACCGTGAATAATTGATGAGAAAGCGGTGCTTGGACGTATTCATGTTAATCGACCCCAACTGTGAAAAACACGCGCGCTAGAACAATGTGAATGGAGCACTGCAAGATACTTTTCAGAACGTTCCGCCCTGCATGTTTTCTCCTCTCTGATCCTCCTTCGCGGAGGGGGAGAAAGGGGACGAAATATCAAACGAATCAAAGGCAAAGGATCGGGGTGGGGCCACGACAGGTCAGCTAGCTTATAAATCAACTCATCAATAAAACATGTTCCCGCAAACAAAAACCTTTTAGAGCAGCCATCCTCTTGCCGACGCCGTCGGTGCGTGTGAGGGGAGGGGCGGCCGGGGGCGGCCGGGGGCGGGGCCAGTGCCGGTGGGCACAGACAGACCCGCTCTGAGCTGCACGTCCACAGAGGGCTTCCTGGACAACTTATTTTACCATTACCAACAATTTCCCTCGCTACAAAAGCCATGGCCTCTGCCTGAATACACGAAAGAAAAATCGAAGTCGAGAATATCGATCAATAAGCCGCACAGTTTTTTTTTTTTTTTGGTGAATGATGACGATGAATACGCGTGTGTGTATGAAGGGGGAGGGCAGAGAGAGACAGAGAGAGAGAGAGAGCCGGGGAGGGGGGGGGGAGGGGCTGCGGCGAAGGAAAGTGCGTACGACTGTCTTTGATATGTATATATGGCACAGGCCGGCACGAGCCCAGGTTGCATACGGCTGCTCGCAGAAACTGGAGCGTCGAGAAGCAGCCGTGGGTCTCTCTGTCTCTTTCTAAGCAAACTAGCAGTGGGAAGGGGTAGGGAGGGGCGGGACCCTCGTCAGCAGCCGGATCCCCACAGCGTCGCTAGATAAGGGGCCACAAAAGAGAGCGGGGGAAGGATTGGAGCGTGTGACAGAGAAAGAGGAAGAGGGGGGGCGGGGGGATCAGGCGGGCAGCAGCAGGGTATCCGTGGCAGGAGTTTTGAGCGCTCACCCAATAATGAATGAGATTATGGACAGCGCCCGGCGCCCTGCCCTTTCACAAGGAACGCTGGGCACCGCCCCAGAGGCTCAGAGTCGCGCGGGATCACGACAGACTCCCGGTGCCGAGGCGATATTTTGTCGAGAATAAGTAAGTCGGTGTAATAAAAGGCGCAGGGACTGGATGATTGTATCAGATGGAGACCCATCAATAACTTTAAAAAAAAGAAGAAAAAAGGACGAACACATGCAGTTGTGAAGCGCTACTGGCAGTTCGTTCTACGATTAGCCCGCGGTGTCCATATCCATCGAACATCGTTGTACTAAACTGTTATTGATCGCCGCTTTACGAGGCAATCGTCACTGCCTCGCCTAATTTCGTGAGTCGTCGCTCGTTCGTTTCACTACCCGCCTCCCTCCCCTTCCTGATGGTGGCGGCGCGCTGGCGTGGAGGTGGAGGGCACTTATTTGCGCGCACTGGCCGCTGATGGACTGGGTACACCACCATCAGAATGAGGACATAAAACCATTTCGGGGGCAAACTGACGAGGGCCCGTCTTGACGGGCAGGGGGGCGGCCGAGTCCACTGCTGTGCCCCCCCCCCCCCCCCCCCCGAGCAGCTCAGCGGCAGCGGGCTGCACAAGTTGATTATTGGATTCCGGCCCAAGTTTCGAATCCTTGCTGTCCGGAGGGAGCTCGCAAGCTCGCTCGCACGGGAGGAGACGAGGCGAAGGCCCGCTGCTGCCGCCGGCCCCAACATGGGACGTCACCGTCAACGTCACCGTCACGGTGTTGTTGGTGGTCTTAGCAGCCCGCCCGCCAGTGGCGCCCACGGCGCCTGTACGCGTCGCGGACCTCTAGCGAGCGGCCGTATTCAGAGGGATATAGTCAAAGGATTGGAGCGCGAACAAAGGGGGGGGGGGAGGGGGGGTGACACGTCGGGGTGGGAAGTGTTATGTGGGGCTTCACGGCGAGGCACCAGGCCGGCTATGGCCAGGGCTCTGGCCGGGGCTGCCCGGGCCTCCCCCCTGGCGGCCCCGCTGGCCCTGCCTAGCCCTGCCCACCGGCAGCACGGGGGAGGGCAAGGACCTGACCGGGCAGAGCCGGGTCGGGGCTGCCTGGCGGAGGTGGTCAGCTGGGCTCATGTCCGACATGCACATCGATTTGGGTGCCACACTAGCGACAACCTAACCGGCCCCAGAGCCCTTCCTCGGGGGGAAAAAAAAAACACCGAAGCAGTAAACATCAATCGGGTGATTAGTGCGGCAATTTGGATGACTTTGCACGAGGGGGAACAAAGCCCTCCCCCCAACGCACTGTGCCAATCAATACAAGAGGTGCACTATTTGTGGAGCACTTTGATGCAAGGCCGCCCCCCTCCCCCCATCTGATAAAACAATTGAGACGCATCAAATAGTCCACGCTTGGGCGAACCCCAACTGTATGAGGGCAGTCCGTAGAACACCGAGCGGACCCCCGGGCGCGGGGTATCATCTGGATAATGTCGAGAATAAGACCGCGAATAATGGCTACTGCTTGATTATGACGCGCGGTGGGCGTTTCGTTGTTTTGTGGAACGTTCCCTGCCTTCCTCCCCACGGCACTAACTGGGTTGACAATACAGCCCCACCCCCGAGCTGTGCGTGGGGACTGAATGCACAAATGAGTACCGAGACAGCGAGTGGGGCGGGCGGTGGCCGGTGGACTCGACTGTGCAAATGCCACCGAGAGGAGCGGGGTAGCGACAGAGAAGGGGATGGAAAAGGGGCGCGACGTCTAAGGTTGACGACGCGCTTCAAAGCCCCTAAGCAAGCCCCTAGCGTCAACAAGGGCCTAGATATGTAACGGAGAGAGACAGAGAGATAGAATAAAGATAAAGAGAGACGGAGACAGAGATAAACAGAGAGAGACAGAGAGAAAAGACTCACGACGGCAGTCCTCCTTACCGGCGTGTCACTGTTCCGCCCACGGCCACCCTGCAAAATGAGAAGCAGCGTGTTACTCCACAGAAAGAAGCGAATAACGCCGGTCCAAGGAACGGAGGGTGGGGGGGGGGGGATAAACATGAGGGGGGGAGGGGAAGGGAAAACATGACACACAAGGGGCGGGCAAAGAGGAAAAGTATTCAGTTCAAAAAAATGTGTGGAGCCATACGCGCTCTGTGAATAAATCAATTACGATCGTCGTTTATGAAAGTTTGTCCCATTCTCATCACTCGTCTTTTTTTTTTCTTTTTTTTTGTAACGATTTATAGCTAGTGATGTCCATATTTAAGTGAGATGATTTTCTGATTTTCTACTAACTTCAAAGAGATGGCTGAACATGGAAACTAAAATTTGAAGGGGGAAAAATAAAAATAAAAAAATGAGAATAAGGTTCTGTTTATCTCACATTACGGAGTGTTCTTCCCTGGCGTTCCGGCCGCCTCGCCACCACCGCACCTCAGCGGAAGAGCGAGGTAGCGGAAGTGCGGAGGGGTGCGAGCCGTGCCGGCGCTCCAGGCGGCCAGCCAGGCAGCCAGCCCGCCAGGCAGGCAGTCGGGCAGCCAGCCAGCCAGCCAGCCAGCCAGCCAGCCAGCCAGCCAGCCAGCCAGCCAGCCAGCCAGCCAGCCAGCCAGCCAGCCAGCCAGCCAGCCAGCAAGCCAGCCAGCAGGCCAGCCAGCCAGCCAGCCAGCCAGCCAGCCAGCCAGCCAGCCAGCCAGCCAGCCAGCCAGCCAGCAAGCCAGCCAGCCAGCCAGCAAGCAAGCCAGGCCATCAGGCAAGCAGGCAGCAGACCTCTATGCCCGCCGGCGGCCACAAGGCGGTCGGTCACACAGATTGCTTCTGTAATTTTAAAAGGAGGGCTTGGCTTTTCTAGCTCGAGTGTTTCTATACAGCAGAAAGGTCGGCGAAGCGTAGCGCGGGCCGCGCGGGCGGGCGGATAAAATAAATGCATCACGGCGAGTGCTCTTCCCCGTGAATAAGGGAGTGGCCATTATCAATCGACGACGGGAAATCGCCGTCACTCTTTCATGGGCACCCTGTTAATAGACCAGACACGACGGCTAGTCGTAAATGACAGAATCCCCTTGCTTCATTTACAGTGTATTACACTGAGTGTGGTCACGAACAAACTCTCGGTGGTTGTCTCGCGCGTCGCAGGCTGAGAAGCAAGTCTTTTTTTCCCCCCGTAAGCGGTTTTCCGATTAACTTCAGTCGGAGGGGAAGGAAATGCAGAATTCAGTAGCTACTGATTAAACTAGTCGGGAGATTTGCTCTCTGGCTGAGAGGCGTAGCCGGCCGAGTAGCCAGCCCAGCCCAGCCGGCCGCCTCGGTGCGTGAGTCAGCGGGAGTCAGCCTAGAGGCCTCGACTCAGACTCGTAAGTAATTTCACCGCCGCGCACTTAGGCGGTCACTGACTTCCCACCCCACCTTGGCGCTCTGACCTATCTAGCAGCACACACACACACACACACACACACACACACACACACACACACAAGCACACATACCCTCCTCGTCCTCTTTGGTCTGTCTAAAGCCCCCGTCCAGCCGTGTCCCGTTGGCTCATTTCTATGATTGCTGGTTGGGCTCGGGTCGGTGCGACTCGCAGTAGAACTAGTGGCTCGGGCGGGGAGAGGAGGCCTCGGGATGGGAGGGGAGGAGAGGGGAGGGGAGGAGAGGGGCGCTGTGGTTACCGTTGGGTCCGTTACTGCGTGTTCTGTGACGAGCAAACATTTTTTGGATGTAAACAGCGCGGCCGGGTAACACAAGTTTTTCATCCCCCGGCCCAGCATATGCGCAGAAAAGTGTTTAGCTGTCACAACGAATTCGTTCGTTGATTTTGGGACATAAGCAACAAATTTCGTTGTGCTCACTAATTTTTCGCTGGCACGATGAAGAAGCAGTTCCCCCCACACGAAATTCGCCTCATAATGTTCTGTCTGCGACATCGACTCTGGACGAGCAGGTCGCTGACAGGTCATTGACAGGTCACTGTCACAGAAAGAAATTAACTTTCTCCTACTTTTTTATTGCAAAGTGGCACGGATGCGCTGTACGCTGCTGCCGCTACCTGACCGCTCCGTGCCCCCCCCCCCCCCCCCCCCCCCGCACCACCTGCCAAAGTATACGGGCTGGCAGTGTCTATACCTGTGCCTCGCGCTCTCACTCTCTCCCTCGCACACGCCCGCTCACCTCCCCCGACGAGAGCGAGAAGGACAGAGAGTGCCGATGTTTCCGAACAATGCGCCCTTGCGGCGGGGGCGGGGCCCCGGGGGCTGGTGTGCGGCCTGCGGCCTTGCGGGCGGCCTGTCCTCTCCCTGCTATCTCTCTCACAGAACTTGATGCCCGGCCTGGGACCCTGCGTACACGGCAGCCGCTGGCCGGTGCACTGCAGGCCGAGGCCTAGGACCCGGGGAGCTATTCAATGAGAGGAGGCAAAAGAAAAATCACGATGTAAACAAATCACAGCCGGTCAAAAAAATAACACACTTCAAAAAAGATAAAAAGTTTGCAGGTTTTAGATAAAATGCCCGTTTTTGAGAAGGGTGTGATAGTTTGATTTTCTTTGCCTGATGTAATTGTTTTTTACCAGCGTTGATTTTTACAAGCACTTTCCTCTTCAAGTACAGTACAACCGGCGCACTGTTTTTTCAGAGTGCGTTTGCTGAGCCCGGCGGGGCGGACGGGACCTGCGGGGCCGGTGGGGCCGCACGCCGCGCGCACGCACGTGAAAAAGGTTGACGTGAATTATACACGCCAGTATCGACCGCTGGGGACGCGGCGTGGGGCGGCCGCCGGCCAGCCGGACGGACATCGGTCATCGCAGGGCATCGCGAGGCGTCGCGAGGGCGAAGGCGACCGCGGAGGTGACGCCGTGCGGCCGTGCGGCCTGGGGGCCGAGGGTCCTCGAGGCCGCCCGAGCCGAGGCCGCGGACGGTGGTCGCGGACCTGCCCTGCCCCAAAGCTGCTGGCCGACGGCTTCGGTGTGGGGCGCCACGGCCCTTCCGCCCGCGGCTCTCCAGCACCGCCACCAAACGCCCGCGCGAGTTAGGGTAGGCAAGCCCGCACCACACGCGTGCGCGACACACTCGGGGTTTGCCTACCCAGCGGGCGCCCTCCACTCAGCCTGAGGCCTGAGCGGTCTGCGCTCACGACACGGCAAGGCTGCTGTGACCGAGCGTCGTCTGTCTCTCTCGCACTCACCAGGTTCTTACGAGTAGACAGAGACAGAAGATTTCGGTTACGGGCCATGACCGAGCCCAGCCCGGCTATGCCCGCCCGATGCAGAACACTAGTCTGCGTTCCCCGCCACGTGTGCGCTTTGTGCAGCGTACCGTGGCGGTCCCGGACGACGGTGACAGGCTTGGAGCATCACGGAGGTGACGCGGCACGCCGGGCGGCGCCGCCGTCTGGCATCTGTCGGAGCAGCAGCAGCAGCAGCAGCAGCAGCAGCGCAAATACACACACCAAAACACAGACACACACACACACACACACATTCTCTGAATCATTCACTTTTGCCGCTCGCCCGGCTGACACTTGCAGGAGAGGGAGGGGGGGGGGGCAAAAAAAATAAGAAAAACACCGTGATTGCAAAACACACGAAACGTCCGCCCCCCCCCCCCCCCGCACACGCTATGCGTGAATGTCGGAGAAAGAGGCAAAGGGAGGTGACGGAAGGACGCACTGTGTGTGTGTGCGTGCGTGTGTGCACAAATGTACAGAAGTGCTGCCATCTAGCGATATGAGGCGACAACAATGGTATCGAGTGTGAACGGCCCTGGTCGGCGAGGGGGAGAATTGCGGCATACCCGCTGCAGAGAGCACCTCGCTGCGCACGGGATAAGAAAAGTTTTAAAAAAAGGGGAGAGGGTGTGATCGAGGGTGTGATCTGGACGCTGATTGGCTGTCACCCCGCCCGTCCTCCTTCATTCACCCCCACATCCGCTCGCACCCCGAGGTACCGAAGACCCATAAAAATGAGCAGCGAGCACGTGCGGCCTTTCCCTTTGCCTTTTGCCGTTACAGCGCCATCTTATCACGGGGTTCGGTGGCCTACGTACGGCGGGGCGGCGGGCGGGCGTTAACACGTGCTCGTCGTAAACCCGGCCGCGGGGGCAGGTGTGTGTGTGTGTGTGAGAGAGAGAGAGAGAGAGAGAGAGAGAGAGAGAGAGAGAGAGAGAGAGAGAGAGAGAGAGAGAGAGAGAGAGAGAGAGAGAGAGAGAGAGAGGCAGAGGCCGGCACTCTCGCGTGTGCTGCAAGCGAACAGAGCCTGCGGAACGTAAACCTTGGCCCGAATTTTATTTTTTATTTTTCACATGAGGGCCGTTGGGATTCCCTTTCAAAACTGAACAAGTTTCCGCCGCCATAACCGCCGTTTTCCGTCGGAAGACGAGGAGAAACTAGTGGAGTGTGTGTGCGCGTGAGAGAGCAAGAGCCGGAGCCAAGAGCCAAGAGCCATCCTGGGCGGCGGCGGCGCGTCGTCTCGCCTTGTCCGCGCCGCATCCAAGCGAAAATAGCCGAGAGCAGCAGCAGCAGCAGCAGCAGCAGCAGCAGCAGCAGCAGCAGCAGCAGCAGCAGCAGCAGCAGCAGCAGCAGCAGCAGCAGCAGCAGCAGTAACAGCAGCAGCAGCAGCAGCAGCAGCAGCAGCAGCAGCAGCAGGGGTCAGGTAGATACGGGAGCCGGACCTCCCTCTGTGAGCGCATATGTGTGATGGGTGTGTGCGTGTGTGTGTGTGTGTGCGCACGTGTGTGTCCCAGACCCGGAGCACTATTTGGGTGAGTGCAGCTGACCGGATATTTCCAGTCTCCGCCCAGAGGAACGGAGGAGGAGGGGGAGAGGGAGAAGGAGAGAGAGAGAGAGAGAGAGAGAGAGAGAGAGAGAGAGAGAGAGAGAGAGAGAGAGAGAGAGAGAGAGATATAGACTACGTTGGACGGGCTGGGATAAGGTCGGGTGGATAGCTGGTCAGACGCAGGCAGGTAAAGAGAGAGAGAAGAGAGAGAGAGAGAGAGAGAGAGAGAGAGAGAGAGAGAGAGAGAGAGAGAGAGAGAGAGAGAGAGAGATAGACTACGTTGGACGGGCTGGGATAAGGTCGGGTGGATAGCTGGTCAGACGCAGGCAGGTAAAGAGAGAGAGAGAGAGAGAGAGAGAGAGAGAGAGAGAGAGAGAGAGGGGGGGGGAGGGGGGGCTGTATACTGTGAGCCAATTAGCGACTTCCAACGACCCACACAGGTGGCAGCAGAGAGGGGCAGCAAAGGTGAGAGTATCAGATCCCGAGTTCCCGACGATTCCTCCCCGGCATTGAGGCCATGGCTGCCGGTGCGTATCCAATCCACGCCAGGGTGTGCTCAATGCGTATTACATATTACACGGCGCAATTCGGTGCGACTGCTGCGGCTGGATTTCTCCGGCTTTGTTAGGTAGGTGACTTGACTACGCAGAAAAGCAGCCGACTGCACTGCTAGCCCGATTGGACCCGATTTGACGGGGCAGGGTCTTTAGTATTGAAGCCCCCGGCGGACACGTAGATTTCATCGTAGCGACGCTTCAAATCGAAGACCCCGGCTCCCCCCACCACGCGCGCTCGCCTGCCGTCGCGTCTCGAGCTCGGGCGCTTGGCTGGCCGGCGGCTCGGCTCGGCGGCTCGGCTCGGCGGCTCGGCTCGGCTCGGCGGTTCGGCTGTCCCGGCTGCCCGGAGGCCTGGAGACCCGGAGGCCTGGAGGCCCGGAGACCCGGAGGCCCGGAGGCCTGGGGGCCTGGAGACCCTGAGGCCTGGAGACCCGGAGGCCTGGAGACCCAGAGGCCTGGAGACCCGGAGGCCCGGAGGCCTGGAGACCCGGAGGCCTGGAGACCCGGAGGCCTGGAGACCCGGAGGCCTGGAGACCCGGAGGCCCGGAGACCCGGAGGCCCGGAGGCCTGGAGACCCGGAGGCCTGGAGACCCGGAGGGCTACGGGCTGCATCGGTCGTGGGGTCCGGGATGAAGACCGCATGGGTATTCATGAACCATCCTTTGTCGTGTTTACATTTCCTGTGCGGTATGGTAACGCCCCACACACACACACATACAAGCACACCCACACGCACACACGGGTGTTGGCAAAGGCGTTGTGCCGTGGCAAAGTCGTGAGGAAAGCCGTGGTTGGTGGTGAATGGTCTGCTCAGGGCACTTTCGTCTTTTCTGCCGCTGGCACGTTTGCACAGACCGGTGAGGGACGGATACTACGTTGAAAAATTTCAGTTTTTTCTTTTGTTTTTGTTTTTTGTAACGCAATGCATTTCTGGCATTGTGGCTGCCGCCGCTGGCAGTGCAGTGTAGTCGAGCCGAGCCACGGCCGCAAGGCACGACCGAAAAACGAGCAGGATTTTCATTTTTCCTGTTACCCATTCAGTTTGATGCTGCATGCGGAGGGATCGGGCTCGCTGTCTGCTGCACAGCACGCACTGCTGGGCCTTCATTGGGGCACACCAGATTGGGGGCGCACGGAGCGCCACGGAAGGGCTTTCATTGCATATCAGGCTGATCACAAACGGCATCGGCATCGGAGTCAGTCGAATGTGAGCTGAGGAGACGACTGTCCGACACTCAAAGGCTGCTGATGGAACTAGTGAAGGCACCAGTGAAGGGGAAAAATAGGGAGGAGCAAGAGCAAACGCCGAGAGTGGGGATGTCAATCGACGGGAAGCAGGCAGGAGAGAGAAAGACAGAGAGAGAGAGAGGGGGGGGGGCGTCCCACAGCAGTCAACCTTCGACCCCTTGGCACCTCTCCCTCACCCACGACCCCAACGATGCATAATGCATTTGTTTGAGCGAAAGCCTGTAACCCTCCCGCGCCCCCTCCCTCTTCCTCCCCTAATCCACCTCAACTCTTCCCCCAATTGAGCTGTCTTATTACCCCCGGTAAACAAGCGCCTACCCCCCCTCTCTCTCTCTCTCTCTCTCTCTCTCTCTCTCTCTCTCTCTCTCTCTCTCTCTCTCTCTCTCTCTCTCTCTCTCTCTCTCTCTCTCTCTCTCTCCCTCCCTCTCTCTCTCTCTCCCTCCCTCTCTCTCTCTCTCCCTCCCTCTCTCTCTCTCTCTCCATGACGACTTGATGCGCTGCAGGACTGTCGGAGCTGGAAAAAGGGTCAAGGGTACGCGACAGGGCGGCTGGGTCCTCAAACTGCGGCCCTGCGCGCCTCCGACATTATTATTTTTATTTTTTTTCTGTCCCCTTTGCATTCATGTCAACGTCGTCGTGCACTCTCAAAAATGAATGCTTGATTCAAAGCGATTTTGATGCGAATCTTGTATTTTTGTGGGATTCTGCTGATTTAAGAATCATCTGCGTACATCAACCGTCTGCATGCTTGGCACTAGCATATGATGCTTGAGGCACGTATTGTATTCTTGGGGCAAGCATATGGTATCCCTCAATCAAGCATCATATGTATGCTTCAATCAAGCATTATATGCGTGTGGGATTTTTGGCGTTTCAAGCATGAAATATGCTTGACTTTAAGCATTTTATGCTTGACTTTAAGCATTTTATGCTTGACTTTAAGCATTTTATGCTTAAATCGTGCATTCTTTTTTGAGACTGTGGCAAAAACAGACACTATAGCAGCGAACCTACGCTCCTGTCAAGATGAGGCGAGGAATGCAATATAGAAAGTTTTCATATCGCAAGGTCGGCGTGTGGTCCCCTAGAGGCGCCGGTGCGTGTGCGTGTGCGTGTGTGCGTGTACGTGTCCGTGTACGCACCGGCCGGGCGCCGCCATGTTGCCTGTTGCTCGTGGGCGGCAGGGGCAGCGCAGGGCAGCTCAGGGCAGCGCGCGGTCCACTCCCTGCCCCTCACCGCATCGCGCTGTAATACCTTGCTCCGTCGTAACTCATATTTTGTTGAGGCCGTGTGATGTCCCCAAGTACCCTATAAGAAGTTGCAATACTCCGGGCCGGGCCGGGCAGCAGAGCTGGCACAGCAGCCTCCAGCCCCACCAGCCCCACCTTTCACCCCGCGCCGCCCCGCGCCGAGTCAAAGTCAAGTGGCCAAGTCATGTTTTATTTTACAGGGGCGGCAGGGGGTGACTTTCTCATGGTGTTATAGTATTTATTAGATCGGAGGGGGTGGACGAGAGGGAGGCATAATCTCGCCCCTCCCCTCCCCCTCCCCCTCCCCCCTCCCCCCTCCCAGGTCTGCCGCAGCTAGAGTAGAGCCGCTCACCAGCAGCTAAATCCCGCGGTGCCTTTTTGTCCGGTTTTCCTCCAGGCCGAGGCAGAGGCAGAGGCCCCCGTCCCGTCCCGAGGGATCAGGCCGCTCTCATCAAACCCCCGCGACGGCGACGGGGGGGGGGGGGGGGGGGGGGGGTAGGAACCGACTCGCCCCGGTGGGCGCCCCCCGGCCCCCGTGACCACCTTTCACTCGGCACGGAACCGAGAACCCCTGCTTCACCTGCTTCCGAATGTCCCACCTCGCCATTGAATTATGCCTGATGAGATTTATTCCCCCCCCCTCCCCCCCTCCGGTACCCTCTCGCTCTGCCGGCGACGCAGCGAACCACACCGAAATGATATTTCCGCGGGAAAATATGAAACAACGACAACAACAAAAATGAATGTCCCAATTAAGATTCGATAATTAGAGGTAGCGATCGGGAGTTAATTTGAATGCTTCGAATTGTTCTGGAGTGCATTCAATTGTTTCGCTACCACGGGGTGGCTAGGTAGATAGATATATAAAGAGAGAGAGAGAGAGAGAGAGAGAGAGAGAGAGAGAGAGAGAGAGAGAGAGAGAGAGAGAGAGAGACGGAATACACAACATAGCGCCACCAGCGCGACGAACGGTATGGCGCTGATAATAACCCGATTCAAATTATCACTCGCCTGGCGAAATGGGATGGGACTTGATGCAGTCCGCGTCGCCTAACTTTAGCCGGATGGCCGGATGAGGTGCGTTCGCGGGGAGGCGGAGATAGGCGAAGTCGCCTATTCACGCCGCTAATGGAGAGATAACGCCGCGGCGCCGCTGCCGCTGCCAACGCCCCTGCTTTTGTGCACCGAAAAAAAATTAGTTATCGCAACTTTTTTTGTTAGTTGATTTTTAGACCAGCAGCAAAATGTACTGCTTGTCTGGAAAATGAACTCAAAAATTATTTGCGACCACTAATCTTCTTTTTTTTTTTTTTCTCCGTGCACTTTTCATGTTTTGTGGTCCACCGGCTAATTTATTCAGCAGCGCCGCCGTGTTTTGTTTTCCGGTTCGAATCACCGTGATCTCGCGCGATAAAGCTACAATTTGCCATATTCGGGGAACTCCCTTGCCGGGAATCTCTGGCTGACGCCTGCTTCAGTTTAACTATTCCTTTTTGAGAGTCCGGCCGTACGTCGGGCAGGGAGCGGCCGCGCAGCCTGCGCTCTGATCTCTGCTGTGTGCCAGCGGGGCGCGGCCTTCCTCAAAGTGAGGGCCTGCACCGCCGTGTCACGGCGCCAGCCTGTGCCACCCGCTTGCCACCCGATGGCCACCCGCTGCGCCACCCGCTTGCCACCCGCTTGCCACCTGCTGCCGCCCGCACTGCCACCCGCTCTGCGCCCCCTCCCCAGCCCCCCTATTTCCCAGGGGCTTCCGCCGCCTTCACAGTGCGGCTCGCAGTATAGGTTCCGGCCCGTGCAGGCGGGGGGTCTCTGCCGGGCTCCTCATATACTGTAAGCCGGGCCATGGGCTGCCATGGGCTGTCGTGGACTCGGCGCCGAGAAGCTCTAGTTCGTCGAACTCAGCGTGCGAGAGCCGGGTGAAGCGACGAACACGGCCGCAAGCCCACCCTGCAGCACCCACCAGCGTCCTTTGACCCCAGAAAAGCGGCGAACGCTCTGGGCATTAATCAACAATCTCAATATTTGCTCCTTGTTGTCTGTGAGTGTACCGAGGCCCGTCACTGAGCCCCTCACGGCACACTAACCGGACTATCCTACGCTCCCGCACCGCCCCTGCCCCGCTCCCCCCTCCCCACCTGTCACGGGAGGCCCGAGGGCCCGAGTTACGCGAGAGCTACATCAAGATAAATTGGTTCCTTAACCAAAGCCGCGACTTTTACCACGAGTAACAGCATCGAATACGCCGCACGACTTAAAGGGTTAAGCGTGACTTAACGCGGCCCGTTCGTTTTATCTGGTGCGCAGCCCTTACTTACCTGCTCCCCCTACAATTACCCCCCGCGTCCGCTTCACATACCCCGCCGAGGCACGCGCGGTCCACGCGCGGCCCACGCGCCACGGGGGAGCACCGGCAGCCACGGGCCACTGCCAGCCGTACACCGTAAACCGGAGGGCCGCGTTCCAAAAATATTGCATTCAGACAAAACCCCGATTAGGGCAGTCTGCCATATCGCGCCTGCCGGGTAGGCAACCACGACTGCTGTAGGCACGCGTGCTGTGCGGGCTGGCCTACCCTGCCAGGCCACCTGCACAACGGGGCCCGCTGCCGCCCGCTGCCGCCCGCTGCCGCCCGCTGCCGCCCGCTGCCGCCCGCTGCCCGCTTGTGGCCAGCGGAGGGACATTTCAGCTATTACTGTGCCGCGCTTAATAATTCTACCGCCGCTATCGACCGGGCGGGCGGGGGACCCGGACCCGGCACCACGGCTGTGGGGCTGTGGGGCTGTGGGCCACCTGACATCGGCGAGTGAGCCGCGAGCAACAACAGCTGAGGGAGGCGGAGCCGCAGACACCGACGGCTCGTCCCGGATTATCAGAAGTTTATCGGGAGAAATCGCCAGTCACGCCACTCCCACTCCCGTCGCGCGTTGGTCTCATGCTTCATGCTGCGCCCCGCGCTGCGCTCCGAAGCCGTGCGCTGCGGATTATCGCAGACCCATTTCCTCGAGTGAATGTTTGATGCGTCGGAGCGAGGCTAGCGGCGAGGCTGCGGAGGCACAAGGGCCTGTCCCAAACCACTGCCGGCGGTGGGCGAGGCGTCCTGTGAAGAATGCATGGGAACGCGACGCACGAGCAAGCCGTCTGTTCGTCCGTGCGGGCAGGCGGACAGACGGGCAGCGAGACAAGCGGACAGGATGTCGCGACAACAGAAGGCCTACAAGGTGCGCCTACTGGACCAGGCGCGGATCCAGGGGCGGCTCTATGGGGTGGGGGGGTACAGCTTTCTGCCTACTTTCAGGCGGATTGTAACGCGAATTGCCTACCTTTCGAGCGCCCTTCGGGCGCCCTAGGGGGGGGGGGAGGGGGGATTGCCCCCTGGATCCGCGCCTGGACAGGACCCCGCGGCCCCGCGGCCACGCCCTCAGAGACACAGTTGAAGCGAACGTGCTCGAGTGGCCGGGCGGACGCCAGCTGAGGGGTCCGGGGTCCACAGCTCCACGGCTCGAGCGCCTCGAGCCAATCTGTATGTACACTCTGGCATACAAACAGCAACAAAATGTGGAAACTTCAAGTGAGGCTAGACCACAATCGAGGAATGAACGATAAAATTCACCGCTAAAATAAAACAACTGTAACTGAAAAACCTGCGGCAAAGTTCTTCCAGAGGTCTCTGGGGACAGACCTCGACTTCTTTGGTCAGAGCTGCGGGTTCGAGTACTAGCGTTGGTGTGCGGAATTTTTTTCTCCACATGGGACCTGCTCTTCCGTCGTCCGTGTCCTCTTTCGTCTTCTCGGACACCGCTAATTTCCCAGCGGCCGCGAGCGGAGAAGACGCTTGTACCCGGCTGCCCGCTGTGCCTCAGGGACGGAGGTCGCTGGTCCTTCCGCGTTCCGCACTCTCTGGGGATGCAATTCCGGGAGTGGCCTTTGGAGCTGCCGGAGCCGGGCGGACCGAGCGCTGACCGCCGTCACAAAGGCCGCGGCTCTGATAGGGCGCCGATACGGTCGGCGCTGCCAACAGAACAACCTGTTGCGTCGGCCGCTTTATTCTAATTTCCAGTTGGCCGCACTGCACACAGTTGGGCCCATCGCAATCATCGGCAGAGGGTTGGGGAGCAGGGCTGATGGGGGCGGTGCCACAGGCATGACAGGGTTATTGAGGGGCCGTTCCATTGAGCGAATCACCAACACTGCTCTGTGTGATTGCAAGACATGTTCGGGCTACAACTGAACCGTACAATTTCCCTGGCTGACGTCACTCACAGCCCCCCACTTGCCTACGCAGCTCATGAACGCCCCCCGTCGGCCACACAGGGCCTTATTCAGGGCCTCCGGGGCCTCCAGTGCCCACGGCACCCAGTCCCAGCGGCCCCCGTCAGCCGTCACGGCCTTCAGGAGCCTCCCGGGCAGCCCGGCCCCGCCCGGCTAGGCTTCCATCTCGGCGACGCAGACAGGCAAGTTTGCAATCTTTGTGCCAGGCGCCTTGATGCGCGCCGCGCAAACAATGAAGTTGGTTTCCCAGGCCGGCCCGGCCCGGCCAGGACTTGCTTCACGCCCAATTAGTTTTCGAGTGAGAAGGGAAGAGCGGAGCCAGCAGAGCCAGCAGAGCCAGCAGGGAGAGCGCGTCCGGAAAGTGTGCACGCCGTGGGCAAGGCAGGCGGCCGCACGGCGGCCTCTCGGACAGGGCCCTTTTCGCACGCAGCGCTGTGGTCCGTGACAGTGGCAGCGCGGCGGGGGCGGCCGGGGGCGGCCGGGGGCGGCGGCGGGGGCGGGGGGCTCTCCAAAAGCACTCGCGGGCTGCCGCGGGGTGCATCCCGCCCGCCTACCCTCACAGCCAGTGCCGCGCGGTGGGTAAAGAGGAGTAAAGAGGAAAGAAATGAGACAAAACAGAGGGCGGTGATTGTCGCGCTCCGTCGGTTACCGGAGCAGAACTTCGACAAGGATGTGGCGAGGAGGGCGTGGCGCGTGCCGCGCGGGAAGGAGAGGGGAAGGGAAGGAGGAGAGGAGAGGAGGGGAGAGGGGGACCGGGAATTCTCTTCTTGCTCCGTCCCACCACCGAGCAGGATTATCTTTTAAATCGGTGTGTGGATCCAAAAGAAATCAGAAAAAGTAGAACTAGACCGGAAAAATTGTCAGTTTTAGTCCTCTAAAAATGTAATATCTCTGTTGTAAAAAACGAGGAAAAAAAATTATTTCAGCCAAGATTGAAATCCTTTCGTGCCACGGCCCGTCGTGAGCTCCGTTTGGGCTCCAGGGGTTTTGCAAGAGACGTGTCGCCAAGATGATGGTCGAAAGAAAACCGGAGAGGCAGAGGGACAGGAAGGTAGAGATAGAGAGAGACAGAGAGAGAGTCACTTTGTCAGCTCTACCGCGGTGCTTGTTGGAATGGAGAGAAGGAATGGTAAAGAAGACACGGAAGGGAGAGAGCGCCCTGCAGAAACAAGGGAATTTCACGACTCAGCAATCGCAGCTGGGCGGAGGGGGGCGGTGACAGGGGTGGTGGAGCGGCCCGAGGCCCGGCGGGCGCCGGTTCAGTTTGTTCAGAAGGCAATCAAATTGAGATGGAAAGTGCGAGAAGAGGGGGCAGGGGGCGGAGGAGAAAAGCCGCACCACATGTTGACCGCCTCTTTGCCCACGGCAGGCGGCAGGCTCACATTCCCGCAGGATGGTCATGGCATGTCTGCCCATCCGCCCGCCGTATTCAACACAAATGTTTTCGCTCGAAGGTTTCCACGATGCGGGCGGGGCGGGGCAGGCCGGGGTGCGGCGTTGGGGACGACGGGGAGGTGCCGGTACGGAGCGGCACGGCGGCACGGCCAGCCGGGTCACCCGGGTGTCAAGAAGCCCCGCTCAACTCCATGCAGGCGGCAGTGAGTCGGACGGACACGACGGGGTGGTGGTGATGGTGGTGGTGGTGGTGGTGGTGGTGGTGGTGGTGGTGGTGGTGGTGGTGGTGGTGGTGGTGGTGGTGGCGGAGCCGCCACCACTCATCCCTGCATAGGGCTGCGAGCAGACAACTCCATTATTCAGCCCCCCCCCCTCTTTACCTTCGCCGGGCCGAACTTTCTCTCCCTTCTTGAGCAGCCGGCCGGGCCCGGCCCCCGGCGCACCGCCGCTGTTGGGCGCCCACGGCTCGGCCCTGGCTGGCCGGGGTGTACGGCGCGTAGCGGCGGGCGCTCCGGGAAAAGAAACAGAGCAATTAAACCTTTGCGCGATCTTGTTGCTGCTCTCCAGCCACATCCTAATGAATTTTGTAATATTGTAGATGCGGACCCGGAGGGAAGGCAGCGCAGCGGGGGGGGGGGGGGGGGGGGGTGCTCGGCAGCGAGGCGGCCCCGCGGCCCGCGGCCCGTCCGGCGCACTGCAGGCGCCGCCGCGGACCCGATCCCATTCCCGCGCTCAGCAGACGACGCAGCTCTTGCTCTCAACTTTGGCAGAGCCGGCTTAGGTCTGGCGGACCGCCACGGGACGACGGGGACGGCTGGTGACTAGAGCTGCGGGTAGAGGGCCGCTTTTGCAGCCGGAGACACTGTAGAATCCCCTGGCAAAGTTTGTGTTTGAGGCCTCTCTCTCTCTCTCTCTCTCTCTCTCTCTCTCTCTCTCTCTCTCTCTCTCTCTCTCTCTCTCTCTCTCTCTCTCTCTCTCTCTCTCTCCCAGGCAGGCAGGCAGGCAGGCAGGCAGGCAGGCAGGCAGGCAGGCAGGCAGGCACGCAGGCAGGCAGGCCGGGCCGGAGTGGAGTGGAGGGCTGGGATCCGGCGCCCAGCGTGACTCTGGTGCAGCCGCTTGTCTCTGCTGCGGGCGTGCCGCGGGGGGCTGCGGGGGGCTGCGGGGGGCTGCGGGGGCCCCGGGGCGTGACGCCGACGAACACAAAACGTGTGCACAGCTGGCTGCTCTTTGTCTGCACAAAGGCATCGCAGCGAAAATTAATGAAGAGGCGAAAATAACCCCCCCCCCCCAAAAAAAAAAAGCAGAGCGCAAGAGAGTTTGTTCCCCTGTAGGGATGCACATCACATCGCAAACACACACACACACACACACAACACACACACACACACACACTTGGCAATGTCGCACTTTAGCTGCCTATTGTGTGTTTGTGCTCTGCGTGGCTGGCAGTGGCAGTGGCTGGCTGTGGCTGGTTGCGGGGGAGCTTCCCATCGGCCCCGGCGCTATCAGCAGCTCAAACACGCTGGGCTTTAGTGTGCGCACCCCGTTGGCGTGGCGTGTCGTGTCGTGTCGTGTCGTTGCGTGTCGTGTCGTGGCGTGGCGTGGCGTGTCGTGGCGTGCCGTGTCGTGGCGTGCTGGCTGTGGTGGCGTGGCGTCAGCAGCTCAAACACGCTGGGCGTCGTGGCGTGCCGTGTCGTGGAGCGCGCAGGATCCCTCACCTCGGCCCGCCACGACGACGGCACTCGAAGAAAATTCCGGTAATTTTCTCGCTCCGCACGGGGAAAAAAGATTAGTGGTCGCAACAAATTTTTCAGTTAATTTCCATACAAGCAGTAAGTTTTAGGTTCTGACAACTAAAATTTTGTCTGGGAAAACTGTTTGTTGGTTGACCAAACGTTTAGCTAGTTGCTCAGGAAGAGGTTCATTGCAGAAGCAAAAAAAGTAGTTTTGCTCCCCGTAGCCTACCTCTTTGTTGAAGAGATCAAACTTTTCGTTGGTGCAACTAAAAATTAGTACCCACAACAGAATTGCGGTTCTCAAAACCAAATTAACTGTCTTGTCTGGAAGTCAACCGAAAAATCAGTTTGCAACCACGTGCGAAGGCCGTTTATTTTGCGAGAAGCATTTATTTTTTGCGCGGGGGCCTTAAGTGGTCATGTGCCGCAGTCTTGTTCGTGGCGCGCGATACCGCTGACCGGGGTGGGCTTGGCTGGGCTGGCCGGTGGGCTGGCCGGTGGTCTGGTCGGGCCTCTGCTGTTTGTTTTGTGCTCGGCCATGGCACACCACCGCCCGGCCTGCTGCAGCACGCGAGGGGGTACCCCCGCGCGCCACTTAGGGCCCCCCCCCCCCCCCCTCCAACACGCCAACGCCACACCCCCACCGACAGCAGCCGAGCAACACCGTGTGGGCAAACATAATAAGTCAAGACGCACGCCGGCGGCCGGGCCTCCACGACACCGCCTCAAGCATGCAGCAGCGATAAATTCCCGGACGGAACGCGCGGCAAACACAGTGCAGCGCGGAGGGCGGGCGGCGCTCCGCCGGGGACACGACGCGCTCGGCATAAAGGCAATTATTCGCAGTTGTGGTGGTTATCTCCGCTACCCTATCTGCGTTTTATATCGAAACCCGCCGGTCCCGTGTGCGGAGGGTACGTGAGGGCGGCGGCGGCGGCAGCGGCGGCGGTGGCAGCAGCGGCGGCGGCGGCAGCGGCGGCGGCGGCAGCGGCGGCAGCGGCAGCGGTGGCAGCGGCGGCGGCGGCAGCGGCGGCAGCGGCGGCGGCAGCGGCGGCGGCGGCGGCGGCTGGTCGTGACGTGCCAATAATGAGGAGCTGCTTATGTGCACAACCCGCATTACCTGCCGCCGGGCGGGCTCTCTTCATACTCCGGTGGCACGCCGAAGGCGGTCGAATGGGGCCAAGGCGGCCGAAGGTGGTCAAACGGGGCAAAGGTGGGCGACGGTGATCGGCGACCGAAGGTGGTCAAATGGGGCAAAGGTGGGCGATGGCGGTCGGCGGCCGAGGTAGGTCAAATGGGGCAGAGGTGGCCGGCGTTGGTCAAATGAAGTCAAAGGCGGCCGAAAGTGGCGGAATGAAAGTCAAAGGCAGCCGAAGGTGGTCAAGTGTGGACTTCCGCGGGGGAGGTATAAGGGGGGTGGTCGTGACCATTGGATAGGGTGTAACCGGGACTCCAGCCCCAGCGGCCCCAGCACTGCACCGGTCCAGTCTCAGCCGGAAACCTCCCCTCCACTCGCCTACAGCGTGTCTGGTAATGACTCCTGACATCTGACGTGGCAAGGTGCGGCCATATGCCCCCTCCCCTCACCCCCTCTTTCACGACGTTGGGGGAGGAACGGTTTAGATCACTAGAGAAGGCGAGGATAGACCCCGGGATAGACGGATCATAAAAGCAGAGATGCGAGGAAAAGACGGCGTCAACCCGCGTGACAGAATGACCGAACTCTTGAGGTTTGTTCCGACGTTCTGGTTCGTACTGTTATACATAACTCTCCTCGCCCAAAGATGGGGAAAATATTTACGGATTTGTGTCTGGCCTGGCGGAGCACGACATTTTCCCGAGTCCAAAAAGTATTGCGCGTGTCCTGCAAAATAAATGCGATGAAGAGGGCTGCAGGCGTCACCTCCGACTCTCTTTTTCTTCGTCTTCTTCTCCTCGTTTTTTTTTTTTTTTTTTTTTTTTGCCACCTCCGCAACTCTTCTTCTCGCCTTCTTCTTCCCTGCTGGATGTTCATCGCCTGCGGCCTCGGCCGGTTTAGAGAATCGTGTCCGATTGGGATATAGGACATGGTGGAGAGAGAGAGAGAGAGAGAGAGAGAGAGAGAGAGAGAGAGAGAGAGAGAGAGAGAGAGAGAGAGAGATGTGGGTGTCTCTTTTTCGTCCAGCAACGTCTCTCTCGCGCGCCCGAGGCAGGTGAGGCAGTGAGAGCGACGGTGTGGACGGCCCGCCGCCGGCGGCGACCTCTTCAAGGACACAACACAGCGTGTGGACGGGCCTCAGTCTCAGTGAGCCGCCAGGGGGCGGAGGAGGCGGCCGGAGCGGGCGGAGCGGGCGGAGCCGATGCGCCACCGGCATGCCGCTGGTTGGTTACCCGCACCCGCCCTGCCCGCCCGCTTGTGGGCCGGCTACCCAACTTTCCGCCGACACATCGGTTAGGTTAGGTTAGGTAGGTTAGGTCAGGTTAGGTAGGTTAGGTAGGTTAGGTTAGGTAGGTTAGGTTAGGTAGGTTAGGTTAGGTAGGTTAGGTTAGGTAGGTTAGGTTAGGTTAGGTAGGTTAGGTAGGTTAGGTAGGTTAGGTTAGGTTAGGTTAGGTAGGTTAGGTTAGGTAGGTTAGGTTAGGTAGGTTAGGTTAGGTTTGGTAGGTTAGGTTAGGTTAGGTAGGTTAGGTAGGTTAGGTAGGTTAGGTTAGGTTAGGTTAGGCGATAGAGCGGCACGGGGATTCCAACATCGTCCGTAAAGTTCTAGACGTGTTTCAGACAGCGCCCTCCCCCTCCCTCCCACCTAAAAAAAAAAAAATACTATCCCACTGTGTGAGATACTGGTAGGCCCGGAGTTTCACGGGGGTTTGGTTAAAATAGACGTTAAGTTTATATTTTGTTCTTTTTGGTTTTGTTTGCCTTCTTTTATTTTTTAATTCATGGAATGAGGATTTTGGTTGAGCCTTGTTTCAGTTTTGGGGTTGTTTGGGGGTGATTATAGAAGTTAAGTTTATATTTTTTTCTGGTTTTGTTTGCTTTCTTTTTTTTAAATTTATGGAATCAGGATTTTGGTTGAGCCTTGTTTCAGTTTTTGGGTGGTTCGGGGTGGTTTGTATCTCCTTTAAGGGGAGAGGGAGTAGTTGAAGAGCTAGGGCGTCTAGGTAGCGGTCAGTGTAACGCTTACATTCTCATACGCGGGCCGCCTAGCGCTAGCCTCCTGCAAGGCTCTCGCACTGTTGTCCCCCCCACCGGTCCCAAACGGTCCTGACTCTTGAGTCGTCTCCCTTTTAGCGGGGCCTCGGCGTGCCTCGGCTCGGCTCGCCACATCGACAATGGGTACCCGGCAAAGGCTACGCAACAAAAAAGAAGGACGTCCGATTTGGCTGTGCTCTGGAGAAGGACAGAATGATACTGAGTCAGGCAGAGGTTGCTGATGCAGCCTGCTGACGAGTCGAGCATAGCTCGTCTAGAGGCGTTGTAACAGTAGCTCTGTCTCTTGCTATCACCATTGGTTGGAGAGAGCAAGCTGAAGTTTGAAGTGGTTTTTCTGATCACAGTGATATTTTTTGAATGTAACGACACGCTAGACTATTTAATACGACTATTGTCCGTAATTCTGTTAGACAGATTTTTGATTCTTTAGATCGTTTTGATTTTGGACTAGTGGTGCCTGTTGACGAGGTGCTCTGTCTCTTACTTTCTCCATAGAAAGGAGTGAAAAAGCCGACTTTAAAACACGTTTTTAAACGGTGTGTGACATTTTTGAAGTGTAAAAATACGTCAGCGTGTCTTGTACGAGTACCCTTCAATAATCTGGAGAGTTCGAAAAACTTCTGTCAGAGGGCCATATGGGGCTATGCTTCCAAAAAAAAAAAAAAAAAAACAGTCCAATCTGACGAAACTATAAGGCAACTCCGTTTCACTCCGTGCCTAAAAATGTTCCGTCCGTTTTTTGCCTCGGTCCGAAAACGCGTGCGCGCGGCGCTTGTACGTTTTGTTTGTCAAACGTCATGCGGTCAATATTGACGCGTGCGGGAGGCATTTGACTGGCCGCGGCGCTGTAGCGCTCGCATCCGCGGGGAGGGGAGAGAGAATCCGCTCGGAAACCCCCGTGGTGGGCTTTGGTCCGTCGTCGGTCCGCAAGCGTGTGTATCGGGGGGGGGGGGGGGCGCTAATTTATTTATCCGTTCCGGCTGCCTCGCCCACTTGGCGGCGCGCGGGGTCCGCGGGGGCGCCCTGATACCAAGGAACGGCCGGCACGCACGGGACACGCACCGCGGCACGGCGCGGCACGAACGTGACCGCGGCCGGACAGCGATAAACGGGTGTTCGAACAGCCCGCTGCCGGGCGCCGTGTCGTCTGCTGGCGGCCCCCATTATTCACAGTGCGAATGCGAGCACACACAGCCCCCCTCCCCCCGCGCGCATTTCCTGCCAATAATCATTCAGTCCGCTCCGACACGCCGCCGCCGCGCTGCCAGGGCAGGTGGCCGCTCGAATCTGACCGCACAATTGATGAGAACGGTTACAAAGTCACTTTCCCGGGCGGCAGGGC
Source organism: Odontothrips loti (assembly GCA_038380765.1). Lineage (NCBI taxonomy): Eukaryota > Metazoa > Arthropoda > Insecta > Thysanoptera > Thripidae > Odontothrips > Odontothrips loti. The sequence continues at coordinate 8,645,854 of CM076249.1, forward strand.
CGACAGGGCTCGGCCAGGCTCGGCTAGGCTCGGCCAGCCCCTCTGGCCCGGCAGCCCATCATCATGCAGCACGCAAAAATCAACAGCCGCAATCTAAGGGCGCCATCGGCGAGCATCGCATTGGCGGCGCAGCCCACCGAATCGCGTGGCGTCCACTCACGTCCGGTGATGGAAAGGGCCGCCCGCTTGTCCCCCCTCTTGCTTACCCTCTATCTCTCCCTCCCCCCCCCCCCCCCCTCTCTCTCTCTCTCTCTCTCTCTCTCTCTCTCTCTCTCTCTCTCTCTCTCTCTCTCTCTCTCACTCATCGGTGTCACACAACGCGAGCCCGATCATCTCAAACAAGAGGCGGGAAAAAAACCACTAAAGCACAGCAGTGCTACGCCGAAATATGATGAAAGGACGAAAATCCGCACCGCAGACAGCCCCTGCGAAGTGTAAGATAGGCAAGGCCGCGGAGCTCCGGTGTCTGACGGTACAGTCTACCTCGCAGGCGTTACAGAGGCCTCGTTCATGTTTTAGGGACTGCAGAATAACAACAGCGCATCACATGAAGGCCTCGCCGTGGCGCCGCGCTGCGGGGCGGAAAAAGAGGTGATTCACCCTTTTAGCGAGTTTGTTACGAGGACGGGCCGGGAGCAGCGGCAGCAGCGAAGGAAGCGGATATATCATTTTTATAATCCCCCCAACGGGTGAAAGACTCGGCGGACAAAAGGAATACGTAACGCCCGCGCGTCTGGGCAAGAGAGAGAATTCGAAACTTTTTGCGAGGGTGCGAGGAGGGACCATGAGAGTACTACTATACTCTCCTGGAGGAGCGCGCGCGAACATTTCATGTTGCCTCTGGTGATCCTCGTTAACATATCGGGAGTACAAGCCGCAGCAGGGGGAAAGTCGCGGCTCCAAGTTTAAATAATCCCCGCTCTTGTCCCCGGGCCCGGGCCGGGCCGGGCTCGGTGGCCTGTATTGTTCCTGCCGGAGGCAGCCCTGGATAGCCCGGCCCTCCCGCTCCCGCTGCTGCTGCTGCTACTGCTGCTGCTACCGGAGGAAAGTATATGCGGTGGTTAGAAAGAATTGGAGTGGCGCAGGGAAGGGGTGGTAGGGGGGGGGGGGGCGCGCCCAGCCCGTCAGCCGCTCCAGAGTACACAATAATTAGGGGGAAATACTCGACGCGCGCTCGCAGCCAGGAAGGGGCGGAGGGAGGGCAAAAGTTGGAGGGTGTGGAGGGGGAGGGGAGGATGTCGGAGGGGGATAGGTGCGTCACACAGTGCTCAAGCGGGGGATTTCTAGACCAGTATGCATGGAATAAATTGCACGGGTGCAGAAGGGGTGAAGCTGTGACGTCAGGGCCCCCCGCAGAGGACGCATGGCGGCTGACGGCGGGCCTCGGCCTGGCGGGGGCCTTGGGGGCGGCGGGGGCCTCGGGGGCGGCGGGGGCCTGGGCTGCACAGCACTGCACCGCCGCGGAGAGTGACGATGACGAACCAGCTGACGGGGCACTCGAGGGAACTGAGAGATAATCACCAGGTCCTCACCATCGGCGCTGTCGAAAAGAGGTACTCGACACTTTGGTGTTCGTTCACATAATTTTTTTAATTTTTTTTTTTTTTTTTAGAAATGGGAATGCCGCCCGCGTTGAGGAAAAGCGGCGGCTTCCTATCCACCACGTTTCTGCGGTGTCTCACGCAGGCCAGCAGTCCCCGCGGACAGCCTTGACCTAGGAGGTGGCGGCCAAAGTGGTGCCGGCCGCACGATTTGAATATCATTACGCCGCCGATTTACATAGCCTGGGGGGGTTTTAAGCGGTTTTAAGCGTGTGGCGGGGGGGGGGGGGCGCACCGCACAGACCCCAGCAGACGGCAGCTGCGGTTGTCCACGCGAGAGGGCCGTGCCTCACCGCTTCCGCCCCTGTCCCTCTATTTACATCAATATCAAACCACTCATCTTGGCACGAAGAACTGACTTGAGTCGACACGAGAAACAACACAAAAAGGAGAGGGTGAGGAGGAGGAAAGTGGTGGGGGGGGGGGGGCAAATAAAGGAGTACGAAAGCGCGAATAACGAAACACGAGAGGCGTGACTCACCATCCGGCGCAACTGCTGAGGGGGTGGGGGAGGGGGTGCCTCGTCGCCGATACTTGTTGGCCGAGGGAACCGTGACCTGGAAAACAGAAATAGAAATATGGTAGAGTCTGGTGGCGCACCGTGTGGCGCGGCGTGGAGCGGCGGCCGGACCCAACCATATCACTCTTACAAATAACCACGGTCCAACTGTTTTTGTTTTTTTTTTTGTTTTTTTTTTGTGTGTTTTTCTCTTAGATAAAATCTTTACGGAAACTAATCTTACTTTTATTTCTGTGTTGCGTTGCAGAGAAACAGAACGGGGAGAGTGGGGGAGGAAAGGGAGAGCGAGACCATATCAATGCATAGCAGAACAACACACGGCAGAGTGGGGGGGGGGGGGGGGGAATAGTGCGCAGAATACCAAAAGAGCACCTGCATCTGTTTGGGGCGTGCTGGATACAGTGGCCTTTGTGCGAATGACTTCATCAGCACGCGCTGAAACGCTTTGCTGCGGCGACCCGCAGGCGAAACGAATAAATGAAATAAAATCGTATTCGCTGCTCAGCAGTCGCTCGTTGGAGTGCACGGCACCTCAGACCGGCGACGCAAAGAAATGTACCGAAAATAAATTCAGGAGCCATGGTGAAGGAGAGCCGCGGTGGGAAAGAGACCTGCTATTACACGCTGAGGTAGAAGGTTCCTCTGCTCACACGTTCCCAGCAGTATCTGCTGTCCTCAAAGGCTCGTAGGGTGTCCTGCGCGTTGCGCGTCCTGTGCAAATAATCCTGCTAGATCTCAACAGGTCCTGCCTGCCTGCGCTGCTGCAGATCCCTCCGCCTCGCCCCCTGCGGTGGTGTCCTGCCTTCGTCGTCGCTCTCCGCTCCACTCCGGGAGAGCCGCTAGCTGTCTCATCGTCGCAAAGCTTTCCAGTTCCTTGTTTCCACTTCAGTTTACCTTTGCTTCCAGTTTCGTTACTTTTCTGTTCCGTTCCTTTTTATATTAAGTTCGTTCTCCGCTGCTGGCTGGTGGGCTGCTTGGTTGGCGGCAGCGACAGCTTTGGAAAGGTTGGCGGGAAAAAATAAAGTGCGGAAAAATATTGCTGGCGTAGAGAGAAAGAGAGTGTGTTTCGCGCGGACAGCGCGCTCAAAAAATGATTACTACTCCCCAATATTTAATTTTTTTCGTTGATTTCGGCAGCAATGGTTGTAGTTTCCAGAGCTAATATTTCGATGGATCGCCAGAAAGTGTGTTGCGGGAGCAAAACGCTGTTCTGCCTTTTGCTTGCGCAACGGTTTTTTTTTTTTTTTTTTTTTTGCTGATCTAACGAAATTTTATTTCTCTCTCAGCTAAATTTATAGTTTGTCCCAAAATTACCGGGGGAAAATTAGTTGAGAAAACAAATGACTTTCTCTTTTCTCCGTGTGCATCGGCTGCCATAGTGCAGGGGCAGGGGCTGTTGGTGCGGTGAGTTGTGCGGTGTGACGAGCCGCGGTTGCCACACCCTGCGGCCCTGCGGCCCTGCGGACCCTACGCCGTGTGCCATTGCCTCCCCGCCCCGCCCCGCCCGCCGCGCGGACACCGCCGTTGCCGTCCGCGGCTGTCCGCCGCCCCGCCGCGGTCGATGCCAACTAGCAGCATGATTCCGCTCGATGCTGTGGGCGAGTCTATTCGTCCCGTGTGTATCCAGGGCAGGCGCTCGTCAGTTTGTGGGCGCCGCGCGCCGCTCCCTCCATATACAGCCGGAAATATACGCACAGCGCGCGGGGCGCGCGACAGACGGGGAGACGTCAGGAAGCAGCAGGCCGCACGGGCCACAGACCACAACCCAGCCCGGGCGGGGTCGCAGCAAATCAAAGTAAGAGGGTCCAGCCGAGACCCCCGGAGCGCAGCCCTAGGGGTCCACCACTTAGAGAAATCACTACGCCTACGCCATTTAAAAACACCCACAAAAAAAAATTCAACAATGGAGAAAAAAATTATCAAGATGAAAGGCAAGGGCAAATCGAAAAAAAAAATCAAACATTTCTGATGCACTAGAAACACTAGAATCCCTACTAGAAGAGTGGAGCAGGTCAAAGAGCCGAGCCCTGCCGAGAGCCGAGCCGGGTCCGTAGGGCCCCGCCAGCCCCGCCAGCCCCGCCAGCCCCGCTCCCCGCTCCTTGAGGTCTCGCTCCGTCCCCTGTATATCCGTGTATCCTTATGTCCGCCCGCCGCAGTCACGCGAGCCCCCCCCCCCACCCTGTGCCTCTGCGCCCCGGCCGTGCCCCTCCAGCGTGCACTAATCAATTAAGGCATCAAGTGATTCCTGGGAGCACAGCGGAGCACAGCGGAGCACAGCGGAGCACAGCGCCGTGTTGTCTGTGTGCGGGCTGCGGGCGCCCTGTTCACCGGCACAGGAGCCCCGGGGCTCACAGCACAGAGTACAGCCGGGGGGAGTGGCAGGTACACTTCGTTCATGGCGGTCTGAACACCAATTACTGGACCACGAAGCGACAGGGCTGGTCCTCGCAGACACCCGACAGACGCCGTCGCCGGTGGTCCAGCCGCAGACAGACCTGTGAGCGCTCGGGGAGCTTGGAGGAGCGTGCAGTTAGTGGGGCAGCACCTCGGGCGGCGGCCGGCGGTGGCTGTCGGGGCTCCGTTAACGTCTCAAGAGACCGACAAGGCCACGGAGGAGGAGCCGTAGCGGGAGCAGCCAGGCCAGGGGAAACGGGGTATGAATGACGTCTTATGGCCGGGAGCGATGTTATAACGGACACACTTTGCTGGACGCACAATAGCCGTGCGCCGGCCGGGCCGGGCCACGGTCTGCTGCGCGGCTCTGCGGCCTGGTTTGTCGGGTTGCCAAGTCATGTCCGGGCCGCTGCGGTGGGGGAGGACAAGCTGTGCTTGATGCAGATGGAGGGAGCGGCGGCGCACGGCAGCCGTGCCGGGGATCAGAAAGCGTTGGAAATTAAGGCACGCCACAGCAGCCGCAGGAGGAGAGGGTTGATGAGAGTCCCTCTCTCTCACGCTCTCTCCACCTGCTCTCTCTCTCTCTCTCTCTCTCTCTCTCTCTCTCTCTCTCTCTCTCTCTCTCTCTCTCTCTCTCTCTCTCTCTCTCTCTCTCTCTCTCTGCCCGTCTCTCACACCCTGCTCCCCTCGTCATCTCAGACCCAACTGCGAGGCCTATTACCCACTCACTTTTAGAGAGATGCTTTACTCGCCCGCGTTTCATCCTTCTCTCTCCCACTCCCTCGGGTCTCATTTTGTTTCACCCTCCCTCCCTCCCTCCCTCCCCTCTCTCTCTCTCTCTCTCTCTCTCTCTCTCTCTCTCTCTCTCTCTCTCTCTCTCTCTCTCTCTCTCTCTCTCTCTCTCTCTTCGCCTTTGTCTCTCTCTCCCTCCCTCACGTCCCAAACAGCTGTCCATCAGAGAAGGACGGAAGGTCGTCGCGAGTAATTATGATAATTGTCCCGGAGCACGCAAAGAGGCTAAAGCGCCGGCGCCACGCCTGGCCCATGGCTGTCCGCGGCCGTGCGGTCCGGCCACACCCCGGCCAGACAGACGCACTGAGAGCGGCGGAAAGCGGTGGGAATAACACGGCGCGCACACGGCCATTGCACTCTATACACCGGGAGATTCAATGCAAGATTTCGAGGGAAAGCACAAACCATCAAGCTCATATTTTTTGTTTCGTTTTTCCTTTTTTTTTTTCTTTGTTATTGCGTGCTGGCTCAGGGGTGCATTGCACCCCTTTCTGACCTATCGAGAAGCTGTCATGTCCCACCCGCCACCCATTAGCGTCACGATGGACACTACTTGCAAGGATCTGACATGAACGCCAGGCATCGATTACGTTTGTTGTCTCTCTGCGGGGACGCCCCCTCGCCGACCCGGTGCGAGGACCCCCTGCGCTCTCCGCGACGCGGGGGCGATGGAGGCGCGATAGCTGGTGGTGCCAGAGCGATGTCCTGCAGCGATTACCAATGAAACGCCTATTATAGTGGCGGCCGCACACCACGCCGTGCGCCGTGCCAGACCCAACACACACACACACACACACACACACACACGCACGCACACCGTGTTTTACTCAGAGTGAACTCACCTGGCCGCGGATGGTCGGGGGAAGGTGGGTGACACCTGTTGGCAAAATATGAAGTCACCCTAATGCGAAAAAAATTGCGACTTTAAAACTTTTTTTTTTTTGCCTTATTTGTCCTGTTCGTGTTTGTTGGAGACCCAAAGTCGTGCGGGGTCGAGGGGCGTTCTGTTCTCCGCAGTAGCAGTTATTGGCTACCGAGTCAGAGCAATCGCACCGACCTGCCGTGCCTTAGCGCTGTCCTCCATGGGGGTGACCCTGCCCTGCCCGCCCCTGCCCGGCCCGGCCCGGCCCGGCCCCGCGGGTCCCGGAGCTGACACTCACCAGGTCGTTCACCATCTGGGAGCGTGACGTCACGATCGAGAACTGAACCGGCCACCGCAACCCGGCCCGACACGGCGCGGCACGGCGCGGCACGGCGCGGCACGGCACCATTCATGTCTTTTGGTCGGCCGCGCAATCTTCGCGGGGAAGATTTTGAATGAGGACACGGCTTTGGCGCTCTGAGGTTGAATGGATGTTGTTCGGCTTCAGTAAGGGGGTGGACGTCCGGCTTTGCCCCCGGCTCCGCCCCCGGCTCCGCCCCCGGCGCCGCCCCCGGCTCCGCCCCCGGCTCCGCCCCCGGCTCCGCCTGCTGCCTCTGCCCGGATAGACTGTAGACTACATCCGATACGCCCAGGCCGTGCCGGGCCAGCAGCTCCCCGGCAGCCATGCCGCTCTGGAACCACCGGAGCGTTGTGTTGTACCTCCTCGAACTTGACGGAGGCGGGGCGCGGGGCTGCGGATGTCGTGGCAAGCGAGCAGACAAGCGACAAGCCACAGGTTTGGTAGTCTGGGGCGGCCCCGGCCTCCCGGCCTGGCCTGGCCTGCTACCGGGGCCGGATCAAGACAACGAATCCGTGAACCAATAACGCCCGCGGTCCCTGAAAAGTTCCGTGGAAGACTGCGTCAAAATATGGCGCGCACGGAGAGGCGGCGTTTCCAACCACAAACGCGTCCATTCCCGGTCCGCCACGGCCACTATGCTCACTGCGTTTTCAGGACAGGAACTAAATGCGTTCAGAGGTGCATGTGAGCCTTTTCGACGCTCGCTCACGTGGCGTCAATAATGCTTTGATTGGAATTAATAATGCAGGGTAAGCTGGGCCTTTCCATACACATATCATTAATCCCCTTCCAAGGCTGTGGCTGCTTGGCTGAGGGGAGGGGCGGTTAGCGGGGTGGGAAGGGGGGTGGTAAGGGGGTGGTAAGGGGGTGGAGCAGTGGATCGTCGTGCATATGTTACTGCAGCAAGGTGTCACTCAGGTACACTGATATACCTGCACCTGTAGACGCCTGCGCGCACGTGTGTGTGTGTGTGTGTGTGTGTGTGTGTGCGTGCGTGTGTGTGTGTGTGTGTGTGTGTGCGCGCGCGCGCCCCGGAGCAGTGTTTGTGTGGTAGCCGAGTACCCGGGCGATACAACACAAAAAGCGGAGAGGTGGGGGTAGGAGCGGGGGTGGTTGGGGACAGGGGGTGGGCAGCATGGCCCAGCCCCCGCATGGCCCACAGCGGCCCACAGTCAGGCCCCGTCCGTCCATTATTGAGCCGTAGGTAAATCGATGCCCTGTTGCCGGTAGCCAGAACGAGCTCAGGTCGACAGAGCGGACAGGACAGAGCTTGGAGGAGTAGAATGAATGATGGGACTCACGTGTGTGCGTGTGTGCGTGTGTGCGGGGTGCAGAGACAGCGAGCCCCGACAGAACAAACACGGGTAATCAGCAGTAGTGGTGTTGTGTTACGCCAACCGCACACACTCTCTAGGGTAAGTGAACTGAAGTGAAGGTAACTAAATCACATTGGGAAAACAATCACATGCAGGGTAAAAAAAAACGCAACCTTCTAAAAAGTGGACATTTCAACCAAAACCTGCTGTGTTTCCCATCGTGTTTTTTTTTGCCTGCTCTTTACCCTCTGGTTAATATCAGTTCGCATAAATGTGGTGCACCAGCCTACTGCGCACACACGAGTGAATATAATTTTTTTACGGGGGGGGGGGGGCTAGCTAGTGAGCGCGAATCGTGACTTGGAACTCGCGACTGACCCACGCAGAAATGAACCCAGTATCACACCCCTAGCCCCTCGGCCTTGTTTAGGCGTCGAACGTCCCTGCGGCTACCGGGCCAGACAGCTCCTCGTGCACTCTGACAGGCTGACGGCATTCACGGCCACCATACCGCCAAAACGGTTCCACGTCGTAGCCTACGGGGTGTTGTCTACGACGGGACGTCGTCGTACTGGTAGCAGCAACAAGTAGCCATGGCAGGAATTTCCAACACGCGTCCAGAGAGAGAGAGAGAGAGAGGAGGGGGGGGGGGGAAGGAAGCAGGGCTCTGTGATATCGCTGCACTCACTCCCCAGTGTCCTCCTGAAACGAACAGCAAGTGCAATGTCGGGGGTCTTCTTTGTCATGGTGATGACAAAAGAACAAAAGACGACAAAAAAAAACTAAACTAAACATGGAAATTCAGCAGTTCGACGGTCCGAATGTTTTTTTTTATTGTTTCACCACGGTGAACCTCGCCCCCCCCCCCCTCTCTCTCTCTCTCTCTCTCTCTCTCTCTCTCTCTCTCTCTCTCTCTCTCTCTCTCTCTCTCTCTCTCTCTCTCTCTCTCTCTCTCTCTCTCTCTTTCGCTTTCTTCCATCCCTTGGATTCGTTCACCTACCCTCTTCCACGAGACACTGATGTTCACGACGCAGTGGGCAATTTGTAGAGGAATATCGATTGCTGCGGTGTGTCTGTCTCTATCCCTGTGTGTGTGTGTGGGGGGGGGGGGAGGGGCGTGGTAGGGGAAGAGGACGGGGGGGGGGGGGGCGCAGGCTTTCTGACCAGGTAAGCCCATTTGCACATGCCACAAAGTCCCTTGTGCACCCCCCCCCCCCCCCCCCCCTCCACCTTCCCGCTGCTCACTCCTCGTTGCCCAGTACAAGTGTGCGCGTTGCGATTGTTTTTAAAGTGTAGGCAAGGGTTGTTGAGTAGTTTGGACGACGCGAAGGAGAGGTGGGCGTTGTGGCGGAAGAGAGAGAGGGGGGGGAGAGAGAGAGAGAGAGAGATCAAGGTGAGAGAACTAGGAACGGTAGGGGTCAGGAGTGAAACGAAAATAGCTGAAACGATCTCGTAACCGTTTGCAATGTTTATTGTTTAAACATCCAAAGGGGCGGGGGGGAGGGGGGAGGGCGGGGGATTGAGGTGAGGGGTACAGTCCCGCTCTCACACACGCGAAAGGTGCAGACACACTCTCTCTATCTCTCTTCTCTCCCTCTCCCACCCATACACACATGAAAGGTACAGTAGTACGCGCAGCGGTAAACAGTGGTGCCGGGCCGGTGAGCACGGAGGCAGCCGGCAGCGGTGGTTCTGTGCAGGCGGGGGCAGGCGGGGGCAGGCGGGGGCAGGCGGGGGCAGCCTGCACATTCGTACACAACATCCCCGGCAGAGCGCAGCAGGGCAGAGGGAGCGGGGGCGACAAAGACTTTACGTGCGCCGAGAATTGAAAGCAGAGCATGTCACTGCGAAACCACAACAAAACCCCGCAAGCACACTAAATGGATCAGAGGTTACGAGGGCGGGGGGGGGGGGGGGGCACGTGAGTGAGTAGCGGGTATGGGAAGAAGTGTATTTTAAGTTACGTGCAGTATTTTTAGATTTTCGAACAAACCCTGCGGGTTCAATTTTGAAATCGTTAATTGCTATGACACAGGGCTATGGTGGACGAATTTCCCTATCTTTACACACGTTGAGTCGATAGGGAATGTAGGGCTGGACTTGGAAGGGCCTCATTTATTTTGCAATGGCAAGACGCTTGGCGCTGCGTGGTGCCCGCGAGTGAGGGCTTGGGGAGGGGTAGGGGGTCAAGACGAAAGGAGAAAGTCTGTGGAAGTGCACCGCCAAGTCGTTATTTCAAAAAGCAAAACCAATAATGCATAACGGTTTCCGCGGAAATAAGGTCGTTCGCTGCACAACGGGAGCGCTCAACTAAAGTTTAAGTCAAGGCCTTGTCGGCGGAGTGAGGGCCCCGCGAAGAGATGAATCCAACGAGGGAGCATCCACGTGTCGTGTCACTTGTGGAGTGGAGCCGAATCCAGTCCCAAATGGGTCTTACAAAAAGTGAGCGAAAATGCAATCGCGGAACAACACGGGATTCACACTAATTCGGATAACTCGAGAAGGAAAATCTAGAGAACACAAAATGAGTTTTCGAGGCACGCGGAGAAGTGATCTGGATGATGAAAACATAATTTATAACGTTATCAAAAATATGTCTTTTGGGTTCCCATAGGAACAAGCTGGTAATACTGAAGTAGGGCGTTCCAATAACCAGTGAAACGATTGGGCATCTGAATGGCTGAAGTTCCAGGTGCCAACGCGTGATGGCGTGTGGATGGTATACTCTGTCCGGTGTCAGGCCATCGGGCGTAATGCGATTTTATCAGTTCGCGTCTGCTGGTAATAGGTGAATCGATTCATTTTTATTTTATTTTTCCTTTCCCATTTTTTTATTTTTATATTCACTGTGCCGTTTGCAATTTTCTACGCGTCGCGATCACAATGGATCGCTGGGAGACCAATACCGGTCGAAGCCATCGTGTGAAAACATCAGCAAACAGGTGAGTGTTGGCCCTACTGAGTACACGCGCCACATCGTATGCACCCTCACGTGGAACTCAGAACAGCATGACGGGAAAGAGGTACACAATCGTGTCTAATCTCAAGTAAATCGCGTATTTCTGCAAAGTTTCAATTTCTTTTTAATTTCATCACGTTTAAGCACGTGTTTTGTCGTCGTACGTTTGGACCCGATTGAGACTTCCCTCTTCAGTCCGTGGGCCTCCATCTACCTTTAAGTGGGATATTCAAATTTCGTCCCACGAATGGGCTCGGACCTTAACTCCGCCCTCCTACACGTTGCCTCTCTGCCGTTCCCAGCAAAGCCTTGACCCTCTTGGCGTCCTCGCCATTTCCCTCACCTTGCCTCTTTTGGGATTCAAGCGCACATCAAATAAACAGGATTACACCTCCTCGCCTAGCATAGAGGCGGGTCGGAGGCGGCCGGGGACTCACCGACAGGCGCAGCGCGGCACAGCGGAAGCAGCGGAAGCAGCGGAAGCAAACGCACGGCGGGGGCGAGAGCGCGAGGAGGACGGCCACTGCGCGCCGCCGTCAGACGGCCAGAGCGATCCAAGACGAGCACGCACTTCGTCCACGTCCACGCCGACCTCGGCCGCGGCCACGACAGACTAACGGGAGAGGGTCCCGGCCCTCCGCGACGCCGAGGGTGCACGAGGGGTCGACGGCGCCCAGGACGGCGTCAACGGCACGCCGGGGGCCGCCCGACCACCGCCGAGTACGACGACGACGACGACGACCACAACAACGACGGCGACGTTGGCGGCGACGCCCCGATCGATGTATCGCCGATGGTATCGAGTCGGCCAGTGGGGGGCCTTGGCCCAGGGCAGCGCCGGGGCAGCGTCTGCAGGGACGGCAGGGGCGTTGGCGGCGGTCACGTCATCTAGCAGCCCACGGCCGGCAGCCCACGGCCGGCAGCCCACGGCCAGCAGCCCACGGCCAGCAGCCCACGGCCGGCAGCCCACGGCCAGCAGCCCACGGCCAGCAGCCCACGGCCAGCAGCCCACGGCCAGCAGCCCACGGCCAGCAGCCCACGGCCAGCAGCCCACGGCCAGCAGCCCTCGGCCAGCAGCCCTCGGCCAGCAGCCCACGGCCAGCAGCCCACGGCCAGCAGCCCTCGGCCAGCAGCCCTCGGCCAGCAGCCCTCGGCCAGCAGCCCACGGCCAGCAGCCCTCGGCCAGCAGCCCACTGCGTGACGGCCGTACCGGACCAGACCGGGCCTTGCCTGGGCCTGGGCTAGCCTGGGCCCTCCTGGGCTGGGCACGACGTGTGGCGCTGGCGCGACGCGAATGAGGCACCCGGCCCCGGCCGACAGCACGCCGCCAGCGCGCCGCCCTAACCCCCGCTAACGGGACCGGGCCGCTAACAGCGCTACCCCCGCCCGCCGCCACCAGCGCCATCTAGCGGCCGCAGCGCGCACCGCACTGCCGACCCTATGGGGCCCGGGGGGCAACATGGGGCGCATGGTGTACGGACATGGGGGCGGCCACCCAGGGGAGCCATCCCAACGGGACCAGCGGCCGCGATTGGTAAAAGTCGTCCTGAATGGCCGGAGAAACAATGGACCCTCGCCAAAGGGGGGCAGTGAAACAATCACATCAGGGGATGACAATGCTTAATTTGGAGCGAGCCGAAACGCTGAAGAGGGAGCGGGAGATAGGAGAGGAGGGGGTGGGGGCAATCTGCCCGGTGCCGATCAGAAACAGTTCACCAGACAAAAAGAATAATTGACATTTATGTTGGAGCGGCACCAGTGCCAGCGGCCTTCCAGTCCGGTCGGGTCAGGTCCGGGTGCCGCGACGCGGAGAGCGCCCGCGCGTCTGAGGGTAGGCCGACCCGCCGCGCGGCCGTGTCGGGCGGGCTGCCTACCCGCGGCCCCCGGCGCCCCCGCCCGGCCTGGCTGCACTCAGACCGCTCCAACGCCCCTGCCGTGACTCAGTGAGTTGTGGAATCGTGAGCTCCCTAATGAATACCGCAAAGTGAACAACAATCATTGATTGCACACTGCCTGTTCCTGCGGCCGCTACTTTAAAGGCCATGCAAGCAGGGCTGCGTGCGAAAGGCTCAGCCGGCGTCATACACTGTGTCTAATAACTTCCCTTCGCGAGAGAGGGGGGGGGAGAGAGAGAGAGAGAGAGAGAGAGAGAGAGAGAGAGAGAGAGAGAGAGAGAGAGAGAGAGAGAGGCCATACAGGCGACCATTAGTGTTGTCGGGCCGCCACTCGCTGCGGCTTGCGTGCTCCGGACTTCCGGGCCTCCGGGCCTTCAGGCCTCCTGGCCTCCAGGTGGCCTCCGGGCCTCCGCACCTCCGGCCTCTCCCGGTCTGCGGAGCCGACTTGGAGAACGGCGTAAAGCGGCACAATAAAGTCGTCCGTGCCGTGACCGCGGCCCCGAGTGGCCACTTTACAGATGCAAACGCGCCACCTCCGGAAGTCTAGCCGCACGCAGTAGCCCGGAGCCGCCGCCACACTTGCCAACCGTTTTGCAGACCGTCTTTCTTTCCCCCAGCTTTTCGTTTAAAAGGGCATCGCAAGTGTGCGCTGCGGCGCGCAACACTCTCCAGTAAACGAGTGCGACGAGGCGGAGTTGGTGGGAGCGAGACGGAGATACGCCACTGCCACGGCCATACGGCGTCGATTATGCGGGCCAATTGCGGGCCCGATTTATTAGCTCCTCTCACTCGCTGGCATCCGAGAAGCAGCAGCAGGACCAGCAGCAGCCGTCAGAGGCTCACGGGCAGAGAAACACATCTCCTCCCCCTTTCTGTCACGACGGCTCTGCCGGACCTTCCCGGCCGCCACCGGCACGGCCCTCACAGTGACGGCACCTGGTCAGACACGCTTCACGCACCGCGAGGCAAGTGCTTCATCAACTCGGTCACCGGCGACACATTTTAAAACGGTCGATTTTTTTTCCCTCCTCCTTCGTGGTGAAGGTATGAGGGAGGAAGTGAGGGCGGGGCTGGTCGGAGAGGGTGAGGGGGCAGGGCTAGGAATATAGCCCCCGGGCCGGTAAAGAGAAGGGGGAGGAACGGGGGGGGGGGAGGGGGTAGAAGGACGGGGCCATGTCTTTGAATAAGTGACAACATGCCCTCTTTTACTGGTCCCTGCCGGGTCGCAAGGATATCGTACTCCACGGTGACCGGAAACCTCCGGAAAGTTGCGGTGGCGTGGCGCCTCTTCAACACCTGCGCGCCAACAAGGAGAGGCCCGGGGAGGAGGGGATGGGTGGGTCTCCTTCTCCTCCGGGTGCCTTCAGGGCCTTCCCGGGTCGGCGTCGTGGATCCAAAGGGCCCTCCCGTGGCCTGCAGGGTCTAGATCACGGTGGACCGTGTACACACACTATGGGTACCACACGGACGAAACGGGATGCTTCTGACCTTCCCGCCTGAGAGGTAGGGTAAGTGCAGGTAGTTAAATAATGCCGGGAAAATTATCATATGCAGGTAAAAAGAAAATCACATCCTCCTCTCATCCAAAAATTTATAAATTGCTATTTTTTGGAGGTTGTCGTAATTGTATTTTTTACCTCATGTGATATTTTTTTTCCATCGTGATTCTTGTTTAACTTGCACTTAACCTCCTGGTGGTTAGGGCCGTCGAGGATCCACGTAATCGAGCTATGATTTTGATTTGCGTTTGCCGCGAGAAGTGGTCGTGCGTGGGAGTCGAACCCACCGGACCTGCAGCCTCTGAGGGACTCACAAGCCCGCGCCAACGACAGCGCGCTCCAGCACCGCCCTCACGCGGTTATTAATGACGAGAAAGGTCACGTGGTTCGTGAAATAACGCCATTGAATAACGAGTTCGGAATCCGATGAGGATGCGCCGCCACGATGAAGCGTGGCGTTGTGGCGTGGCGGCGTCGGCGGCGTACCGGTGATTGGCGTGAGGCTGGCCGCGGCCGCGCCTTGCCGACCGGCGGCAGCGGCGCTCGGGGCGGACGGAGCTGGCAGCCCTACAGGGCGGCAGCGGCAGCGGCGAGGCAACGGCGTGTAGTCAAGTCGGTCCCGATCCGGCCCGGCTGCCCTGCCCTGCCCCCGGCTGCCCCCGGCCCCGGCCTGTCGCTCGGCTCGACTGTCGCCCGTGCCGCCTCGCCCCGCCGCGCCCCGCCGCGCCCCGCCCCGCCCCCCCGCCCCGCCCCGCCCCGCCGCGCCCCGCCCCGCCCCGCCCCGTTTCGCCTCGCCTCGCTTCGCCTCTCAGTCCTCAGTCTCCCGGTCCCCACGAGCCAGCGCGCACACAACTGAGCTGAGCAGCTGAGCGTGGTGCCAGTGCCGGCGCGGCGTGCCGACCCCCGACTTGTCAGTGACAGCACAAACACAACTTCCGATTCGGGTCTCCACATAAAACACCCTATCAACGAGTTTTTGCAGTGCGCTGACGGCAATATTTTGAAGTAAGTTCGTTGATAAGCGTACTGACAGACCCCGCGTGTATGTGTCACGTCTGGCGGCGGGTGACACGTCGTCGTGTCCGTTCTGCTAAAACTGAACAACCTGCTGCGGCGCTAGCAGAAACTCACTGACGTCTCTCTTGCTATCCATCGGCTCGCTATCTCGCTCTAGACCAGCCTGCGCCTGCTCCTCAACTGTGTGTGTGTGCTTTGTAGTGTTTGTCGTGGCGTGGCATATGAAGTGTTGACCGAGGTAATGGCCCCCCCTCCTCCCTTACAGTATTGTTGTACGGGGGTACAGGAGAGGACGGAGGGGAGGAGGGGGAGAATTCCACACGTCCGCCTGTCCTGACAGCTCGGTACCGTCAGCTTCCTGTGTGTGGACAATACATATTATCGGCGCCAGTGGCGGGGTCTGTCCGAGTGCGGTCGCTGCAAGTAGAACCGACGACGGACAGCGCGCCGGGTGGGTAGGCAACCCCGACCCCCGTCACGCACGCGGGCTGCGCGGGCTGGCCTACCCGGCCATTCGCAGGCGTTTTGTTGTCGCTGGATGCGCGCTCGGGGTGGCCTAGAGATTCTCTGTGAACCCGAATCTGTTGGGGGCTCGATATGTTTTGGGGTGCGCCTCTAGACCATCCAGCATCGGAGGGCCCGCGTACCTTATCACTGCCGCTTTTGTGCTTCTTACCTCCTTACTTCCGGTCTACCTCTTCTACGGAATACCCCGTTCGGAAATGGCAACAGAAGACGGACTCTCTAGTGACTCTCTAGTGACTGCCGTGGTCCCCTCTCGGTTCCCCCCACTGTTATACCATTAGTCCGGCTCGGTCAGGGGCGAGGTGGGCCGGCTATTAATTATGGAGAGTGAGGAGCGGAGCGGGGTGCATCGCGACTGCTTCCGACCTGCTTCATCGACCACAAACGCCTGCGCATATTTTCCCGCGCCAATTTTTTTTTTGGGCGCATTTCCGACCGCTGTAGAGTTCCGCCGCGCTATTGTGTGTGTGTGTGAGAGAGAGAGAGAGAGAGAGAGAGAGAGAGAGAGAGAGAGAGAGAGAGAGAGAGAGAGAGAGAGAGAGAGAGAGAGAGAGAGTTATTGGGAAATATTTTTTTTTAACAATTTGGACCGCGGAGCAGTTGAATTCGTCACACAAAAAAAAATGCGGTCCTTTTGTTTTCCTAAAAAAAAATGTTTTATGCAGTGTGGTATGAATGTCAAGCATAGTGCAAAAAAAATACATTTGGTTATTTATTTTTGAGCATGAACATTCCGTGAATTTTGAAGAGGGTGATGAGGTGGTCGAGGTGGTGGTGACTTTGTTTAGAGAGAGAGAGAGGTGGGGAGTGAGTGGGAGCGACGGGTGTGAATGAAGACTAAACGCTGCGGCCGCGGAGCTAATTCTGGCGCACGCACAGGGCACTGAGCCTTATTTCCGTTTCCACATTTGCGTCTTGTTTGTTCCGCCAAATCGGACTTCCGGCTGCTCGTCTAGGCGGAGGAATTATTACTGCTCTCTCGTGGCGGCCGCGCCGCGCGTATTACAATGCGAGCAGCGATGAAAAATTCAGAGGCGATGATGATGATATGATGATGAAGTGTGTGTGACCGACATGCCTATACACAACGTCCCCTATGTCAGATATCGACCCACCTATGCATGTTGTGTATGTGGGGGGGGGGGGGGGGGGCTGCGTGGTTTGGCACAGCGTCGTGTGTCCTGCATTACTGATACCTGTTTCCTTTCGGTGTTACCCATCCATACTGTTGTTCCTCGGAAGCATCTAATGATGCGCCGCACTGTGATTGAACTCGGTACGCAGACAGTTTTCTTACCGAGAGGTTGCATTGAAATAAAAATATCACACATCAATAAACGAAACTTCGCCGTCGCTGCCCGGTTCATCCGATAACCGACGAAATAGACGGCTTTACCCGCGAAACCATTTTCTCATTGCAGTGTGCTCTGTTGGCGCGAGTTACCGCGAGAACACAAGCGGCCACCAAAGTAAGGAAGTCATTTCCTGCGGTGATCAGCGCCGGCTCGCTGACAGCCGCGCCTCTAAGCGCCTCTAAGCGGGGTGCCGCGAGGCGCTCCGTCCGAATCAGCAAACTTTACGTCTCTGGCCGTGTTGCGCGTCAAGTAAGACCGAGGGAAGGCGAAGCTGCGTAGCTCGGGCGCGCGTGACAGAAGGAGGTGGGGGAGATCGAGGCAGAAACGTCTTGCGCAGAAGTTCCATACCATGGCAGTTTCACTCGGATTGTTAAAATTTGGTTGTAAAATTAAAAATCCGTTGTTAGCCACTTTGACACTCTCCTGCGTCATTCGA
The DNA here is from genome assembly GCA_038380765.1 of Odontothrips loti. NCBI lineage: Eukaryota > Metazoa > Arthropoda > Insecta > Thysanoptera > Thripidae > Odontothrips > Odontothrips loti. The sequence continues at coordinate 8,663,386 of CM076249.1, forward strand.
GTTATTTGAATAGTTCCAATTGATTTTTAATTTTTGAATTGGTTTTTGAATTGGTGTGCGCTTTTTTTTAGTTCCCCCCCCCCCCTTTTTTTTTGTCCCCTCTTACAGAAGGCAGCGAATTGTCAACACAGGTTCACTTGAGGATTTTTTATTTGGCAGATGGGCGCGATCCTCAGCTACCTGTGGCCACTGAGCACCGAGGTGGACCCAGCCACCGGGCTGAGTCCCAAGGACAAGTACCTCGTGACCAGCTCCTGGGCTCTGGTCAAGAAGGATGTGTCCGGCAACGGGGCCTACGTCTTTGAGCTGTGAGTATGGGAGGGCACCATTAGCGCCTGCTGGGTAGGCAAACCACGGCTTCTGCATGCAGGCGTGTCGTGCGGGCTGGCCTACCCCAGCATTCGCAGGCGCTCGGCGCCGCCCTTTGCGAAGTAGGGGAGGAATGGTACTATGGACGAACCCTATTAATTGCCCCTCGTTCCCACAGCCTGTTCGCCAAGAACCTGGAAGTCAAGAACATGTTCCCGTTCGCGCGCGACCGTGAGTGGGCGGACATCCAAAAGGACCCCCGGCTCCTCGCGCACGCCAACTCGGTCATGTACGCGCTCACGTCCTTCATCGACAACCTGGACAACATACCCGTGCTGGACGCCATGGTGCGCAAGCTGGCTGACAGCCACATCAAGCGGCAGGTCACCGAGGCACACTTCCAGGTGAGCATCCCTCCGTGCTTGACTGTGTGTCACACGGTAAAAGTTGGTCCTGGGAGTTCGTCTGTCCGACCGGGCGGCGTGGGTGCGACCATTTCTGACCGCGCGATGTACGTGTATGCCCGCAGGCTCTTGGAGGCATCGTCGTACAGGCCCTCAAGGACAAGCTGGGGCCCAGAGTCATGACCCCAGAAACCATCACCGCCTGGGCCAACACCTACGGCCTCGTGCTTAAAGTCATCACTGACCAAATGAACCAGGCCAAGTCATAGCTGGTTGGTGCGGCAGGCTGAGTGTGTGAGTGTGTGTGTGTATGTATGTATGTATGTATGTATGTATGTATGTATGTATGTATGTATGTGTGTGTGTGTGTGTATGTGTGTGTGTGTGTGTGTGTGTGTTTCTTTTCCTTTTTCCCGCGTGACATCATTAGGACGTGATTAGGAACTGCCACCTTCGGCTGTGGGGCGTTGCGCGGAGCTTTGGCTCAGCAGGAATATAGGATAGGAGGACCCTCTGTCCAACTTTTTTCCCCTGTCATCGCTGTGTATCGCACCGTGATGGGGTAGGGCCCCGCCCGCCCCGCCTAGGCCTCCCCCGGGGCCCCTTTGGAGACTCTCTCACTGCGAGGGAGTGCTGTGCAAACGCAAACTTTGGAAGCCCCCTTCAATATTTTTCCAGTTTTTTTTTCAGCCGATACTAGGAATCTCAGAAAGATCGTCGTGTTGCCCACCATTGACCGTAATGAAATCTCCAAATTATCAGCTCCCTGTTGTATGTGTGTGTGTGTATGGACGCACGCGTGCACGCGTCAGTGTTTCATCGCTTGGCGTGTGAAACGTTTCAGTTTATTTATTCCCTCACTCAGTACTTATAAGACATGCTACCTGTAATTTTCTTAGTTATTCCTGTTGATACAGAGAGTGTGGATGGCGCTGGTACATATCGTTCTACACGGATGCACACTGCTTCCAGGAGAGAGAAAACTGTGAACTTGTACAAATAAGAGTGCGTATGAAGTCGTTGGAATTTCGTTTTGTGTTACTTGGTCGTATCGATTGAATGTCGTTTCACGAGTAAGACTTTTTTTATTTTATATTTGTTTCTGTAAAAATAAAACCTAAACAGTTCTGGAAACTCGTGTGCTGCACCTTCTTTTTAACCTAACTTCATCCTTTATTCAACTATTCTTTTTTTTTAAACTGCTTTTCAAACTAAATAAACTAGAGAATACTGAATCTCCACCTGGCTGACGCAAGAAAAAGACCGATTTCGTGAGAATGCGTGGAGCGCGCTGGACGTGGAGTGCCTGACCCCAATAATATCCCCGGTCTGCTTCCTCTCTGCAGCGATAATTGGGCAACGGAAGGGCCACTGCTGCTGCCGCTGCCTTCCTTTCAGCCAACGACGTTCGTGGCCATTAATTGGATTTTGACCAGGCAGTGTGGGGGCCACGCTGCGACGATTCGATGAACGCTTCCAAACACGAAAATCGAAACCTTTAAATTTCCTGCACTTCCTGGCTGTTTGTTCAAGACGAGAATTTTATTTTTCTCATCCGAGAGTACCGGATATAATCGTTGTACGAAATATCCTAGATAACGTCAAAGTAGCAGTGCAATCAAGGCCATGTCCGATTGTTATTTGGCCCTACTTCACCGTGGGCTATCACTCTTCGGCGATTTCAGTCAAGTGTGTATTCCGATCCGATAAGTCTCGAGTAGCGACTCCGCGTGGCAGTTCCTCCCATGTGACGCGTGCGCGTGCATCCGTGGCCACACGCCACACGCCGCCCGTCCCACGCCGGGGTCGGGTCCGCACGGGGCCGCGCCGGCCGGGCCGCACCAGCGGGGCCAGGGACAGAGACCAGCGGCGAGACGATTCTCGCCGTGGACGGCAATTGGGACTGACGGGTCGGGGATCGGGCGGGGTCGGGATGGGATGGACTCGAAAGGGACCCGACCCGGCAGGCGTCCGCACCGCTGCTGCCGCTGCTGCCGCTGCTGCCGCTGCTGCTGCTGCGCTGCTGCTGCTGCTGCTGCTGCTGCTGCTGCTGCTGCTGCTGCTGCTGCTGCTGCTGCCAGCCGGCCCCAAGTGGAGTCTAAACAAGACTGTTTGCAGCGGCGGTGGCGGCGGCGACAGGATTGGTCGCAAAGAAGTGAGCCAGGGTGACCGTCGATCCATCACTGCGATAGTCGTCATCCGGACGGGCTGACATTCCCAAAGTGCAGCGCTGGCGGCGGACAAGGCCAGCAGCACCACAGAGATGCGTGGCGATGCGGAGCCGACTTCGGCACGGCAGCCGGCACCCATCGCGAACACACGATAGGTCCGAGAGGTCATTCCCTCTCCACGATTTGATGATGCGAGGGACGGAGGTCGCCCAAACGTCAGTTGGAACACTTTGGGGTGGAAATGTGGGCAGCGAGGCTGTTCCCTGACGAATCTGAAATCAAATCCGGCTGAGATTTTATATTTTATTCTCTTGTCAAAGAAACGCGTAGTTTACCCAGAGACAGTCGAACCCCACATAACGCGCTTCGTGCACCGAAACTATCGAAATCCACAAAGACTTTGCGATCTCCTCGCGGGCAGCGTCTATCAAGTTTTACTTTTCTGAAAGACGGGTTTACAATTCGAAAATTGCATTCATACGCTTTGAATTCGCTCGCTCAATTTCCAGCATTGCCGCGCCGCGCGCCGCGGGCGGAGGGCGGAGCTAGTCGCGCGAGCCGAGCGTAAACAACGCAACAACACGTTATTCACAGGCAGCATCGATCGTCGTCTGCAGGGACTGACAGACGAAATCGGGAACGTCAGAAACGCCTCAAATTTATCTTGGTTTTGTAAGACGAGCTGGGAAAATGGTCTGGGAATCGCCGAATTGGCGCATTGGAGACTATCCTTCCGACTACAACCAAAAGATTCATGGTCCATATGACCCGGCGCGTTATTATGGCAAGAGTAAGTCTGTCACCGCTGTCACCGCATAACTACGCTTAAACAGCTTCCACACTTTAAGAACTAGTCAGTTTGAAGATTAATTTTAATTTAACTAACAAAATATTTCCTCAGTTAACTTAAAAAAAATTTAAAGATGTAGTTAGTGTTTTTTTATGAAAGTAATTGTGTACGTGTGAAATGGAAATTTCTGGTACACTGATATAGTTTGGTTCTACCACTTTCTTGAATGCTATCATAATTCATATGCAGTTATATCATTAATAAATTTCTATTACAGAGGATACGCCCCTTTCTCAGGTGAAATTGAATGAGCTGACATCCTGGTTGGGCCGTCGGAACTATCATCCCCGGGCAATGGCTCAGTGTTGCAGCCGAGGTTAGTGTAGTGGACTCAACATTGATAACGGTGTAGGGTATATGTCCATTCTTTTCGGATGACGTCTCTATTTTCATAATTTTTGTGTTTGAGCTAGCCCTTTGGCTCTAGATCTGGTGGCATGAATGCATATCAAGATATGCTGTGTACTGTCACAGTAATTCTCTCCTTGATGGACTTTTGTTGTAGCTATCTGGCGCTGGAGGCACAAGTACGTCCTCCCTGTCAGGAGCAATGCTGCATTCTTGTACCAGTTCATGTTCTGCACATCCATGTTTTTCTATGTCATCAACTACAAGAAGTTCTGTAAGTAAAATAAATTATATGCATGTCTCCTATTGTTTATCATAATCAAGTCTGTGATAACATAAATCTTTGAGCTTTGTTGTAAGCTCTGACAATGTTCACGTGCACCACTCAATGACAAATTTCATTTTGTTTCAGGGAACCACGCTAACTACAAATACCACTAAGAACTTGAAGTTACAGCTAAACTCTGACAGTACCAGCTGGTGTGGCTGGAATGGGCTCTAGCCCATAGTTTGCTTCATTTTTATTTATTTTTTACTATGCATTTGTATTTGTATCATTTTGTGCATTTTTTGCTTGTAGTTTTAATCAATAATATAAATGATTGTTCTCATCATGCAATGTCATTGGAGATTTTGGAGATCTGTAAATATAGGATAATAAATTAAACTAGCAGGGTTTTTGTGCTTTTGTTTGTTCCTTCTTCCATAAGATTTAAACATTGTTGGTAGAAGAACCTTTTCCAAAGCCTAGGCAATAGTAAAACAAGAATTTACAACATAAATGAGTTTAAAGCAATCAGTTGTGTCGAAATCTAAAGAAAGATTTTCTGTGGAAGTTCATAACTCGAATTCTGTAAAATATTACCTTATTTTGTCGCCAGCGTATAATCGTGGTCTTAGCCTTGCGAAGTTTAAATTTTGCATCAAAATTTCGGTGTGAAAATATTTTGCATTTTCAGTTCTTCGCGCCACCACCTGCTTCAGCGGAAAGAAACTGTTTCGTCAGATGCTGCCAACTTTCAACAAACATGGCTGCCGGTACTATGGCTTCAACCCCTATGGATTGAAAAAACAATTTTTGAGAATATTTGCAATCCAACATTAATTTTTTCTGAATAATTCAAAGTCACTATTCTGTTATTAGGCTGAGCATGTTTTAGAGCTTCTCGGGCGGGTGGGCGATCAGGCAGCTGAAACAGTTGAAGCTCGTACCAGAGGATCGTCAGCTGTTCAAAGTCTTTTTCGGCTGCTCAGCTGCCGTTCTTCACCAGAGGTTGTCCGTCCGGTCAGCATTCAAGATGGGTTGGGAAGCACCAAACTGGAGAATCGGAGATTACCCCTCCACTTACAATCAGAAAGTACATGGACCCTACGACCCTGCTCGCTTCTATGGCAAGCGTAAGTTTCTGATTCATCTTGGTAGACCCATGATTCCTTTGAAACGGTAGCTGCATTGCCCATCTGACCTTGTCCCGTGCTTATTAATTTTTGTCATCTTATTAACTTTCAACCATCTCGTCAGTGCTGTGTTTGAATGTCTTTTTTCCCATCGTTTTCACTTGCGGAAACTAATATGTTCTGTTTCACACTTTGATGTCATGACGGTTATCTTTAGGTTAGGTGCCATCGAGGCTAGGCTAGTGCTCATATTTCTCCGATTTGTTTCAGCCGACACCCCTCTTGGTGAGGTGAAGGTTGGAGAGTTGGGGTCGTGGTTGGCGCGTCGCAACTTCCATCCCCGGGCTATTGTTCAGTGCGGCAGCCGAGGTTAGTCTGATGGTAACATAATCCGCTAGTCATTTGTAATCGGACTGCTGTTAATTTACTCGGTGTTTCTGTACTAGCTGCCTGGCGCTGGAGGCACAAGTATGTTCTCCCCGTCAGGAGCAACGCTGCTTTCTTGTACCAGTTCATGTTCTGCTCATCCATGTTCTTCTACGTCATCAACTACAAGAAGTTCTGTAAGTATCTATTTTGCTGGAAAATAGTTGTCATGAATTCCCGATTGCAGATGGAGTTACTCTACTTTCAGTTAACAGCCCTAGACAATGCCACTAGAAAAGAAATCCCCTAGACAATTTTTTTGTTTTGGGCTTGTGATGAACTAATCGAAACTGAAGTTCATTTGTAATATTCCCCCTAATTTTCTTTTCAGGGAACCACGCCAACTACAAGTACCACTAACAACATCTTCTACAATAGTGAATATCAGCAATATGGGAAAGATTTAATGCATATTTTTTTTTTTTCTGACATCAAAGGAACCTCTGTCCTATTGTAGCTGCTGAATTTGGAATTTAATAAATGTTTTAATCCATCTTGCAAAATGTTTATTTGTACAGTAATTCCAATGGAAAATGGATCTTGACATGATCCACGTACACCTGCTCTTCTTTCATTTCTTACTTCATTTCATACTTTCAATTTCATTTCAAGATGATTGCTCAGTTCATTGACTTTCAAATAAAATATTTACAATCATTGGCTTTGGTTTGTCAATTTATATAAATAAATTTATGGTTTGCCTGAAATCAAATTATTCATTAATGTAAAATCAGGTAAACAGCAAACCAGTGTGAAGCATATAAATCATTACACTTACCAAATATTAACTTATCAGGATACCGAAGGATAATTTTTTTGTTGCCCGCGAGATCACAGCCTTGCAATGCTTTCATGGCCTTTGATGCGCTTTCAAAATGTGCAAAATTAACAAAAGCACAGAATGTGTTGGGACAATGCTTAGCACTTGTCACTTCCCCAAATCTGGTCATGCAGTTATAAAAACTTGTTAGTTCAAACCATGTTTATTATACTAGATAAAATATAAAAACATCTGACAAATGATTACTCACTTTTTAAATAAATTCGCTACTTGAGTATCTGTCATTTTTTCAGTCATATTTCCTACCCAGAGAGTTTTGCATCTCTTGGGGTTAGTAGGACTGTAACAAACTCAATGTTAGCTTTGACACACATTGACATAATTGACACAAGCCAAATGATTAATTCACTTACTCTTCCCGAGGATCACAAGTGGAGATTGGCAGACCAGTATCTTCATCTTCTGATAGATACAACTCCGAATCCTTCGCTAAAATTGCTCCAGCAAGTAAAATGCTTTCAGCTTCCTAAGAGATAGAAAATTGAGAGATGAAGGCTTTCCGACAGTTTTTAAAACAATCTTCTTTTGGAGAAGCAACTATCAGCCCATACCTCCAAATCCTTGGCAATTTTCATGGCACAGCCAGCCTGGTACCTTGAAAATCCTTTTTTACATAACATTTGGATCTGAACTTCTGCTAATTCATTTATAGCCTCTGTACAGGTGGGATCAAGGTTGATAACTCTAAGAAAACATTTATGAGCTTCTTCAAAATTCTGCAAAGAAAACCAACTGTAGAATTGAAATTATGTAGTCCACAGCAGTCGATTCGTACAATCCAGATACTCACCCCCATGGCACATAGAATTTCTCCTTCCCGGAAATGACCTCTTGGATACTCTGGGAAGTGGCTTGTCATGAATCGAGCATCGTGCAGGGCCCTGAAATAAATTGTTCCGAAGTTAAAGCCTTTGGTAGGATACACAACCCTTCATGGATATTGTTCAGAGTCAGAATGAATAGTATTCAAGTGTTTCGGTTTATTCTGAAATCAGAAATTACCTCCTGCTTTCTCAGCCCAATTTTATGTACTGTAAGGAAATAGTTCAACCAGTCTTGTACTGTGCCTACATACTGCAAGGTCAGGTCACTCCCTTGGTGGCCGGGGCCGGGGGTTGCCTACCCTCATCAGCACCCCACCCACTGCGCTGGGCCGCTCAAGCTGAGGGGTGTGTCACCCTTGTTTACAAAACACACCCTTCGCCCAGTTTCCTTCAGCTGTCGCGTTCTGAGTGACATGTGGTTTCATAGGTTAGGATTCAAACCCGCCCCCGCCCAACCCCTTTTTTGCCTTGAACGTATTCGAGCGGGATTTTTAAACGGTGCGTTCTAAGCGACAGCACGGTCCGCCCGGCCCCGCCCCGCCACGCCTTCCCTTACCTAGCATATTCCTTTCTGTGGAAGTAGCACAGTGCTCTGTTGTTGTAGAAGCGCTTCTCCTTCGGGTAGCGCCGGATAGCCTCGTCCCAGATGGCCAGGGCCCCGGCCCAGTCGTCCAGAATGCACTTCTGGTAGCCCTTCTCGCCGAGCTCGTCCATGGTGGTGCGGGACATGGTCAGGAGCAGGAGCAGCGCAGCGCAGGCGCTGGGCACGGGGGGACGGGGACGGGATGGGTCCGAGGTAGATGGCGGTGGCGCTGGCAGGACAGTGACGCGACGCAACGCAACGGCGGCAGCGGACTAAACCGAGTGTGTGCGTCGCGTTCATGTATCTCAAGCCGGCGGTGAGGAGTGGAGGAGTGGAGTGGAGAGTGGAGCGGTGCGGCCGGGTGCGGCGCGGAGGTAATGGCGTGGCGGTCGACGGGCTTTGGGGCTTTTAGGCCCATCTGCCGGGTGGGGCCCACCCCGGACCCGGGCCCACGGCAACAGTGGACAGTGACAGGGCAGCAGACCGGTCAGCGAACACCTCGCGCTACCCAACCGAGGCCTCAGTATGACGGTTCCAGTAAAGGACAGGTCATACTGCTGCTGTGCCGAAGCGACTGTAATCATGGCAGCCGAGTACTGTACAATGAGTACAGTACTTAGGTACCCTCCTCCCCTCCCCTCATGCGCTTCCCGTCGACCGCGGTCACCTCCAAAAGGACCCAAAAGAGTCTGGGATCGGGAAGGGGGACCTGCGGGCCTCGGACCCATTAGAGACAAGCCGAGCAGCACGTCTCTGTCCGTGCTCTAGCAGAGCGTGTTGTGCTGCAGAGCGCTCCAGCAACACCATCCTACTCCGCGCCCAGCCCAGCACAATGCACTTGGAGGCGATCACGGTCCGGGGCGACGGGCGACCCGTGGGGAAATCCCGTCGATATTTACGCCGCGTCTAAAAACGAAGTATTCTACTTCCTTTCCACAGAAATCCCCAGGACGTAAAGAAGAAAACAAATATATTTCAATTTCCTTTAATAAATTACTTGCAATACAAAATACAGAACAGCACTTGATAAAAATAGCAATGGTGGTTATGAATAGGCAAAGCTCATTGCGTCTGAAGCACTGGACTTTGTTCCAAATCAACCTTGTGCGAACGCAATAAAAATGGTATGATATAAATAATACAGGTACACATTTCAAGCAAACAGATAAAACTTCCTAGATAAAAACAGCCGACGGGGACGCATTCCGGAAGTTACGAGTTGGCCACGAGGACTTCGTACTCGGAGTGAGGGACTTCTTGGCCCGCGAACGGAACGTAGCAAGTGTTGTGACTGGCTTGCACCTGAAACAGACATCGTGAGCATGAGCAGCTAGCCGAAGCCGACCCGAGGGGAAATACAACACATCCGTTGCCGACGTTCACCTTGCCGATAGCCAGGGCACCCTCGTGCGTCGCCCTGCCGATGAACAGGGGCTCGCCGTCCTCAGTCTCGCCGGCTGGCAGCGCGCCGCTGGGGATGGTGGCCCCGGAGACGGGCATCCACACGGGTTCGCAGCCGCAGAGGACCTGAAGGAGAAGAGAAGCGGGTGAGTACAGTCTGGTGCTGCATGTGGTCGGGCCGGGCTGGCGGCAGGCCGGCTCAGCTACACACCTGGTACTCCTGCTTGGCGTGCTCGGCGCCGCCCCAGGGGACGTAGCAGCACCCGTGGGAGGGGACCACCTTGCCCGGGAGGAGGGCACCCTCATGCCTGGCGCGCCCCACGAACAGGGCCTCTCCGCTCACGTCCTGGCCGCCGGGGACGGCGTTGGCGGGGATGTCGCCGCCCACCGTGTCCACCCACGTCGCCGCGCCGCCCGCGCCCGCGTCCCGGGGCTGCACCCAACCGGCCGCCGACGGGGGCTCCTCAATCAACCACTCGCCGGTGGCGCCCCAGCCGGTGCAGATGCCGTAGTGCGTGATCTTGAAGGGCTCCGGGTCGTCCCAGGCCACGAAGGGGTCCGCCTCGCCCTCGCGCCCCACGGCCACGCTGCCATTACCCCAGCGCACCCAGAAGGCACGGAGGTCGTCGCCGGTCACCACGTCGGGGGTGTCCACCAGGGCCTTGTCCGGCTTCTCCCGGTTGCGGCGGATGGCGCTCTTCTGGTTGCCCCAACCGCCGAGGAAGATCTGATAACGAGAACCAAGTTTAATAACACGAGGTGTACCGACACAAGCGCCGTGCAGCGTAGGCAACCCATCGAGCGGCCGTGCCAACGGTGCGGCCTGCCTGCCGACACGCAAGGCGCGTGCCTCAGAACAAAAAAACAAAACCATGAATAACTGAGCAGGGCCGGGGCCTTGGCCGGGCTTCATATCGCATGGCTCACCTCGTACATGGGGTCCGACTCGCTGTCCGTCGTGGTCAGGGCGATGTGGGCGTCATTGGCGCACCGCACCTTGAAGAAGAGCGAGTTGGAGGCCACGGGGAAGAAAGTGTACTCCAACTTATCCTCTGTCACCACTGGAAGCAGAAAGAGGCGACGCACGTCAGCTGCTGCAGTGCAGGCTGGGCCGGGTCAAGTCCAGCCCACACGGCGAAAGCCTCCGTCCTGCCAGCACGTCCGTCGGCCCCCGTCCCCCGCGCCGCCATCCGCCCAGCGCACCTGCGGCGGCCGGCCGGGGGCGGCATGGTGTTCCTCCCATAAAGCCAAGGGCACAAAGGAGTACAGTACAGCCGCTGCCTGGCCAGGCCCAGCCAGGCCGGCCTTCACGTCTTCCTGCAAACAGGGCCTCGGGGCCTCCTGCACCAGGAACCGCCACATCGATCTGAGGCAACGACAGGACGGGGGTGGGAAGGCGCCAGGAGGGCGGCGCCGAGTTCAGGTCGTGGTGGTGGTGGAGGACGTGCATCTCCTGGAGAGGTCCGGCCGGAGGCCCGCACTGCGGCGGTAAAGCACCTCGGCTCGGGTTGTTCGAGGAGCGAGAGGGAAAACAAAACGGAGAAGAGGGGATACACTCGGGGGCATCCACTATCGAAAAATTAAGAAGGCCCCAACACAGCAATCACCCGAAACGCAATCCACACTTTTCATATCCGACTGCGGATACTTCCAGTCTCGACGGTTTGGCTATTCAGCTCTTTACATCAATAATGTAGCGGTCTGCAAGCTACTGCCCCCCCCCCCCCCACGCGCGCGCAGAACTGGAGCACTGAAGCAAACTGCAGTCGTCCCAGTGCCAGCCAGGCTCCCACACACTAACATTGCCGGTTACCGCCAGTTCCCTCCCACGCCCCCCGCCATCGCCATGTCCGTGCTGCCGAACTGTCGGAGAAAGACAAGACCAGGGGAGGCGGGACAGTGCTCGAGCACGGGTCGCACTCCTTGTAGGGCTCGCGGGTTCGAATACGCAAGGACAGATCTAGCCGGAGATCGGCCCTGGCTGCGACCGGACGGCTGTGAGTGGGACCGAGCCGTCCTCTAACAGCTCTAATTGAAACAGTTGGTCAGTTTCGCCGTATCCTTTCCGTTCGCCGCGGTCGGGGCCGTGACGTGACGAACAGGTCTGTGACCCCCCCCCCCCCCCCAAAAAAAAAGAGACTCAGAAAGCTGGTCGTCAGCGCAGGTTAAAAACAAAAACTTCACCGTGTTTTCATGCATAGCCCAGCCCCACACGGGGCGAGGCCGAGGCGAGGCGCCGAGGCGGGGTGTGGTGCCGGGACATATGCGCCATTGCCATTGTTTCCGGTCCAATCGGCGAGGGGGGGGGGGGTATCCGAGTGACAGGGAGAGAATTCGCGGACGATAGAGGCCAGAGACGCCGCACAACACAAATCCGGCGTAATCGGGCCGACGCCGAACCCAAGGTCAAACCGGCGGGGGGTCAAACTTGCGGCCGGCCCGCCACGCCCTCAACTAGGAGCGTTCCCAAATCACGCGCCCCGGCCAGCCTAGTGAAGACGTCCCGAAGCATTCCGTCTTCGATCGCGCACCACCCTGTCCCGCCCGCCCACCCGACCCAGAAATGTTTCAGCTTTCTACAGACAATGTCGTGGGCGGTGACAACGGCCACCTCTGGAAGGCAGTCGCACAATCCAGACACCAGAAAAAATAAAATTCAAAGGAAGTCCCGATTGGTCACCGGCGCGAGTGGACATGCGGCGGCGTCCTGGAGAGTTGCTCACGCCGCGCCGGGCCGGGCCGCACCGGGATCCCGTTGGGGCACCGCGTCCGGTCCACCCAGGCGCGCCCCCGCACAGGACAAGATCGCTGCGTTGCGCAACATTACGCACACGGGGTGTTTGACAGCCGCAGAGCCGAGTTCAAGTACCGCCAAAGATGTCGATCGAACAGCACAAAGAGGCATGCGGCAAACATTGTCACTTCCATTATTCACATTCGAACACGGACAGCATGAACGCCTTGCGATGTATATGGCGCCATCACGTTCCCCCTACAATAGCCTCTGATCTCAGCAACGCCGACGACACGGTTCGCTGACGAGTCGAACCCAAACGCACGGATCGAGATCGAGCCCAGCCGAGTCGGTCAAAAATATTAACGCACCGGGGATCACACCCCTTCCCCCTCCCCTCGCCGTTGCGGCCTGGGTAGTCACAGTGGCGTCGAGCCAACGCACTGCAGCGACGAGCTGGGTGCGAAAAGCGTCAAACCTAGTCGCGTCGCGCTCTCCCCGGCCCCCAGCAAGTGCGAGAGAGCGAGACGACCAGAGTGGGCCGAGAGTGCCCAGCTGTGAGAGCGGGTGTGCCAATCTCGGCCAGCAGCGCCGGCAGCATCACCGCCAAAGTGGGCGTGGCACTGGCGCAGACCCGGGTTCAAATACCCGCGCAGCCCGAGAACGTTTTCGTGGCGCCATCATGACCACCCGTCGTCCCTCAGCCGGCACGACGAGTGTGAGAACACATTGAGCTACACGAACGGCGGGATGCGTTCCGACACGACCGACACGTTTCCTAAAACTAAATAGCGAAAAAGACACGCGATTCGTCCTAGAGGCAGAATCGTCGACCGCACGCGCCTGTCACACCAACAGCGCCAAATCAAATCGCACGGCGAAGCATGGGACGGAACGGGAAGGGACGTAAAAACGCACCAGCCGTGGCGAGGCAAAGCGGGGCACGAACAGGCTGGCAAGCTGGGAAAGGGGCGTAGATTCGCACGCAACAACACGGCGGCATTCGACTACGATCCAAACCGACACGGATCTCGCACTTCAAAATACGAGTTCCTGCGGCACCATCCGGGCGCGCTGTGGACCGACGAGCGCAGAGTACCGGAGCAGACGATTCGAACCGCACAAACATGGCAGCGCCGAGCTGCTTCAATAAACAACACCACACTCACCTCGCGGCATGTTTGACAGATGCGGCAGTTCAAGATTGGCGAAATTGGGAGCAAGTGCAACTGCTAGCTGCTGGCCTCCTCACCGGACTGACTGGCGCTGACGACTGATGACTGACTTCCCTCTCGGTCCCGGTCTCGGGGGAAGACGGTCGTATGCCGAGCTACGCCGGCTGGCCGGCCAGGTGGCGCTGGCAGCGGCAGATGAATAAGGGGCGCCAACTGGGGAGTGATTCATCTGCATGTCTGGCACGATCTAGAGGTGCTTTGATTTCGCGTGAAATGGACACAGCTGGTGAGGGGTCATTTTCGTCCAGATAGTCGAGCGAGCTCGGGTGATTCATCGCCCCGTTCTTCGGTGATGCGAGGACTTCAAAAATTTGGAAGGGTTTCAAAAGGAGCCCGGCTCGCGCCAGATTCGAATCAACGATTATGGCGATGCCGGGCTCCGCAGTACATGACGCAGAATGACGCGGAGATAATTTTGGATGAATGAACTAAATTGTACGTAGTTGGTGTAGAAACGTGTGGTTCTGTGAAGTTATTGGTTGTATTAAATGACACAAACAGCATTTCTTTCATTAATTGATCCCCAAACTCGATTACGTAGTTTACACCATTTACACTATACGAAAAATGAAAAAAAAATCGAAAAGTAAAAACTTAAAGGTTTAAGACTGCCTCTCTTTTTACGCACGAACCACGAATTTTGGTTTGCTTTATATTGCGGTGCTGCGCATATATGTTATTTCAAGGAATCTGCACATAATAGTGAGATAAGTGCGTTTAGTGAGTTCACTTGATCGCTGGATGTAAAATGTATCCCCTTGTATTTAATTCAACGGCTACTTTCAATCGCTTTCTATCACTTTCATTTTCATTCGTGTATCATTGGAGGTTTCATTCATTACTTTTACTGCATGCGTAATTTTTCATGGAAGGAAAGCCACCGCCCTTCAGGAAAATTTTTAACTACCGCCGAAATGAATGAAAATAGAACATGATGGCAAACGTTGACACATCACAGGGAGGGGTTTGTCGAGATATATTGATGACGTTACGATTTGAAAGAGGGATATTAATGTATACGTGATGCAGTGTGCCTGAACTGAATAAATCGAGCGAGGCCTTCAAGAGCAGCTGTCCTGCCGGAAAACAACAACATCAACGTCGCATTGTTTATCACCCATGTTTAGTGTCCGCCATGTTCCTTCAGAGCTGAGAAGTGAATGTGAGGTGTAGTTATTTTCGTTCATCATGTTTCTGTCGTCGTTGTTCTGATTGTAATCAAACTCGGCCGTTGTCGCCCTAAGATGTGAGTCTCGGTGCCGCGCAAGCCAACGATTCCATCGGCGCACGGGCCGGAATCTGTGCATCGGAGAGCCTGAGGCTGAGGGACCTGACCAGACAGGCCAGGCCAGCGGACAGCTCAACATGGCTGACAACATGAGTCACAATCCAGCCCAAACCAAGGATAAAGTGAGGCCCGGGGCCGCCGGGGCGACGACGGCGGCGGACGACACGGTGCTGGAACGCAAGAAGACGCCCTCGTTTCAGATCACGAGCGTGACTGTGGCCACCCGGGTGAGCAACGACGGCGGGGACGACTCTGCCGACGACCTGGACGACTCTCGGACGGACGACATCTCGGAGGTCGTGGACGTTGACGGCTCTACGTCCATGTCGGTGTCACGACTGACGGACTTGGAGACGACCAGCTTCAGCGAGGAGAGCTTCAGTAAGGAGGACGTTTTCTTCAACACGACGACCACGGCCCTGGGGTGCGCGCCCGTCATCCCAACCAGCTCCCAGTACGGGCTGGCCATCGTCGCCAACCTGGAGGGTGACAACCCAAGCACCAGCTCCCCTGTCAACTGTATCAACAGTGTCAGTGCCAACGATGTACATGTCAATGTCAGTGTGGCGGAGGCCAATAGCAAGCAAAGTGAGACAGATAGTAGTCATAGTCACCCAGGTAGAAACGAACGGTTTAAGGTGGTTAAGATTGAGAGCACTGAACCCTTTAAGCGGGGTCGGTGGATGTGTATGGATTACCTAGATCACACGACACAACAGCAACCGCAGAGCCAACCGCAGAGCCAACCGCAGAGCCAACCACAGCAGCAGCCACACCTCCAGCAGCAGGCGCAGCACCCACCCCAAGCCCAGCCTAGCCCCCAGCAGTTGCAGCCTCAACAACTAGCTCAGCAACAGCAACATGCAATTCAACAACTGCAACAACCTCAGATGCAACCCCAAGTTACATTAGTGCAACATACCCTTCCTAAAACAGACTGTAATGATGTTATTACACCCAACATGGGTATGTCTCCTTATCCTCAAGATGCTGGAGTAATGATGAATGACTCTATTGTGAAAAATGTGGGCCCTGATGACCATCAGGGCAATGTGTTAGATCCCAGTGTCATTGCCCAAATGGCAAATAGTATGATTGCACCAGTTTCATCACCAGACCAACATCAACAGGCAATGTTGGCATCTCAACGACACCAGGTGGCCCAACAGAACATGGCTATGGGGCAGATGGCCACCAGCACATACCAACCAATGCCAGGGCAATCATTGCCTCATGTGGCGATACCAAGCAGTCAGGCTCAGCAAGTAGTGATGCAAGGACAGCAAATGCCTCAGACGATGCCACAGCAGATGACTCAGAATTTCCAGCCGCAAGCTGGCTCTGCTGCTGGTATTCCACAACAAATTTTACAGCCTCAACATCCTCAAAGCATGACCCAGGTGCCATACCAACCCCAATCTGTCTCACAACATCAGAGTTTGCCTCAACAACAGCTTCAACATGTGATCCAAGTCCATCAGCAACAGTACCAGCAACAAGCAATGCCTCAAATGCAGCAGTTGCAGCAGCAGAATTATCAGCAGCAAATTCAACAGCAACAACTTCTGCAACAACAGTCTCAGCAGCAGCTACAGCATCAACAACATCAACAATTACAACAGATGCAACAACAGCACCAGATTCAGCAACAGCAGCAAATGCAGCAGCAACAACTTCAACAACAGCAGATGGCTGCAGCGATGCAACAACAACAACAGCAGCAGCAGCAGCAACATCAAGTCCTGCCACAGGTGCCTCAACAACCACCGCACAGTGCTGCACAACATTCTGTTATGTCGCAAGTGGTTCAGCAGCAGACTACCCACATGTCTGCTCCAACGCAGCAGTCACAGTATTACAGTCCTCCGCAAGGATCCATCATACAGCCTAAAGTTGTGACTATGCAAGCTCAAAACCAGGCTGCTGGCTATCCAACACAGACTTCAATGACTGTCACACAGACGCAAAATGTGAATTCCACCACTCATCTGCCTGCTATGTCACAAGGTGCATCAATGTCTCAACAGTCGATTCCACAATCTATAGCACAAGCGCAGTCTCTGCAGGCTCAGTCATTGCAGGCACAGTCACTTCAAGCTCAGCTTCCTCCCCAACAGCACCAACATCAACAGCATCCTCACCAGCAGCCCCTGCAGATGGCTGGGCAGGCTTTGTCGCAGATGCAAACTTTGGGACAAGGTCAAAGTCTCCCCCAGAACCTTGCCTCAAGCTCTGTCCCGCAACCTGCCCCTCAGCAGCAGCAAATTCCACATCAGCAGCTGGCTGGTCAGTCAATGCCTCAAATGCAGGCAATCGCTCCAGCTCAAACCTTGCCCCAGGGTGTACCCCAGGGTGTACCACAGGGTGTACCGCAGGGTGTACCGCAGGGTGTACCTCAGGGTGTACCTCAGGGTGTACCGCAAGGTGTACCGCAAGGAGTACCTCAAGGTGTACCACAGGGTGTACCACAGGGTGTACCCTCTCAAAATGTGCCTCAGTCCACGCCCCATCAACAGATAACCAACCAACAACTCCCGCCCTTGCAGACCATGGCTCAGGTTCAAAATTTGCCCCAAAGTATTTCTCAAAGTTCTGTGCCGCAGCCTGCACCACAGCAGGGGCAAATGGGCATGGCCCCCCAGCCCATGATGCCCATGCAGATGCAGCAAAGCCAAGGCAGTTTACTTGCTGCTCAGCAGCAGCAACAACCGCAGCCACAGCCACAACAGCACTATCCCATGGTGTCTAATGCTAGTCCTCAGGCGTTCTCCAACTCTGCTGTCAGCTCATCAGCTACCATCATGTCACCACACTCTGCAGGTTCTGCTACTGTTGCTACAAGTGGAGTGTCAAGTGTAGTGGACCCTGTGACGGGAACTGTTTTGGGAACAGTAAACAATCCGGTGGAATTGCAATCTGGACAAGGAGTTGTATCAAGTAGTCAGAATGGTTCAGGCACAGGACCTGCCAGTGCTCTTCTGGAATCTCTTGTTGAGGCAACTAATGCTGTTGACGATGTAGCTCCAGGAAACACAGATGATACAGAAAGGTAAGAGAAACATGTTTTAAAGAATTCTCTAGCATTAGTGCAGTTTTTCTTGCTATTTTCCCCCTTTTTTCAATGAGTTTTATAGCAATTTTTTTTCCTGCTTCCAGTGCATCAGGGACGAACGCTGTTGCCATTGATAACAAAATTGAACAAGCTATGGTGAGTTGATATTCAATAGTTTTTCCCATATTGCTCTTGTCAATCTTAATTATTGCCCATATGTTGCTTGTTTTAATTGTCATGGTGTTTCACATTTACCACTGTATGGTACTGACCACTATTCCCCTCAACAGGAAGTGAAACACCTCAATCAAAGCTTATGCTTTCTGAGTTGAAAAAAGTATTATAACTGTTTTTCATATTTTTCAGGATTTGGTCAAGAGTCATCTGATGTTTGCAGTAAGAGAAGAAGTGGAAGTGTTAAAAGAAAAGATTGCTGAACTCATGGATCGCATTAGTCAATTGGAGCTGGAAAATTCAATTCTGAAGGCACATGCCACACAAGAAACACTGGCACAGCTTAATTCAAGCGGTAGCAGTAATATCCAACCACAGGGTCAACAAGGGTCTGTATCCCAAGGACAGTCTCAGCAGACTCCTCCACAAAGCACTCAACCTACTCAGCACCAAAATGGATCATGAAGATTGCTTTAATGTTTTCTTTGTTTGAAAGATGTGATATTTATGGCCATTTGGCACTGGTGGAAATCCAGTTGCATACTTGCCGGTCTAGGAGTGGAAATTTAGGGAACATACAACTTGGCTAATTCCCTTTAGTGATGAATTTATTAATTGCCAATTAGATAAACAAAGCCAATTGAGGTTCTTGAATTTAGACTGTGCTTCTACTAATTCTAGGGCGACGTTGTATCCCTCTTCTGTGAGGTCAGGCATCTGCCTGTGACTGCCTTCTGTTGACAAGGAGTAATGCCAACAGTGACCAACTCTAGGATAATTGAGATACCAGCTGGTTCTGGAGTTAGAAATGCTGATTACATTTCATGCTCACCTGTGACTTATGGTTTTAGCCCTTGTTTTTCCAATACCTGTGGACGAAATTCTTAAAACTCAGTTGATAGATTTCTGGCCAAACAATTTGATCCACGCTCAGATTTTTTAACCTTGTGATAAAAGTTCTGGCATGTCACATGGATGCCTGCTTACTGTATAATGAGGGTTTCAATCACCAGTTATTGTCTTCATATCCTCTGTAACCTTTTACTTTGGTTGGTCCTGCACATAATGAAGCAAGTCTTATCTTAAGCACTAGTCAAGACTGGATTAGTCACCCCTCCCTGCTGTTTGAAGTTCTGTGACATACATCATAAAAGTTTAATGCACTGGTATATGATCTGCTTACTTTCTGAATTCTTCTTCCTAATATAAGCATGCTTTTCCTTGTTAAAGTAACCTGTTTTTACAAATCTCAAATCTCCTCTGTTGTGTCAATTTAAGAAATATCACGAGATTTTAAAAGGTTATTTTGCTTAAGTGGTTTTGTTAACATGATCAATTCTTTTGAGTTATTTTTCTTTGATGTTCCTTTTTTTGAAAATAGCTATTTGACAGGAGAGATTTGTGTATACTGTTGAAGTAGTTAGCTAGCTCTAGTCGTTCATTATAAGACTGAATCTTACAAACCCGACAAATCTTCGTGACCTCTAGTCCTGTCCAATGGTAGCACTCGCAAAGTAGCTTGTCCAAGATGGTGCATACTTGGCAACTATCAGCACATTTTAATTGCAAGTGGCCAGTGCATTTAAATTTTTAACAAGTTTGTATTTACTTTGGAGGGGTGATGGGATAGCAACCTGTGACAAGTTTGTTGGAATATCAAAGTGGGTGTGCCATAAGACATAATTTCCACTGTTTCTAGAGTGTTATCTGGTACTGTATGTTGTGCACTGTTCATCCGATCCTTCTTACTATTGCAATAGCCTGAAAGCAGGGGGAATAATTTTAATTTGGAAGAATAGAGGGCAGTCTCTTTCTTCTGAATTAACTTTAATCTTGCTCATCACTACAAGTTTAGTTTATCCTTTTGAAATTGCATATGGTTTAAACTATGTAATAAACTTCACATTGTAAAACTGCAAACTCTATGTTCAATTTGTAATGAAATCTTGTGAACCATAATCAGGGTGAAGGTTTCTGGAGTAGAAAGTGAACAACTATCAACGCAAGCTCTGTGACCTGCTTTTTTCCTTGGTTATCTTTCTTCAAGAATTCATCAGATGGTGCACATTCCACTTATTGTGATGCAGGAAACTGTGTCATTCCAAGGTGACACAGGAGCAGAATATTCATAATATGTGTGATTTTTTTTTATATGGTTGTAACAGATTGCTGACTGTTTTTGTGGCAGTGCATTCAGCTTCCGGTTGTACCTTATAAAATGTTAAGTATCCTCTCTGGCTTTGAAGCTTTGAAGTAAGATGTGTGTATGGTTTATTTCAGTATTTGACTTGTTTTGCATTTTGCAAGCATTCAAAGTCATGAAGGCTGTGTTAGTGATATAGATAGTGTAAGGTTATAATTTTATGCCTTGAAGTGAATGAAGCTCAACTGGACCTTGATATTGATTCCATGTTCATTTTATCCAGAAAAATGAAGTGTACGGAATACATACTGAATATCAAGGGAGCCATTAACTCTGGTAGTCAGAAATCATGCCCTGTATGGTTATATTAAATTTTGATCTATGACATTAGCCACCAAAACAAAGAACTTTGGTCAGCTATGTATTCTTTCAACAGACTGTTCAAATACAAATTTATTAGATTTTCTGATTATCTGGTTATGAGCTTCATCTCTCCTAAAAATTTTTAGCGATTTTTATTTCTATTGGAACAGTTTAGATCACTGTACATGGACAGCACTGCTTAACATAACATCTGGTTCTTGTTCAGTAATGAGAATCCTTCTGTTCCCCTCAGATTTTCTTTTCAAAGATAATTTTACTCTCACTTTCCTCTCATGAAGCAGGTGCCAATTCCAAATGTTCAAACAAACCGATCAATCGGCTTTATTGCTTTTAAATGTAAGTGTAAATTGATGGGCTCTAGTATCTAAGGAGTGAATCTCTTGTGGGAAATGTATTTGAAAAATTTGTTGATGGTTCGTTTAAATTGCTTTATCTTCCTTTTTCTTCCACCTCGTAATTAGGACCTTTAGTAAACATATTTTTCTTTAAAGTCAACTGTAATCATTTTTATCATCATGATTTGTTTCTTTATAGCTTGCTACTTAAACAAGCTACATTGGGGAAGACAGGTTTATTGAAGTTTGTTGTAAGAATACATGTATTCTTGATATTGCGTGCACTACATGTTGTTGAAGTCAACTGTCCAATTCAGGTTGTATGTCAAATTAATGTTTGAAGTGTGGCTTTGAGGAACATCTGTTCAGAGTGTGTCCATCATCCTTACATTTGTTTTTTGTCACTTTCTAGTTACAATAATCTTTACTGAAGACTTTCCTTTTATGTCAAATTTTTAGCATGTATTGTCTCACAATTTGATAGCCCCTATGTGTGTACTTCCCTCTAACGACTATAGTTTTTATACTCTATAAAATGTACTGGCACTGTTGTACTGCGTTACATTTTTTTCTTGGGTCAGGCCTAAGGCATGACAAATGATGAAAATGTCCTCGTGGCCAGCCCTACTTGGCAAGCAGCTGCCACCATCAACAATCACTTCAGAGTGGTAGTGGAGGTGTTAGTGTTCCAGATCAAGCTGATGGCCCTTCTTTTACTTCTATGTGATATGCTGCAAAGTTTTCTTTCTTATAAGGCTGACTATGTTTTCTGAAATTGTGTTTTGGTGAGGGCAACTAAAATAGGATGTCAGCCAAATGTTACTTATTTTATCACTTTAGACATACACTCAAGAACTGCAATGATGTGTTTGTTGTTTGAATGTTGTTAAAAACTGGCTTAAGATTCTTTTAAAACTTCATATTCTACACTATGAAAAACATACAATACTTTTACCTTATGCTTTCTCCTTGGATTATGTATGGAGATTCGAAGTGGACAGCCCTTGGTAAAATGGTCATTCATTAAATAATTTGTAGGCAATTTGGTACCTCTCTGACAAAGCAGTGTTATGTACGTTTTGAATGAGATTATTTTTAAGTAGCTATGTACTTTGATTGGGACTAAAATGGAAATTGAACTGTGTACAGTGAAATGATTGTATTGTAAATAGATATTGAGAAGTTTAATATATGCATATATAAATATACATATTTAAAATTATTTTTTATGTATTGCTGGCAGTTTTGTGATTTTAAGATATTGGAGAGGTCAGTGTGTGTGTGCGCGTGTGTAAATGTGTGTGAATAAGTGGAAACAAATCTGCAGTCTCAGTTGTTTTGTGTTCTTTTTTTAAAATGAAGAATTGTATATACAATGATGCAGGAAGTATGAAATATGGTTCCTCATTTGTTATTGATATTAATAAATAACTATTCACTTCATACAATCAACTGTTTCTTTATTTTGCCCACTTTTGTGCATCAACTGACATCAGCATTGAGGGCAGAAGTTTAAGCACAAAAAGAAATTCAATTCATTTTACAATCTAGGTGTATCCAAACACATGCTAATAGGTGCTATTGCCGCGGGAACTGAAACTTCCCTCCCAAACGGTGGCCAAAAATCTACTACACATGCAGAATTTCATTCTGGCTAAAGTCAAACCCACTTGTATCAAGCCTGCATTTAGCAAGTCCACTCTAACACCAAGCACTTCAAACTTTTCTGTGTTAACCACCTACATTGAGCCACAGCCCTTGAGTGACATCATTTTGTTTCTACATTTTAATCTTCACATAAAATTTTTTCACAAATCAAGAGACAACTACTTGTTGCCACTAGGAGATTTGATGGAAAGTCAACAGGTTTCTCGTTGACAGGGTAATTCGTAATTCTTAAGGTACAATAAATACTGTATTAAAAATGAGGAAAAGTCGGCCCGTATGGAAACGAGGCAACAGGGACTTAAGATACATAATCAAGGTATTTTATTTGTAGCTTAGAACATTTTAAACAAAGAGGCAGGTCATATATAAATTAATGTCAATTAAACTTTGTTGAAGGCAGCAATATCGACACTCTGAACCTGTAAAAGAAAACCATACCAGTGTTAGAACAAATGTTCACACCAAATTAAAAAAAGGGTCCCCAGAAAACAAAATGCTTACATAATCTTCAAATTCTTGAATCTTTTCTTGCAGGAGGTCCACAGAAACTTTGTCATCCTCAACCACACAAGAAATGTGAAGCTTGTGGATTCCGTAGGCTAATGGTACCAACTTCGCTGTAAACACAAATAAAATAAAAATTACGAGTTTTACACTAATCAACAAAGATTTTGGAAGAAATTCACAGATGAGACAAAGTAAACATAGCACTTACAGGCACCCCAAATAAGGCCGTCCATTGAAATTGTTCGCACACATTCCTCCATTTTCTTCATATCGGTCTCATCATCCCAGGGTGAAACGGAGAGAATAATGTTGGACTTAGCAATAATCACAGGTTCTGTAACAGGAAAAAAATTTATCAACAGGGCCCAATTTAAGTGTAATAAATCATTCTAAAATAGTGTGTCAAACTGAAACAGTAGCACTTAACAGTACGAAACTTACTCTTGGACTTTTTCTCTGCATATGCAGCCAACCTTGCTTCTCTGACCTTGTTGGCTTCTTCGCTTTCCTCCTTCAAAGAAGAAATTAAGAATGTTTTAAAATTAAGTAATTAAAGGTTGCCAGGCAGAAATTTTTTTAGGCCTCACTTCTGAATCTGAGCCGAACAGGTCAACTCCATCATCATCCTCCTCTTCCTTCTTGGCAGGTTTGGCAGGAGCAGCAGTGGGCTTTCCTCCCTCAAGGGACTTCACACGGCCATCCAGACTGATGACGAGGTTCTTCAGATCCGAGACCACTGTTTTCAAGTGATAATGAAATTAAAACAAATCAAGCAAAACCCAAGTTATAAATGAGACATGCCACTGACAATAGATGCCGACCTTTGTGAAGAGTAGCATTTTCTTTCTCCAAGCCGTTAATCCTATTGACAAGTTCAACATTGCTTCCAGCCATGGCTGCAATACCATCCATCTGAAAACAAGAAAACCAAGAGTTAGTAAGACGCAGCATGTGACCTATACACAAGTTTAATCTGATTAACTAGAGTACAACATTTCATATACCCAACACCTAAAGTTGACAAAGCTAATTGCAAGATTAATTAAAGCAGTCCTGAAAAAAATTGGTCAACTTCGTTAATTCCACATATTGACTATTGCCTGCTCAACAAAATTGGAACCAAATCCTGGCATAACCTAGCACTGCTGCAAACTTTCTGAATAGGGAAAATATCTTTTAGTGTAAAGCTATGAGTTTCCTGACACAAAGTTTACCCATAGAAGCAAAGACCACAACAGTTACAGCTGCAAAACAAATTTTGAGCAAAAGTAAAATCAGTTAGTGGTTAATTTATGTAGGTAAAATTTCCAGGAAACAAGCAGTAGATGAAAATAAGCAATTTAATGGATGTTAATTAATCAGTATGAGATGAATAGTATTTTCAAACTGCTTACGGACTGACTGGTAAACCATGACATACCAATGCACCAGAGGCAATCAAAGCATGCATTTCCCTAAAAATTTCAGAAAACTAGCCCCATGCATGAGACAACCATGAAAATTTGCACAATGACTGATTTATGAGGCGACATACAAGCTTTATTGATACACAGAGCTCTACGAAGTTAAAAATAGTTTAGGCATAATAAAGGTGAAATAAAAACCAAGTTAATTTTAAACAAAAATATTTAGAGGTGAACAAGTACATAAAAATATTATGGAACTGGGAATGTGGTAACATCAATGACAAAGTTGTTACACACCAAATGTAAAGTAGAGAGCATGCAAATGACAATATCAGTTACAGTATGAATCTATAATGTAATAGTTTATTATGAAATAAGAATTTAGATAAATTGAATACTGACAACTTAATCAAAATAACTAAGCAATCACATCAACCACAACTCTCAGTTCCAAGTAACTTCTAGTCACTTCAGTCAAACTGAGACAGTATCTCAGGTTTGAAAATATGCTGAAGTGCACATCGAAGGTAATCATGTGCTACTTTTACCAAACTACTATGAACGTCATGGTTACTCACACATTCAAGAGATTGTTTAATATGCTGTCGAGCCTTCGCAACCTCACTGGCCAAAGATTGTTTCATAGGGGAGTTAGAAGATGCCTATCCGACAGAAAGACAGGAAATTAAAACTACAGTCATGGCAATCAGTACAATAAGTAATTTTTGCCACATCATGCAAAATGTAAATAATCTGAGCTTAAATGTACAAAAAAACCAAATGTATCCTTGGGGGACAGCACCACTTCAGTATTAAAGTGTGTCTGTCCCAAGAATCATCGACAGGTAACAATGTGCAACATGTAACAACGTAACATTCAACACGTGATACAAAATACCATCACACAAACATTTTTGTGATATCATCTACATCTAACTTTGAAGTGATCAAGACCTGAACAAAAATGTATTATCAGCTAGGTTTGAGAAATTTTTTGGCACTACACCATTTAACAACATTCATTACAGATATTACAAAATACTACAACCTACATTTCTTATATTTTAACATCAGAACTCAAAAGATGAAGTACTAAAGCTCTTTCATCCTGTGACCATGTACAAGAATGAAACCCAGACCATACCACACATGCAGTCAGATACTACACATGCTCTGATAACAAATCATACAATACTGGTGCAAAACGATCATTAACACCAACAATAAGAATGTGGCTGCTCTGAGCTCGCAGTTAAGTACACATACTCTATGCAATACGAATAACTAAGATTTTACCTCACTATCACACTTCTCATGCAAGAAGTGAAAGTGATCAAGCACATTAGCCATATAAAACTGCAAGTGGCCAGAATGTACATGTGAATTATTAACATCTGCATGGCAGTGACTCCAGATAATTGCAATTGGGAAGCATTACAGATAAGCACAGCAAAGGACAAAAATAAAAACTAACCAACTGAAATAAGAGTGCGAGATATTTTGACAGATTTCTTGAAGGACCCACTACAATTCACATTATGTACATTTTGTGGATCAAAGAAAGCATCTACCACAACAATAGAAATCAGTTTTACTTGCATTTTTTGCTTCAGGAAAGTTATCTGCAACTTCACTGAGCACATTACGTCCAACACACACGGGTTCGCTTCTCTTTGATGCAACTGCAGATTGTGCCTGTGGTTTCCAAGACAAATAATTTCCCAATACCTTAAATTCATGTTTGGTTTGGCAAGTAAATTACATAGTCATACACGCTGCAACATGAAGGCACACTAACCTTCACTTCCTCAGGCTGAGTTTCAGTGTTATCCTTTGGTTTGTTGCAGCCACCAACATAGTTATCGGCTGAATTTAGTTTGTTTTCAAGAGAAGGATTCTCACAGGCCGACTTCTGCTCACTTTTGGCATCCTTCTTATTCTTATTTCTCTTATTTTTGGAGCGCTTCTCACTATTACCAGTAACAGCAGCAGGAGTTTGAAGTGACTCATTCACAGAGTTTGTCTTGTTTAGTACTTTCGGCATGTTGGCTTCTTCTTTATATTTGAGGATGTTACGAAGCTCAATAGAAAGTTCAACTGTTTTAAGAGCTTCCACTATCACCTTAGGAAAACAAAATGATCTGTGCTGTACTTAAAACTGATGAAGGGGAAATGACATGCCCATAATACTTGCCCATGGCACATCTGCCAAAAAATGTTACATGACATTACCATGAATTAGCAACAAGCATTAGCACAAAGCACCCTCACGTGAAACCCATATCCCCCACAACCTTTGGCACCAACAATGCAACACCACCAACATACCCAGCACCAAACTTGAAATTGACGTATCGCAACATGAGGAATGAAATCCAGAAACAATTATCCTATCCAAATTAACAGCTTTTCATAAAAGCAAATCAAGGGCCAAAAAATCTTAACCACCTCTGAACTTTCCCTTGTGCCTGCGTTATTCAACCTAACATTTCTCATTATTTGGGTTGATAAGTAATTATATTACGGACTTAAAATTAATAAATGTGATATGAGGTTTAGACAATGGCATGATGAGAGATGTTTACAAGATTGATGAGTGAAACCGCAATTAGGCCTGTTGTGCTACAATGAACCTTCCACCAGGACAATCTTACCTTTGAAAGCTTTTCATAGTACTGCCTCTCTGCTGCTTCATATTTAGACTTCTCAAACCAAATATTTTCATGAATAAGGGGAGAAGCCATGGCTTTGTTACTGGACTGAACCAAGATTCCTATAAACAAAATAAAAAGGGAATATCATGTAAGCGGCCTTGCTAGTTGCCAGCAAGCACAAGCGCATTCCTCTAAAATATTTTGCCTCTCTAGTAAGAACCTCAGTAGCAGAAATATTTAAATAGATCAAGGCAGACCAGACAGTTCAGTGAACTGATGGGTTGGGAACAAATTAAAAAAACTAAAATTAACCATGATTACAGAGGCAGAATCTTTACTTCTACTTTTAAGCACTAAAATTACTGCAGTTGGAATGCAAGATAATTGTAAATAATTCTATGCAGAATATCAGGAGTGTAAAAAAATTTAGAGAAAGATCTGATTGACAATGACAATATTCTGACTATTTAAGATCTTGGAGTCTGATATCCTTGATATATTTAATAAAATAATAACTTTCCAATGTAGCACACCAGGCCAATAGAGATTTATACTTCCAGGCGAGAAGTTTGGAAATGCTCGCGCACGAAGATATACTATACCGGCAGGGTATAGATCGTCAAAGCAAGAGGTTAGGGTACGATAAAATTGTGAAAAATGTAGCGAAATTTTGAATCAGGGGAAACTGTTTGGGCAGAACGAACAATAAATAAGCTTAAGTCCGAAGTCCGTCTATTTTTATTAAAAACAAAGATTTACGTGCAGAAGTAAACAAGAATAAAGAATATCACAATGGAAACCGATCTGGCAAAGGGATAGCACGGAAGATCTGGGAGATCAAACCTCACCACAAACTCTAGTCTTTGGGGAAAAAAACGAAAACTACGAACGCATACGTTAAAGGCAAACTGTCTGTACGGGATTCCTATCCAAACGAAGCACTAATGTTGTACAAGAAATGCACAAAGTAGTATGCACGTGTCAACACAGGCAGATGACAGATTTGCTCCATCCGGCAATCTTTCAGCTAAGCCCAACCTCCCCAGAGGGGTTTTGAAGTGAATCTAGGATTAACCCAATGATTTAGTCTTCAGACGAAGAGAAAGTACAAATTCGGTCTAAAAGTATGGCAAGAAAAGCGTAAATTACCAAGGAGAAGTCCACGGAGGTGACTGCTGACGGCTCAGCTGTAATGGAAAAGAGATGGGGAAGGGGGAGAGATGAACGGAAATGGATCAAAGAAAATCCACCGCCTGCTCAAACCGAAGTCTAGAAACATTCTGAGGCAATTCCGCCATGACAGTTAATTTCCCTGCTGTTGACGTGAAAAGTCATGAAACTTTGTGCAGCTATAACTTCTAAATGGCTGGATCTTTTTTCGATTTCGACACCGCATTGCCGGTACGTAATATTCCTTACAGTTAACAATGCTTAGTCAACATGAATCACTTTGGCATTCCAACCTTGACGTTCCTTAAGTTACTCATGGCCTGGTTACCTTGCACCGGGCCATATCAAGGTCTAATGCAACAATGTCCGTTTTAAATGGATGGGCTTTCCTTGAATCCGTTTATTTCAGCCGTATTTTTCAACCATTTGTCGATTCATGTCTTCTTCCCTCAGTGTTAGCGTTTGCAGCAGTCACTGGCGATTGCATAGGTTATGGTCATGGGGAAGTAACTCCATTTCATTGAAGACATTGATGAAATAATGGTCTTTATGTGCTAATTTTACCCCAAACCAAAACGGCTACGATAAGCAAATTAATTTCACTCCTGTGATAGTCCAGTGGTCTGACTAGTTGTCAATGTCAGGCAACTAACCTCTCAGTCAGTGAAGCTCTTTCTGTTGTGGCAACCATTGAATGAGTGGTTGTAAGAAGCTGCCTCATTATTTAACATGTCAGATGCTTCATTTTTTGCTTCAACTGACAGTGTACCTCACAGTACATTTTCTTTATGTTGATAATATTTGATTGCCTTGCTAATTTTGACTACCCATGTTTCCATCTCTTTGGACAGGCTGGTGTAGAAGATGATGCAGCCAACGGCCCAGAAAATGAGGAAGAAGCATACGATGCTCTAAATGATGAGACTTTTGGAACTGCCATTGGTAAAAGATTTGCTTCTTTAATTCTAGTCTGTACTCTCTGTGCATTGCAATTTGTTGTGCAACTATTATTGTTTCAGAAGATGATTGGGAACAGGGCCATGAACACTTGTCCAAAATAACTGAAACTTCCCGGTGGAAAGATGATTATGATGATGTGAACCACAATGATCACGATGACCTCAGGGTAGGTAGATGCACCTATTTGCATGGTTTTAATCACTTGATAGATATTGCCTTTTTGTATACATCTGGAATTTTGTTTGTTCTCTTCCAGAATGGACAAGACCACTTGGAAGCCTCTTTATCCCAGTTAGTATTGGAAGATAATGATGATGACACCATACGGAGAAGGACAACTGCCTCTCACCTTTCTCATTCAAATTTAGTGGTCAGCATAATAATTATATCATTGCCTTTTCATTTTGTTTCACTGTCAGTATTCATTTACCTCATCTGATCGTGTTCTATTTTTAGCTGTATCCTGACTCTCCTAATGCTCTTCGTAACTCAGTTTGGGCAGTAGGCAAGCATGACGGTCCTCTCTCTGCATCTTCACCCATTCGCTCAAGAACGAATTTGCCTCAAGGTGTTAAGGTAACCACATAATTTAGTTCAGTACTACTCAGACTGATTCAGTAACAGTTTGCTGAATGTTGTATTAAAGCACCCTTTGTGGTTCTCTAGAATGTTTGCACCGTGGAGGAACTGGAGAGGAATCTTATGCAAATGCGCAGTGGAAGTGTTGGTGCCCCTGGCCTGCCACCTCCACCAGGCCTCGGGAGCCCTAGTCCAGGGGGTGCCTTGCGTTTGGAAGATTTAGAACGTAAAATTACTCAATCAACTCCTCAAAATAGGCTGGTAAGTAGGTAGAAATTGTGTGTTACTAATCCATTCTTATACCTTCTTCATGATCCTTCTTTAATTTTTAGAATTTGGTCACCGACCTCCAATCAAGACTTCCACCAGGTCTTGGAAGAGGGAATCTTTTAAATGCTCTTCAAAACCAGAGACTCATGGGTGAGTACTTTTATTTTGCTAGTCCGTGGTATAATTGTGTATCAGAGCAATGAGTTGGTGTCACACTGATATGCTGAATCAGTCAAATTTATTTATGTTTTTGTTGTGCTTTTCAGGTGCTCCAGGTCATGTGGAAGCACCGAAGGTACCATTGCAGCAACTTCCACTAGGCTTTAATAGCTCAAATTTGCCTCCACATTTGACTTTTCGCCAACAACATACATTTCAGGTACGAGTTAATGACGTAATTTTCATTGTGCTTTTCTTTGGGAATAACTTTATTCTTTAGTTACGACTCTCAATTCTTTTCTTTCTTCCAGCCAATACACCCCGGTCCAGGTCTTTTACCTTTAGGTCCCCATCATTCACAACAACACCTACCATTTAACATGAATGGTCCTAGGATACCCCCACCATTTCATGTAAACAATCATCTTCCTCCTCATTTGCACCAACACCCTCCACACCATCAACACATGCCACACCAGCAACACCGTAATGCTCACCACCACCAGCAACAGCAGCATCATCACCACCAGCAACAACCGCAACAACATCATCACCATCAGCAACACCACCGTGTTAATGGAGCAGGAGACTATGATGAATATGCAGGATTGATGACACCATGGCAAAAGCAATGGTTGCTGAATATCCAAACACTTCAACTTAATGTTGGGGTCCCATATGTTGTGGACTATTATTATACTGTAAGTTTGCTCTCTGAATACTTGACTGTTTTGTTGTTGTTTCTGTTTCTTATTTTTATAAAAATTTGATGATTTTTGAATAATAGAAGAATATTTGTACCCCAGGTTTACAAAACTCGTAAGGAAAGAAGAGATTCAGAGTCTAGCCAGTCTGGGGACCGTCTTCTTGATAGGCCAGAATCTGCAAAATTAGGGAAGGATCGTCCTGAATCAACTAAGCCTGGGCGTGAAAGGCCACCCTCTGTGATGGGACCTGCGAGAGCATACACTCCACTTCAATTTGAGAATTCTTTGGGAAAGCTCCAGGTGTGAACTAAAAATATATTCACACTATATTGATATGAATTTTGGGTGGTTGTTCTAAATTCTTTTGTGTTGGTTGTTTGTTCTTTATAATTTTCTTTTTTGCAGTGTGTTAGTGTTTCTGCTCCAAGAAAACTCATAGATATGGACATAATGTCATCAGAAGGGCAGGAGGGCCAGTCCTCTCAGAGAGACTTAAAAAAGACGAAACAATTACTTTTAGAAATTGAAAGGGTATGTTACAAATCACATTCACTTTTAAACCCACATATATCTTTTGTGTGGGGTGCAATAGTATTAACTGCCCTTTTTGTTTGATAGTTATACATCCATCTTCTGGAATTGGAGGATGCATTTGACCCACAAGCAATTGAAGCAACAGCTGAAGCTGCTGTGGCCCGGGCATTAAGGGATCCTCCGGATCCAGAACCTGAACCTGAGAAGGCCTCTCCTGAAGAACTTCTTCAACGTATGACCAGTGTGTTGCTCCAGGGTGATAAAATACTGGGTTTTATGGGGATTCGCAAGGGGAAGGTTAGTGATTGTCTATTTACTGACATGTAACTTATTACCACTAGCTCTTATAATGTGTCAATTAATATATTCATTCAATTTTGTTCCAGACTTTCTTGTTGAGACTCTTGCCTCACGTACCTCCAAATGCTGGACTTCATTTTGCCTTTTGGGGTCAAGTTCTTGTTGGCTTGACTGGCTTAGCTAAACGTGATCAAGCAGATAGGCTTCTTTATAGATTTTTACCAGAATTGAAGAGATGGCTTGGTGTGTGTGATCTGGCACACATCTTGAAACTTACCACTTCACTAGTTGCTGAAGCTAGCTTGAAGTCCAAATCCGGCCGGAGTGCTCTTACCACAGCGGTTAATAGTAAGGTGAGTATTATGTTTTTCACATTACTTTTTTGACAAAATTATTTTGGACTGATTTTCTATGCTTTCCTCTATTCAGTTTGGTGTTCTGGCCTTAGGAACCATACTTTCCTCTACTGAAAGGTATATTGATGAAATCAGTGGAGAACAGAAAGACCGATGGGTGGAATTTTTATCTGCTGTTGCTGTGGTTGCTGAAACAGCACGTATTACTGAAGATAACGCCATTCGGCGTTCTTTACCTGTAACTCCTGAAACATTGCAAAGGCACTTAGATGCTTGTGGCTCAGCAATTACCAATAGCCATGGTGCTTTCTTAAAACGTTTGTTCTTAAGCGATTCTCTTAAGACTGAAGTTAATGTATCAGACAAAACAAAGAGAGCTGCCGATTCAAATCTCCATGCTCTCATCAACTGACGTTGGATTTCAATAAATCCAAAAAATCAACTCCTGTCGGCTTTGTGAATCTTTGGACATGTTATAGTAATGTGGATCCCCAAAACATATTTATGAAATTTATCCCATTAAATGCTTTATGGTGTTACTTATCTGCTGAAGTTGTGCAGTTGCATGCTCCTTGCACCGATACTGATTGTATAGTTGACAAAAGCAGGGTTGTGATTTCTTTGGTGTGGCAATGAAAAGTATTTAAAAAGTTGTTTAGTCAATTTATGTTACTGACGATTAGATTAACCTTGGCCAACCTTCCTTTGAAACTGTTCGATTGTTCATTGAAGTTGTTTGTTTTGAATATTCATTAGTAGTGTATTCACTTCATGACAGCCAGCCTTATGTTTCCTTCATTGCACATTTGACCAGTATATTTGCTTACTGTTTGATATTAAACCAGAAGTGTATGTAAAGTCTGGGGTTTCATGGAAAATTGAACTCCATCTATGCTCAGTGATACTTTTCAAACTTGAAAATGATTGGGATGTCTCATCGTTGTATTCTTTAAGTTTCTCCCTTATCAAAAC
This sequence comes from Odontothrips loti, assembly GCA_038380765.1. Taxonomy (NCBI): domain Eukaryota; kingdom Metazoa; phylum Arthropoda; class Insecta; order Thysanoptera; family Thripidae; genus Odontothrips; species Odontothrips loti. Next base: position 8,696,528 of record CM076249.1, read on the forward strand.
TTTCCAAGCAGTTATGTTGTCTTGCTTCACTTCTTCACTTTACTCTTTAACTCTTTGAAGGGGATAATTTTTTTTTTTTTTTTTCTCATTTTGATTTTGTGAGCATTTGAATTTTAAGTTGAGGGTTGTACTCAGTTGCAATGTGAATAAATTGTTAAATTGCATGAATCTATATTAGTAGTTTGCCTTGCTTCCCAAATTTCGAGTTTTGTCCTGAAAGATGTTCAAGGGAGAGATGTGTATTTTACATATTCACCTTTAAAAGTGATAATGTGATTTCAAATGTCAACTAGAGTGATTTTGTATCGGTTGTCCCTTCTAGACTGTTCCTATTTTGCAGGGATTATTAAGAAATATTTTATTTGTTAACTTGGTTCACCGTGGGAGATGTTTCTGCATTTTACTTACAAGCCCTTTCTCAAAAGGAGTCCTTGTATCATAGACTCCTTTTATGTGATTCCTTTAAGTTCATCTTTTTATTTCTCTTATTTTCTCCTTTCAGTTCCTTTAATTGAAATTAGTGATTGCTAAAAGCATGTCATGTAAATGTTTTAGTTACCTTACTTTGCTGCACAATTTTAATGTGTATGGATGTACAATGAGGAAATGGTATTGTTTTCCCTTCCTTAATTTTTGTTGATCATGGTCACTTCAGTTAACTTTCCTTTCCTTTCTTAGTGTCAAGTGAAGTGCACCTCAAACTAAGAATTGTTCAGTGTTAAAAATCATTAGCATGCTGTAACTCTGATTATTTGTTATCATATTGCCACTGCTTCTCATTGAAGCCTTGTGTGCTTTATCAATTTCTGTCTTGAGATTTCACTGCCATATCCTAAAGTTGGAATCTTGAGAATACTTTAAATTTGAATTAAAAATATCAATTGTTTGATTCTATGTAAATTAAATTGGATGTGTAGGTTGCAATTGTGATTCAAAAAGATTTATTGAAAAAGTGCTAGAAATGGCAGCAAGGACCAGCAGATCTGATGTCACCTGTATTGCAGGTTTATCCCCCACAGGATCACAATAAAATTGGTAGTTTTAAACATAGACCTAAGCAACCAATTTTCTTTTTGTACAGGATAGTACTTTAAAGTGACTACCAATTTTTCAAAATGATTGTTTATTTGTTCTTGTTTTTTGTACAATCAGTTCATTTATAAGACTCCTGCGATTTCTATAAGTGTTTAATAAATATATAATTTAACATTGCAACAATTTTGTTATAAAAGTAATCCAAACATAACAGTTATGACTAGAAACAGCACAGACATAAGAAATCCGAGTAGGTTTTCATTCACATCACAGGACACAAAGACACAACCTTTGATCTAAACGTTTCTTTCAAGTGTCTTTTTTGATATTTTGCTCAGTACATTCGATGAAATTGAGGGATGCACTCGAACTTTTTTTTTGTTTCATTTTATGAGATTTCATTGCATCCTGATATAAACAGTAATTCTGCAGTCAAAAAAGTGTTTACCTTGGAAGGCATTTTTTGTGCGTCTCTGTCGACTTCTGCCCTGTCAGTTGTGGGAACAAAGTCTATGCTTATTGACAGTACAAACATGAAATTGAAGCAAGTAAGAAGAACTTGTTTAGAGACCTGACTCCAATGCATCTGAAGTTGTGCGAAAGATATTATTTCACACCCTTACAAAACGACAACTTGTCTTAGCTAGCCCTACCACCTACACAGCTAGATAGATCTATCAAATATTTCAATACGGGCAAACGAGTTACTAAAACCATCCTGATGATAGATCAACGACAAAATGAGACGAGTAAAGAGATAGAGAGCACCAGAGGAAGTGGGATGAGACCTCAAACAAATTCCCGACCCGGGGTCGGGGGTGTCGGAGGACCAAAGCAGAGGCCCTGGTGGTCGGTTGGTCGAGCGCGGCCGGGGGCCGGGCGTTGATCATATGAGGGTGTCCTCGTCCTGGCGGTCGAAGCTCTCGAGCAGCGAGTGCTGGCTGTGGCTCTGGCTGTGGCTGTGACTGTGGCTGTGGCCGAGCAGCGCCGTCGTCTCCCCGTCCGCGGTGCCCGTCTCCGTCGTCGTGCTGGAGTGCTCGGGGGAGTGCTCCGCGCTGCTGGGGTCGCCCGCCACCGTCGTGCTGCTCGTGGACAGCGCCGAGCCCAGCGCCGTCCCCACCTGCATCACCCCGCCACCGCCACCGCCACCACGCAGCATGGTGCTGTCTGCAAAGCGGAAGAAAAGTGCTCAGTACTCACCTGATGCATCGTCATCCCCACAATGTTAGGAAGGGCCTTTTTAGAACTGGTCGGAACTCCTTGTCTACTTCTCTAAAGAATCTAGAACCATGACCCTATCCCCGCAACACACGCAGAGAAAGAAAGGCTGGAAAACACATGATGGCTGGCATTCCCTCCTGTGCCAAGTAATTGCCTGTTTCATTTATATCCACAACTAACTAGCCAATATTCAGAAAATCAATTGACCTTCCTCACTAAAGTGCATTATCGACTCGACACCGATGTTCTCAATTATGGTAATTTCTACGATGAGGAAGTTACACAACCATTCGTGCTTCAACGTGAATGAGGACAAAACTAAGTGTTTCTGTCTCATCTTTTTTGTGCTTCAACTTTCAAAAGGTGAAAATACTTGTTACGTGCAGCCTTCAGAGGCAACCTGGTGATGTATCCCAGACAACATTTATCGTGACTTGACACTCGACACGACTAGCTATCGTGACAAAATAAGTATCTCACATATGTGTGCGGGTTGTGCAGCTTTGCACGGATCTAAGGTTTAAGTGCTTGGCTTAACTCGTTTTCGGGGGAAAAAAATATCTTTTTTTTCCTGACGCATACTCCCTGCGATCAAAACAACATCAACTGTGTGGAAAGGTGGGTGCTGCGGAAAAGGTGACATCGACATTACGTTTGCAGGACGCTGCAGAGCGAAGGGGGAGGGGTGTGCGGGAGGGGTGAGAGGGGCGGGGCGGGGCGGAGCGGCTACGGGCAGGACTGACGGTACCGCTACCGCGTCGGATGATGGTGGCTCGGATGGCCGTGGAGTGGCCACGCAGCCTGCGCTTCCACCGGCGGCTGATAATGCCCAACAGCGACAGCGACGAGGACGACGACGAGGTCGAGGCGGCTGCACGGGGCCAGGAACAGAATGCGGATAAAATGGGCGCCCCCCAGGGAGATTTGAACCCAGACCTTTTCCCAGACTCTGGTCCTTGGTGGGTCCGGCCGGACGGGGTGGGGCCAGGGGCCAGGCGGGGCGGGCCGGGCAAAAACACATAATGGATATGATGAAAATAATTAAATTGCTGCCAAGTCCTTGGGGGACGCTCACGAACCACGTGACATTTTCCGGACTCTTTCGGATCGTGACGGTGCTGGGAGCAAACTGTGACTGGTTCGGGCCGGAGTCCCTCCCGGCGGGTTCGGTTCCCACGCGCTTTTCCCGACGCACTGCCCACTGCCCCCAAACTCGGGTTCAGTTCGTTTTACGTGGTTTGTGAACGGCCCGGAGTGGTCGCTTACCGTCTGGCGGGCTGTCCATGGCCATCATGAGCAGGCTACAGCTCTCCCTGTAGCCTGAGGTGCTGGAGGTGACCGACATGTTGGACATGTTGCTGTCCTCGTCGTGCGACAGGTCGCTGTTGTAGGGGCCGCACGACCCCCGCGGGCCGAGGCGCGCCCCCAACGGCACGCCGCCGCCGCCGCCGCCGCCGCCGCCCAGGCCGGGGGCCGGGGTGGGCTGGAGGGGCGGCGGCAGGCCGCAGCTGAAGCTCGACTCCTCGTCGCTGCGCGGCTCCGACAGGCTGGGCGGGGTGGCTGCAAACGTACCGTGATCGTTAATTAACCGATCCAGCGAATAATTCGCTAATCCAAACAAAAATACAAAAAAAATCGCTAATACAGCAAAAAAAAATTTTCGTGAGACTGTGCACTTACTGTAGGGACGGGCGAGCGGCGCGCCGTGGGGTGGTCCCGGGGCTAGCCCTGCCAGCCCCGACATCCCCAGCCCCGGGGGTAGCATCGGCGGGCAGGTGGCGTGGGGCGGCGCGGAGGCGGGGGGAGGGGACACGGCCGGCGAGGACAGGTCCCGGTCCCTGTCCCGGTCCGGCGGTGAGGCCAGTGACAACCCCGCCAGCCGGGGGCTGCGCTGCTCGCCAATGCTGCCCAGCCGGGCCTGCCGGGGGTGGGGGTGTGGGGGCGGCGCACCCGGGGTCAGTCCGCCCCCGCCCTGTCCCTGCGGGGGCGGCGGCAGATGTGACAGCGCCAACGTCGAGTGGTGGCGCACCCGGCCCAGCCCCAGGCCCAGCCCCGTCGTCTCCGACTCGAGGCTCAGCTCGGCGGTCTCGGTGGGCCGGCGCAGGGAGCTGCGCGTGCTGCGCGCTGACATGTGCCGCGTGAGCTTGAGCAGCTCCGACTCGGAGCCCAGCCCCAGCTCCTTGTCCCTGTGCGTCAGCGCCGCGTCGGCCGACAGCTGCTTCTGGGGGTCCTTGGCCTGGGGGACGGAGCGGAGTGTTTTGTAAGACAGGGCGCAAGCTGACAGCCACACACACACACACGCACGCGCACGCACGCACACACACTTACCTCGGGACGGTTCTTCCTGCTCTTGCGCAGCCGGAATGTCTTGCGGCTCTGTGCCTTGGATCGCTGCAGCCTCGGCCGGGAGGTGTCCCCAGAGTCGTCGTCCCCGGGGCTCGTGGGGCTGAGCGGCTCTCCTGTAGGGATGAAGCCGTTCAAGCGACAGGCACATTTCCAAACCGATCAGTCTATCATCTCATCACTCCTCTGACCTGACGTCGCGGCCTGCCTGGCCGCCTCGTCCTCCTTGGGCTGAGCCTTGTTGCTGCTGGCCACACTGCACACGGACTCTGCACCACACGGACACAAGCTTGGTCATTTCGGACGTCGATTTTTAAAACCAGAACGCATGCGCAAATGTTATGGGAACGAGGCGTGCAACAAACACAACATCGACGCAAACACAGCGACCCGTGAACCCCCCGACCGAACCATGCCCATGCAGACCATGCTCACCCCGGTGCACGTTCCGCTGCTGGTCGAAGTGCGTGGCGCCGGTGAAGAGCTCGATGATGGAGGGCCGGTGGTGGCGGGTGTTGGCCGTGGTCTCCACGGAGATGTGCCGGTCCATCACTTGCTCGTCTGCAAAGGGGGTCAGGGTCAGGCAGGGGCCAGAGAGTGCCGAGTGCCAGTGCGGACGGTGCGAGTCCGAGGTGTGCGGAACCACGCGGAACCACGCGGAACCACTCGGTACATTCAGTTTTGCTGTTTCAGTTCACACGCGTTGCCGACGTGCGCATCGTATTTCCGTCACGTAAATACAAGAAAACCTCACAGTATGCAGATTTAAAAAGAAGAAAAAAACGGAACCAGGAAAAATTGCCAATACTTAAAGAAAAGGATAGAATGAGACTGACTGTATCGGCGGTCCTCCAGCTCCTCCTTGAGCTCCTTGATCTCGTGGGCCAGCTCCATGAGCAGCGCGCTGCGGGACTTGGCCAGCGGCAGGCTGAGGCCCCGCAGCTTCTCCCGGATCACGAACATGGAGTGCCGCTCCGAGTCGGACGTGGGCGGCTGCGACAGCTGCCAGGGCCGGGGGCCGGGGCAGACAGGGTTGTCAGTTATCGGGGGGATGCTTGATAAGAGGGGGTGCCGTCGGCTTGCCCCGGTCGTCGTCGTTACCTTGTGACCGATGAAGGGCAGCAGCAGGACGAACAGCGGCGTCCGCTGCGTCACCACAAAGTCCAGGAAGTTCCAGAAGACGCAGCCGGCCTCCTTGTGACGCACGTTGTCGCGGAGGGTGCGCGCCATCCGGGGCCAGTCGGGGGACAGCTCGCGCCCGAAGCACACCATCAGGATCTTGAGAGCTGCGACAACAGACCGTGGGGATAAGCGCTGGTGGCGAGCAGGGGAGGGGGGGGGGGGCGACTAGACTCACCCAGGAAGGACACCTGGTACAGGCTGCGCGGCACCTTGGCCGTCGTCTGCTTCTTGGAGTCGCCGTGGCTGCCCGTCAGGCTGCCCGTGCGCATCTCGGACACGGCCTTGATGGTCTGCGCCGTGACGGGGGCCGTCTTGGTGGCCGGTGGGCTCATGGCGTTGAGCACCACCGTCAGGATGAAGCTGATGTCGGCCTGCCGCAGCGGGGCCACGTCTGCGGGTGCGAGAGAGAGGCACGGGTGAATCGTGTTACGGGGACGGTGTCTGTGAGCTAGACAGAGCCAGAGCCTCACCCTTCCTGCCGCTGCCCACCCGGATGCACAGCGGGATCAGCACGTTCATCAGCATCACCTCCGTCTTGTCCGGCGTGGCGAACGTCGAGCTGCCTCCGCACACGTTGTTCTCCAGGGAGGCCGTCTCCTGCAAAACCACGACAGTGATGGCGACGCTCTTCCTGGAGGGGGGGCGCCCGGAAGGTAGGCAACGCGAGGACAGCCGTGCGCGAGCCTCCTGGCGATTGCCTACCTCCCAGGCGCCCTCCGCCGCACTGCACTCGACACTACTCACCCCGATGACGACGATCTGCAGGGCGATGAGGCGGACCACCATGGAGCAGAACTGCGGCGGCGGCACCTTGTTGAGCAGCGCCGACGTGGACTGGGAGAACGTCTCCAGCATGCCGAGCGGCTGCGGCTCGCCCACAATCAGGCTCTGGCAGGTGTTGAGCAGTGACTTGAGGTTGGCGAAGTGCACGATGAACTTGAAGCGGAACATGGCCTCGTAGACGCCGCGCAGCAGGCCGGCCGCCGCCTCCCAGTCCGTGAGCCGCTGCGGCACGGGAGGGAGGACATTAGCGCGCGCCCCCGCCCCATCCTCACCCCCACCCTGAACCAGCCGTCGTCAGCTCACCCGGATCGAGGCCTTCTTGTGGATCTTGCCGAACGTCTTGTCCAGGCGGCGCACCAGCTGGATGAGCGCGGGCCGCATGGTCTCGTTGGACCAGTCGGCGTGCGGCAGCACCTCCGTCATGTAGCGCTGCAGGCCCTTGCAGCTCATCGTGTCCGGGTCGTAGGGGGACACCTTGAGCAGGCTCAGCGCCACCTCAGACAGCCGCTGCCGGGCCGGGCCGGGCCGAGCCGGCTGTTAGAACGACAAAAGTGACCCGGAGCCGGTGTTCGAACCATGTCTACTCACGATGTGCGCGCGGGTGTCCAGCAGCTCCACCGCCTTGCCGTCGCCGCCGGGCTTCTTGTTGAGCTCGGCGAGGCGCGTCGTGCACTTGGTCAGGAACTCGGCCACCATGTACAGCAGGATGTCCCGCGGCCGCCGATACTCGTTCCGGAGCACCTGCGTTTGTCGCGGACGTCAAGGCCGTGCCACCGATCATCTCACATGACGTTGCCCCGCCCTCACTTACCTCCGAGTCCTCCATGTCCCGGTCGTAGTTCATCTTGCCCTTGTTGTGGTCGCTGATGTACTTGGAGTGCGAGTCGTCCTCGTACTCCCCCGCCGGCGAGTAGGGCCCCCGGCTGTAGTTGCGCTGACTCGACCCCTTGTGCTCGGGACTGGACTTCTGGGGGCCGGTGTAGTGCCTGCGGACGTGCGCGCCAATAGAAAGCAAAGCCTCCTCTCCACTGACCCTCAGACACGCCGAGCAACAAGAAACACTCACTTGGCGAGGGCCTCGCAGTTGTTGACCATGGTCTTGATGGCCACGGCCAGCTGGTTGATGATCTCCTTCTCCGTCTTGCCGTCTTTGTTGTAGGTGGGCAGCTGTATCTGCTGCATGTAGCAGGGCAGAATCGCGTTCAGGATGATCTGCAAGGAGATGGCAAAACTAGCATTATAGAGATCCGTCCGTCATTTCAGAGAGATGCTCTTTAAAAAAAAAAATATAACGATGACCATACAAGCATTTGTCGTCCACGCAGCGAGTCGGCGGCGTACGCCACGACCATGACGCACAGCGAGATGCAGTCCAGCACGTTCACCATCTCGTCCTCGTCGTGGTAGCAGAAGTCGATCGGTTTCAGGGGCTTCTCCTCGTGCACCAGCTCGGCGATGTTGAGGGGGTCGGGGGAGGGCGTCTCCAGGCTCAGCAGCAGGTTGAACAGGTCGCTTGCTCGCACCTGGGAGGGGTAGGGGTTAAACACCACTCTAGTCCAGACACAAAGAAAATCAAAATCAAAATCTCACCTTGTGCGCGTCGCCGTACTGGCCGCACTCGTCCGTGTCCAGGATGGCGGACACGCTGCCAAACATCTGCAGGATGAAGGGCTTGCGGTTCATGAGGTAGAACTGCTTGACGGTGTACTCGACGGTCCGCGTGACGAGCGTGTTGGTCTGGTGGCTGGAGTAGAGCTGCAGCAGCGTGGGGATCACCATGAGGTAGCCGTTGGAGCAGAAGATGTTGCGGAAGTTGTAGGCGGCGTTGATGTACGTGGCCATGACGTAGCGCAGGATGCACGCATCCTCCGAGTGCAGGATGACAGCCCCGTTGAGCACGTTGAGCAGCAGGTGGATGTCGCCCGAGTAGGCGAAGTTCCCGGCCATGGCCTCGAACATGCGCGCGATCAGGCGCACCCACATGAACTTGTGGAGCACGTCAAGCCCCAGCAGCTCCTGAGAGGGAAGGAAAACATCGACCGGTTGTGTTGATATGAAAAATTTCCCGGACCAACAACGCCCCGCTCCCCGTGCTGTACTTAGCTCACCTTGCCGATCTCACCGCCCTTGAACAGGTCGAGGTCGGCCTCGAGGGCCTTCCTCGGGAAGGAGGGCAGCTTCATGAGCTCCTCGTGCAGGAACACCACCCGCTGCACCACCATGTCCACGTTCTTGAGGATGGCCCACGTTAGCAGTACCTTGCCGATCTCCACCAGCTTGTGCATCAGCTCCTGCTGCTGCAGCGCGGCGAACGCCTCGTCCGGCTTCATGTACACCAGCTCCAGCTGCGGGTACTGGGACCGCTTGAAGAAGTAGAAGTCCCTCACGTACGAGGAAGGGTTGTGGATTTGGTCTGCAGTGGGGCAGATGGCACGTGGGGGTCAAGCAGCAAACAGCAACCAGAGAACACAAGGAGCAGAAGAGTACTCACGGGTCTTGTGGTCGATCAGGAAGAACTCCTTGTGCTTGCTTTCTTCGATGCCGAAGAAGTCCAGAGCCTCCTTGAGGATCATCCAGAACTGGGTGTCCTCCTGCACCGGGAACTGGGATGGGATGCCACCCTGCTCCGGGTCTGGGAGTGCCAAGAAACAAGTTTTTTTTTTTTTTTTTTTTTTTTTTTGTTGCAGAACCCTGACGTTGACGGACTGGTACTCACCCTGAGGGCCGTGCACGACGATCTTCTTGGCCGAGGGCACGTTGGCCGTGAGCAGGATGGACGCGTCGCACTGCTCCTTGCGCAGGATCTGCTTGAGGTCCTTGAACATGATGCCGTGCACGCTGTGCACCACCATCCACAGGATGGACAGCGCCGTGCCGATGAGTCGCTGACCGTCCTCCTGGGGCGAGCGCACGTAGAACATGACGTAGCCGATGATGTAGTTGTAGAGCGCGAACGCGGCCTGCTGCGGCAGCTTCGGGATGAAGCGGATCAGGTGGCGCAGAAGCTTGAACATCTCGTCCTGGCGGTCACGCGTCAGCCGCTCCAGGACGTAGCGCAGGAACAGCGCGCTGTCCTCCACCAGGCAGTTCCAGATGGTCTGCAAAAGGAAGCACACGGCGGGGTTTGACGGTGCTCCGCTCCGCGCTCCGCGCGCCGTCGGCGTTCTGGGCGGGGCGTGGGCGAGCCCTCACCTGGTACGCGACCTCGTACACGGCGTTGCCGTCGGGGGACACCGCCGCGTCGTCTAGCAGGCTGATGATCTGGATGACGGCGGAGCAGAGGCAGGACGGGAACAGCGAGTGCGCCGAGTGGATGAGGTGGCTCGTGTTGCGGGCCTGCAGCTGGTCCGGCTCGTCGTCTGGAAACGGGACGGCGACATAGTCAGTGAGCGGCAGCCGGGGGCGGGGCGGGGCGGGGCGGGGACTCACCGGCGTCCTCGTGGTCCTCGACGGCGTGGTACAGGCTGGGCTCGTACGCGGCCTGCACCGTCACGGGGATGGTGGTGATGAGGAAGTTCTCGCGCTCCTCGCGCCGCTTGTTCTCCTGCGCCTGCAGCGCCAGCTTGACCAGCTCCGTCTGCTGCTTCTTCCGCGTCTTGGTCCCGGACACGAGCACGCGCTGCAACGGGGCAACGGGGGCGGTCAGCGGGGGCGGAGCGCCGGCGGCGGGGGCAGCGGGGCGGGACCGGGCGGCGGGGGCGGGCCCGGCGGGCCTCGGCGGGGACAGAGTACTTACAGGCGGCGAGGGTCTGGGGGCTAGAGTCAGGGGCGCCCAAACGTGGTCTACGGGAGGGCAACTGCCCAACCGTCTTTTTTAAAGGGAGGGAGGAAAGAGGGAGGAAAGAGGGGGGGGGGGGGGAGAGAAGAAAAAGGAAGGGAGAAATAAAGGGGAGGCGTAAAACAAAGATATTCACACTGTAGGGGGTGGGTGGGTGGGGTATCATATGCATGGTTAAGAATAAAGGTAGAGTGGTACCGAACCAGACCGACAGAAACAGTGCGAGAGAAAGAGAGGAAGGGAGAAAGAAAGCAAGCGAAGGAAGGAAAGAAAGAAAGGGGAGGAAGGAGAAAGAGGAATAAATGTAGTAGCGTATGGGATTGAAAGCCTATCGTGGATGTGGGTTGACTATGGGGATCAGGAGGGCGGCAGTCGCGTCGCGACATATTTTTAACGTCTGGAACGGGCTGATAAAAAATTATAAATCTAGAACTGCAACTGCGCCATTTCAAAGTTCAATACTCACCTTCAGAAAACATTGTACTTGTCTTTTCACATCATTAAAGCCATCATAATTACATTTATGTAATCGCACCTGTGTTGTATTGCCATTAATGCCTCACATTTTCACCTCGCTCGCCGCAATCATGCATTTTGCGTTCTATCATCACCGATGTGCTATTACGCTGCAGGTAATGGCACACGCCCAGACTAGAGTTTCTATCCCGACAGCCTTAGATAATTATTGGTCTGTGTTGCACCAGCGAGGGACGGGAGTCGGCAAAAATGTGTGATTAGCAAACACCTTCAGACGGGGCTTGGGGGGGGGGGGGAGCATCAGGGTGAAAAGGGGTGGTTTCCATCTTAAAGGGTGGTTTGAAGGTTAAAGGGAGGGCGGTTGGGTGCCTTGCCCAACCGTCTCCAAAACGTTTGGGCGCCCCTGGCTAGAGTTGCTAGAGGTGGTAGAGAAGAGCACCACGGCACAGGTGAGGCCGCGGACCGCGGCACACTCCCGTCGACCCTCTTACTCCTGGTTCCTCTTCTCGACACATATGTGCTTTTAGCATAACATAGCGAGTGTATGACATATGGAAATAAGTATAGTCGATGGCAAAATGAGACAGCAAAGATTAACTACTGGCAGTTTACTGAAACGTGTGATATGGCGCGTGGTGAGGTGAGGTGAGAGGAAGGGAGTGGAGGGGAAGGGAAGGGAACGGGAGGCAGGAGAGTAGGGAGGGGTCGGGGATGGGTGGATTTGCTATTCTAGAGAGGCGCCATAGAGGACAGTGATGCGAAGTGGTGGTCATACGTGTGGAAGAAAGTGTGTGTCAAATGCAGTAAAAATATTGATATAGGGATCCATCCACATGAAACGAAAATAAAATTGCAGCACATTCAGCCGCGGAGCGTGCGATCTGTCTATCAAGAAACACATAGAACACACAGTGTGTCTCGAGAGACCTAGGAGGCTAAACAACCATAAGAACACAAAATAAAAATATCCAATCCTGACAGCATACCAGCATGACAGCGTCAAAGAAGAGTCTGACGAACACACGGGGAGTGTCTACAGGCCGACGATGCTGTCAGAACACTCCGCCTGTCATTCGGCCGTCAGGTCAGCTCAGCCGAGTGGCCTGCAGCCTGCACGGACTGCAGTCATTTGTTAGTTCGTTCACTCTGGCGACACGTACGTGTTCCAGCCTCGACAGATCAGAATCAGACAAATCAAAATAAGAAGCGGCTCGGCAGTGAGTCGTGTATCATTTTGAGGAGCTCCGGAGAAAAGGTGGTGTGAGGTGGCTAAAGACATGCACGCGACTAGAACAGCGACCTGACTGTGTACGTCCAGTCCACGTCCCCACGGACCGTGTTCAGTTCGCGACAGCCCCCTCCACCCGCGTGTCACCGGGTGGGATCCTTCCGATCCCTCGGGATCCCAGGATGAGGGCGAATCCCGCAGGATACGTGCTGCCCTCGGACAGGCGGGGAGGAGGGGGCCGTACGTACCAGTGCTACCAGATCACAGGCCGGCCTACGGGGCCCTACGGCCTACGGGTGTACGGGGCGGGGGGCGGATCCAGTTAAGCGAATCCCTAGCAGCCACCAACCTCCCCCCTGGATCCACCCTCACGCAGCTACCGGCACCAGCACAGCAGCACGCGGTCGTAGCCAGCAGCGCGGACGGACGAAGGGAGGACAACTCTAGTGAAAACCCTATTCAGGGCTAGACGCGCCATATTAATAAAAAAAAATAATTAAAAAGCCGTGATGGCAAAATTATTTAGCTCGCAGCCCACTTCGTTTGATTTATCATATTCTAGTTTACTGAAATGACTGCCGCCGGGGGGTTTGGTTAGGGCGCCGAGCCTCCCCCGTCACCGGCAGCGAGGGTCGGCCGTCCTATCCGCGATGAAGGCTACGGGAGAGAGACGAGATAGGTCAGAACTCATAACGAAAGACAACGATAGCGAAAGATACGGAGTCAACACACAACATGAAACACATAAAACACCAATAAGGAGGGAAAGCAGTACAGAAGGGGCGGGGCCGGGGCCCAAGCGGCTCCTTACCTCCCGGGCTCCGGAGTAGCCCCGGAGCCGGGTGGCCACGGGCAGTCCGAGGCCGAGGGGGGCGTGGCTGCGGGGCGCCAGCGCGGAGCCCAGGCCGTGGCCGCCGTCCGAGGCCCTCGACTGGACGCCGAGGCATCGCTCGCCCAGCCGGCGGCGTACCTGTTGGACACCCTAGACCATCCCGCGACCGTGCCGCGCCGCGCCGCGTCAGACTCAGACACCCGGAGGCCGGAGGGGCCGGAGGCGATGGGCTGCACCCGGAGGCACCCGGAGGCACCCGGAGGGCCCCGCGAGCTGTTTGCTAACGCTGACGTGTGGGCGGGACCCGGGGGCCCGGGGACCCGGGTGGTTTCGCTGCCCGTGCCGGCTTCGGCGTGTGATATTGGCGGAGGACTTTATCTCTACGACGTCAGCAGCGACACGCCCTGCAGCGGTACCGAAGTACCGCGGCATGGCGGCGCGTGCGCGAAGACTTTCAAACAACGAAAAGTAAATCTTATCGAACTACGAACAATGTGCTATCTGGAAGAAACAACGGGGTTTAGTAAGGAGGGTGTCGTGAACTTTGTACAGTAGTGCACGGTGGTGCGCCTACGCACGTAATATTTACAGAGCTATAACGTGTGGTTCAAGAGGGGCTCCGCAAAGCGCGTGGGTACGGCTGTGACGGATAGCTACCGACTCACGTGGCTCTCCTGGCTGATGGTGACCTCTTCCACCTTGGACGTGACCTGGGGGGCCCAGGGCGGGTCCACCACGGGCAGGGACTCGATGCCGATCTTCGGGGAGGGTAGCGTGAACTCGATGCCGGGCGGGGGCACCTTGAAGGTGACCTGCGCGCCCTCCTCCATGCGAGGCCACACCTGGTAGCGGAGCTTCCACAGCACCTGGAACCTGTACGTGCACAAACACGGCGCCTGGTAGGTAGGCAATCTCAACTTATGCATGCAGGCGTGTCCTGCGGGCTGGCCTACCCTCGCACTTGCAGGCGTCCGGCGTCACCGTCCGCTGTCACGCCTTACCTGAGGATGGACTTGATGCGCACGGCGGGGTCCTGGTGGTGCAGGCCGTGCTGCATGATGTCGGACGCGGTTCCGGGGGCCTTGACGGCCGCCAGGATGAAGAGCGAGGCCGCGGCGGCCGCCACCTCTTGATTGCTCTCCAGCAGCAGCTCCCACGCCACTGGCAGGATCTCGATGAACTGGTCCTCCGTCATGACGACGGCGCCCTTGACGAGCGTGGCGAGCGGCGCGTGGAACACGTCGCGCACCTGGTGCTTGAGGTACTTGAGGATGGGCGGCACCTCCTTGGCCTTGTCCTCGCCGCCGTTGACTTTGCTCGGATGCGCGCCCGCCCCGTCCAGCTCCAGGTCGGCGAGGTCACGGGTCGAGTCCCGCGTGGCCGACCTGCCCGCCTGCGAGTCCACGTCGCGGATCCTGCAGCACGACAAGGCGGTGGTTGTAGTCCTGCCGGCGTCACGGTTCCCTGGCTGCCCTCAGACCCTGGAGGTGACCAGGAGGTGACTCACTTGTCCCTCTTGTTGTCGCTCTCCTTCCTGCGGATGGGCGAGGCCTGCGTGCTGGTCTGGTCCGACACCTTCCGCCCGCGGCCCCGGCCCTCCTTCTTGCCGTCCTCGCGCTTCTCCGACTCGGACTCGGTGGACGCCATCAGGCCGAACTCCTCGCCGTACACCTGCGCGCACACGCGGTGACATATTAGGCTGCCCAAAGGCCAATCGCGGCCGAATTCGTGTCACGTGTTTCGTAGTGGTAGTTTTAGTCCTTAAGGGTTCAAAATTCGCGTCGCTCGCTCGCTTGATTGTAATTAATCAATGAATATTCAAGAACATTCAAGATATTACAAGAACAATTTTTCAGTTATCAGTTTCAATCATCGGGTATAAGGAACGTCACAGCTGATATGCACCCATAAGGCGGTCGGCAGGGGGGGCACACAGTCCCTAGGGCTAGTGTGCCCCCGCAGTGAGGCGGTCGGCAGGGGGGCACACGGTCCCTAGGGCTGGTGAGTTTGACTCCGGAACCACGAACCGATAGATTTTTTCTGTACCTGGTTTATTTTGATTTTACCCATTTTTTTGCCACTTGTACACCGATTTTTTCAAGTGGAGTCCCTCTCGAGCACCGGCGCCGGGCCACACCCCTCACCACACCTCACCCCGCGCCCAGCTAGCTCACCTTCCTGACGGACTTGATGAGGCGGCTGCAGGCGCGCATGTGCCGGCGGTAGCAGAACGGGTGGCAGAACTGCTGGTGCGAGCAGAAGAAGTTGAAGGAGCTGGAGATCTGGACGAGCACCTTGAGCCAGGGCAGGTGTGTGAGCGTGTCTTCGGTTTCGTTGCTGTCGCTGGGGCTCTCGGGCGGCTGGTCGTCGCTCAGGATGCCGGGGGACTCCTCGCCGCTGACCTCCCCGCCGCCGCCCTGCTCGGACGTGTCGCTGCGGTCCGACAGCGAGCTCACCTTGCGCCGGGACTGGATGGAGTCGGCCCGCTTCACCGTGTTGGACACTGCACAGGGACACAGGGATAGGATGTCTCACACATTCGGAGCTGGCTTTTGTCAGTCCCCCGGTGATGACCACTACGTACAGTCGTACTCCAGGATCTCCTTGGCCTCCTTGGTGTGGCGACGCAGTTTGAGGCTGCGCCGCTTGAAGGAGCCCGACGCGTTGGCCGTGGTGCCCCTCCGCAAGAGGTGCGGCCGGCTCGGCCCGGAGCCCCCAGAGCCGCCGGCTGCCGCCGCCCCCGGCCCGGGCTGCCCGGACCCCTGGCTCTGGCTGCCAAGGCGACGCTTCTTCTCCTCGACGCCGTCCTCCCCCTGCGCGCATAAAGCAGAGGTCATGGGTTCAAGTCCCGGCGGAGACGGCGCCTCGTCTCGTTCGCCGCTTCGCTTTCACGTACCTGCATGGTGACGGTGGACTTGCTGCTGCCCTCCGACCCGTTGTCCGGCTCGTGCAGCACGAAGCTAATCTTCCTCTCCGGCTGACCTGCTACCGGAAAGCAAGTATACGTCAGTGGGGCTGCGGGGCCAGGCCAACAAGCCTCACAGAGCCGCGAGGCCGAGGCGTCTCAGGACCAGTTTCTCACGGCTAGCTCGTGAGAAACAGAGTGCGCAATGCCAACAGCGTTTATATCACAGTAAGCAAAAGAAGACGATAACATTTTGGAAGAAGAAATAAGGGACAAAAAAATATATTGGATGAACGATGATACCCCGCATATCCGATCCGTCCGTGTCCGCGTGGGTGGGCGGTGCGTGGTGCGTGGGGTGGGAGGTGGCGTGCGAGGCGGAGGCGGAGGCGGAGGCGGAGGCGGAGGCGGAGGCGGAGGCGGAGGCGGAGGCGTGGTGGCCGCTGGCGGTGGCGAGGGGCGGCCCGGGGGGCGGACCCCCCATGGGGCTCATGGGCATGCCGTGGCCGGCGTGGCCCCACTCACCCGCTCCCTGGTCGCCCGCAATGGACTGCAGGCTCTGGGCGGACGCCTGGCTGTGGCCCATGGAGGACAGCGCCATGCTCCAGCGCCGGTTGGCGTTGCTCTGGCCGGCCAGCCCCGTGTACACCCGCTCCCAGGGCGGCGGCCGGTCACCGCGCTGGGAGGACCGCGACGCCTTGGGCAGCGTCTGGAACGTCTCCCGCATGAAGGCCGTGATCTCCATGAGCAGCATGCAGGCGACGAGGCGCAGCGCCATCGGGCTCTCCAGGCCGTACAGGTTGACGCTCGCTGCAACAGGGACAGGACGACCGTGAGGCACTTGGTGTCGCGGGCCACACCCGTCCGTACGTGTTTCCGACCCTCGTCCTGCTCACCCTCATCGAGGAAGTCCTCCTCCTCGTCCTGCATGAGCAGTTCCTTGTGCTTGTTCTCGTCCAGCACCATGCCCACCACGGACGGGTACTGCTTCCTGTCGGCCAGCATCAGCTCCTCGAGGCGCGCCCCCACGGCCTCGGCCCACTGGCTGAACATCTTGCCGGCGGCGCGCTGCAGCAGGTGCGTCCTGCGCAGCCCCGTCGGCAGGCCGGCCGCCAGCCCCGGGCCGCCGGCGCACGCCTTGGGGTCGCGGGGCAGCGGGCCGGACGGCCGGAACATGGACAAGTTGTGCTTCATCCAGGCGGGCCACTGGCCTTTGTTGCAGCAGTGCACGAAGTAGCAGCACTCGAGGAGCATGGAGGCGCGCGCCACGACCGGGGCGTGGGGCTGCAAAGCGGAGAAACAGAATGAGAACAAGAAACATTCGGGACCTCTCATCATGCCGTTCTCTCTAAGTTTACCAGGTCGAGAACGGCGGCCAGGAGATGGCTGTCGGGCACGGAGCCCGGCTGGCAGGTCTCGAGCAGGAAGGACAGCCGGGCCATGCCCAGCCGCACGGGCTCCACGGCCACCAGCTTGCGCTCCTTGAACACGACGAACTCGGACTCGCGGCTGTGGTCACCGAGGTCCACCGAGCTGCGGCGGCTCATGTCTGCAAAAAGCATCCTGTCAGCACCCCGTCAGCAGCCCGGAGGCCGGAGGCAGGTGCAGCGCGGCCGTCTACTCACACGATCCCTGCGTGTCCTCCAGGCTGCCGTCCTTCTTCTTGCCCTTGCCGAAGCCCAGCTTGGTGAAGTGGTCCTCGACGCGCTTCCTGGCCTTGACGAGCACGTTAGTGGAGCGCTGCGGTGGTGGCGCGATGCCGCGGCTCAGCGACCGGTGCAGCGAGGCCTGGCGGACGAGCGCGCTCAGCCCTTCGCTCTCGCTGCCCGTCACCTCCACGCTCTCCATGGAGTCGGTGCGGTTAAAGTCGCGCCGGAACCAGCTGACCAGGCCGCCGATCTTGAACCGCTCCTCCTTCTTGTCCCTGGCCAGCATGCCTCCGGGGGCCATGCCGAAGCCGCCCATGGCGCTCAGGCCCTCCGCGATGCCGCCGATGTTCCGCTCGCTGTGGCGCGGCGTCAGTGTGTGAGGCTTCCGCCGCAGCGGCCCCAGCGGGCTCTGGCTGGCCTTGGTGGGGCCCTCCTCCGACACGTCCGTCTCCAGCAGGCTCTGCCGGGAAGGGCACCGTCGGTGATCAGTATTCGAACCCGAGCGGGCGGGCTTGTCGAGGGCGGGCGGGCCGCTGCTCGTGGTACTCACCGCGCACGTGGAGGACGTGCTCCTCTTCTTGAGCAGCATCTTCTTGTTGCCCTCGACGATGAACGAGCCGAGCTCGGGCTGCTCCATCTCGGACTGGTTGATGTGCCTGCGGGAGAGGACAGAGGTGTCAGTGTCGGCGCTCACGTCGAGCCCATGCCCTCCTGCCGCGTAACACTCGTACTTGATGACGCGGGTCGTCTGCGCCGCGGGCTCCCGCCGGTTGGGTCTGCTGGCGCAGTCCAGGAGTCCGCTGAGGGCCACGCGCCGGAACACCCCGCCGTGGGCTTCCTTCACGTATGTCATGAGGCGGCGTACGTCGCAGAACAGGGCCTGAAAACGACCGCGGGATCATGTCCACGTCCACAGTTCCCGACATCGACTCACAAATGGACCCATCAACTCACCAGGTTCTCGGTGGACTTGAGCTCCTTGGCCGACTTGACGAGCCTCGTAACCAAGGCCTTGAACACGGAGGACACGATGTGACCCTCCACGCCGCGGCCGCCACCGCTCAGACCGGCGCCGAAGTTGGTGGCGTAGCCTCCCTGCGAGGCCACGTCGGGGGACTTGCTGCAGCTGCGCTTTTGGTCCGCTACAACGACAAGACGGTTGTCAACACGCTGCGGTACGTCACGTTCAGAAAAGAAAAGGTTGTAGGTAAGTAGAAAAAGCATGCGAATGGATGGAAATGTGTTTACTGTCCCACTGTGCTACGTTTTGGCAACCCCCTGTGAAGGCCTGTGCCTTTTTACGCGGTGAAGTGGATTCAAATTCAACGTCATGACGCAAGCAGACTGTGGCGGGCAAAAAGAGACCCCCCCAAAAAAAAATCATTTTTTTTTTTCAAAACTACTTGGAATTCTGCTTTGGAACAGGGTGGTTTTGGAAGGTGCTTGGCGGTGCTTTGGCATCGGCGCTTTGGCAGGGCTTTGGCAGGGAATGCCACGTACTCAGCGGGGACAGGAGCGTACTGGGGTCAACGCAGAAGCCGACGTAGGCGTGGAAGAGGTCCATCACGTCCTGCAGCGGCTGCAGCTTCACCATCTGGCGGAGGAAGGCGGCGAACTGGCGCGGGGCGGAGCGCTGCAGCCGCGCCATCAGGCTCTGTCCCTGCGACCTCAGGAAGTCGGCAGGGGCGCCGCGCTGGCCCTCCTCGCAGCCGTAGGGGCAGCCCAGGTGGCGCAGCACCCTGCGGACGTGGACACGGCCGGCGCGGTTAGACACCACACAACCCCCGACGGCGCCCCCTACCCCTCCTGACTCCACACTTGCCTGAGGACTGTGTTGAGCATGAGGCAGTGCGCCGTGTTGAAGCGGTCGGGGCCCTTCTTGCCGTCGCTGCCCTTGCCGGCCGAGTCCGGGTCGCTGTTCTGACTGTCCTGGTCGGCCGTGCCGAGGCCCTGCGTGGGCGCCGGGCCGCTGCCGCTGACCCCCGCTGCCGCCGGGGCGGCGCCGGCCGTGGTGCCGGCCTGGTCCTTGGCGGGGGGCGTCTCGGGGAGCGCGGGGGGCTTGAGCACGCCCAGGTCCACCAGCAGCTCCAGCAGGTTCAGGATCACCTCACACACGCGCAGCGTGCATGACGGCGACTCGCGCGACGACGCCGCGTGCACGGCCTGCGTGCCCAAACCGTCGCGGGTTCAAATACTCATTCCACGCTGTTTCTGTTGCGCGTGGAAATAGCTGCGCTCACCTTGAGCACGACCTGGTAGTCCAAGTCACCCTCCTTGGTGATGTAGCACGTGGCGCCGTGGGCCTCCTGCAGCTCGTCGCCCTGGTACGTGATGTTGGAGTCCGTCAGGCTCCTGGACAGGCTGGGCTTCCGCTCCTGGCCCTGGTTCTGGCCCTGCAGACTCAGCAGATCCAGCTGCGAGTCCACCGAGCCCTGCCAAGACTGTCGAGTGAGAGGGAGGGAGAACGCAACATCAATACGCGGCACTACCAGTTTTTAAAAATTCCTCCAAAAAAAGTTCTTGAAAAAATTCTCCGATTGTATTTTTCCTATATTTTTTTTTTAAACTGCGAAAAAAAAAAATCCGAAAACAAATCAACATAAAAGAATGTCAAAGAGAAATGATCCGCCTGAGAGATGGATGGGTTCCTGGGTTTGTACCTGCTTGCGGAGGAAGTCCGGCGACGGCGTGGGCGTGTGCTCCGTCACGGTGATGATGGGGTTGGGGATGGAGTGGGACTGCGCCCCCGGCAGCTTCTTCCGGTGCCGGTCCGCCTGCAGCTCGCCCATGTACCTGCGGGCCACACACCGCCACGCTCACGCACACGCACACCACACACCGCCACAGCAGCACCGGGCCCACCGGGCGCCCACCGGGCTCTCTACAGTGCACCGCGGCAGCGACGGCTTCAAGTGCGGTCGCCTCCTCAACTCGGTAAGGATATTTGTAATGCATCTAATCTGTTCTACAAGCAATTTTTTTTTTTTTTTTTTTTTTGCGTTCTTGCCACGTTTGGCAAACACGTACGACGCACGCAAACTCTGAGCTACCACTATCAGTTCCAACCTCTACGTCTACTCACCCTCCACCATTCATTTCATCTAGCAAACAGCTGTGCCGAAATAAGGAAGAAAAGGGAAAGAAGAAAGAAGAATGAGAAACACAGAATAGAAAAGGGGCTCGAGGAAGAAAAGGAAAAGTATTGCAGAATACTGGTACTTCAGAAATTTTGCTCGGGCGAGCGACAATTATTATCATCTTTTGTGTGCTTAGAAAACCCACACCACTTCATTTGGACTGAAAGTTATCTTTTTACGTGTTGAAGGTGACAGCAATAAAAAAAAGCACTATAGTAGCTTTCATTAATCTCGTAATCGTTTTCGGAACCAATGTAGCTTAAGGATGGCGGTGGAAGCAAACTGTCGTTGGTGCGAGCCAAAGTCTTTGACCCAGGCTTGGTGGGTTCGATTCCCACGGACGGTTCCACGCATCTCCACAGGCTCCTTGCGTTTCACATAAGTTTAGGTCACGCTCCCCTTGCAATTTTTAAAAATTAATCTCTTATTGTGGCGCGTTTTCGCATGGGGTATGAACAAATGATTGACCAGAAATGCCGACTGTGCTAGCGTATATTTTGATACCCAATTTTATGTACCTATCAACGTGCTACAGAGTGTCGGAGAGAAAATGTGTGCAGGAGAATTTTAAATCGAAAAGAAGTGCACGGTGGACAACATTGCGAACGGTATCGTTGTCTTGTCCCTACAGGTGCGCGCAAGTGTGCTGAAGCTGTGCTTTCGCCCCAGAGAATATGTACAACGCCGTAGAGAGTGAAAGGGCCGGGCATGATGGCAGCTGGTTACCACCATTTTCCAAATCTTACAAAAGCGCTCGCGTGTAAATCTGGGGGGTGTGGTGGGATAGGTCGGGGACGGGACCCACCTCAGACTCGGCATACTCTTTCCCTTGACGAGGTTGCTGGAGGGCAGCATTACGGGGCTGGCCTGCGCCGACCCCGGCCTGGACAGGTCGTCCTCGCCCGCGTCCAAGCTGCTGTGGCACTCCTGGCCGGCCAAGGCACGCTGAGAACACACGAGTCACGGGTCAGGCAGGGGTTGTCGGCGAAGCCGTGCGGCGCGGCACGTCGAGGACGGTGAGGCGACGGACCTGCACATCGAGGGGCTTGACCTCCTCGCGGCCGATCTTCTCGAGCGTCTTCTCCGACTTGGACAGCAGCTTGGTCTCCACGAAGGCGCGCAGGTCGGCCATCTTCATCTTCTTCTTGACCTTCTCGCTGGCGCGCCGGAAGTGGCTGAGGCCCGACTCGCCCTCGCCGCCGCTCGACTTCCGCCGGAACGAGAAGGAGAAATCTGCAGAAACGGAACACGGGGTGTTATAAGGTTGGCGGCCGTGAGCCGTGGCGCTGGGGGCGGGGGCCAACACTGCCGTACGTGAGGGCGAGGACTCCGCCAGGAACGACGACTTCTCCTTCTCGTCGGGCATCGGGATGAGTTCCTTGGACTCCGAGTCCCCCGTCGAGTCCGTGCCCCGCTTCTTCTGCTCTGGGCTCTGGTACAGGGACACCTCGATCTTGGGGATGGGCAGCGAGTTGGACCGCCGCCGGGGCTGCTGCTGGTGGCCGCGCTCGTCCGCGATGTCACGCAGCCTGCGGGGACAAGGTCAAGGTCATCGAGGTCAAGGTCACCGGCACGTGGGCCAATGCCACGGCAGCGGACTCACCGGTGGTAGAGGAACTGCAGGGCCCAGAACACGCCCTCCTCCTGCCACTGGGGGATGAACAGGCAGCGCAGGACGGCCACGTCCAGGAACGTGGCCGCCGATAGGTTCATGCGCGGCGGGTCCCCGGCCGACGTGGACGCGGACTGTTGGCTGATGCCTGGAACAGGAGCGAGGTCGCCGTCAGAGTGAGGCCGAGGCCGCGGTGACCCCAACGTCACCCTCAGCGGCGGCGGCAGCTTACTGGGGGCGGCCGTCAGCTTGGCGGCCACCGGCGGCGGGCCCTGCTTCGCCGCCTTGGCCGGCTGCGGCTCCTCTTTGCTGTCCGATTTCTCCCGATCCAGCGAGCTGTGCAAGAGGAGAGAAAGTGTTTCTCGTCAGCTCAGTTTCCAGGTTGTGTTACTGACGGCTTGGTTCTGGCGGCCGTACCCGACGCGCTGCCCGTGCTTCCCCCTGACCCCCCTCGTCTCCTTGACGATGGTCACGTGGTCCAGGATCGGGGCCGACGGCTTGGTGGGCCTCGACGCCCTGAACATGCTCGCGTCGGCCTGAAACAGTGGAACAGTGGAACAGTCACACGACTCTGTTCGGAAGTTCTCTGACAGACACGCGGCACGGGAAAGAGGTCCATACCTGAAAAATCGAAGCGTTTTCCCGCATGCCTTCCGAATCGGGTAGGGATGGGAGTCTGAAGATGACCTGTCAAGAGAAAATGTGTCAAATGTGTAGATTCGAATGGAGGGGAAAGGGTCAATAAAAAATTTGGGATGAACGCAGGCGATCCCCGCATCAACGTACGACGTGCTCCTCCTCGGTGCTGGAGCTCTCCTCGGGGATGGTCTCCGGGAAGGACGTGTCCTTGGGGGACGACACCCACTGCACCTGCGGCGGGGAAGGAGAAGGAGAGGGTGGAGTTGAGTTCGGGGCGCCGAAGTGGCCGGGGCCGGCCGGGGGTTGGCAGCCCTTATCGGCCGATCTCACAGCAGTTACCAACACAGCGGTGCCGAAAAAAAAGACAACAAGCCGACAACCCCTGATTAGCACGCCGGAACAACAAACTTACGGCCATCTCTTCGTCCGGTTTGGCGCCGGCCGTGGCTGCTGCTGTTGTCGCTGGGGCGGTGGTGGTGGTGGCCGTGGTGGTCGGGGTGGAGGCCGGGGCGGGCGGGGCGCTCGGCGCCGCGGCCTGGGGGGAGACGGCGGGGGCGGGCGGGGCGCTGGGGGCCATGTCGAAGAAGCACCCCGAGGCGGAGGGCGGGAACGGGGGGCTGGGCTCGGAGGGGTGGCCGAAGATGTCATCGCTGGCCGGTCTACCTGCTGCCGCGCGGGCACAGCAAAAGGCAAAGGCAAAGGCAATGAGTGGCACGCCAGCAAAACGTCAGAGCGAGTTAGAGTCGCCGGCTCTCATCGTCGTCGTCGCGTGCCAGCCGCATCCGTCGCGTGCCGTGCCACGCGACCCGCCGCGTGACGTGTGTACGGGACGTCAAGCGCTAAGCGGAAAGCGAAGCAGCGAACCCGAACCGGTTCACGACATGAAGGTGTCGCCCGTAAAGTACGTCCTCGTTATGGCGTTATGCCCATCCGCCGAGCGCCTGGCAGTACCAGGGTAGGCCAGCCCGCAGCACACCTGTGCGTGCGGAGGTAGGTATTGCCTACCCACCAGGCGCCAAGCGCTCTCAGACTGGCCATAGTGCGCGGCGGGTTTGTCGCTGCGGCAAATGCCACGGACGCAGTTTAGGGATGGCCCCTTATCGATTGTACCAGTCCCGCGGTCCCACCCTAGCGGGCAGGTAGCTTAACGGGTTGTGTCGGATGTGAGGGACCCGGGGCCGACGGGGAGCCGACGGGGCCCCGGCATACTCACTGCCCAGGAACACGTTGCCGGCCTGCGAGGCGTCGTGCGCGCCCGAGTGCAGCGCCTGGTCCCACAGCGGCCGCGCCTTGGGCTTGACGAGGGCCTTGAACACGGGGCTGTCCGGGTGGCGGTGCTCCCACAGCCCCTGCCACAGGCTGATGCCGCTCTCCAGCCGGCCGGCGTGCAGGTCCGACTCCTTGATCAGGTGGCACAGCGGCGCGAACAGGTAGATGAACAGCTGCGGAGGGGAGGTGTTAGGACTGATCTGGTCGGAGTGGGACGCGGGGGGCAGCACGGCCCACACTCACCGACACGGCGGGGATGGAGAAGAGGTAGTAGAAGGGGCTGGCGTGGTAGATGCGCTGCTCCTTGTCCAGGTCGGCGCACTCCTCGTTGGCGCTCAGGATGATCCACTGCAGGATGTACAGCAGTTTGGTCTCGGTCGGCCCCAGCGTCTGCAGGTTCGTGTCCCTCCTGCGTGACGGCCGAGGGGGTCAGGTCAGAGGGTTCGAGCCCGGCCGGGGGCGGGGCTAATTAGCAGGTGTCGCAGGTGCCGCACGGCCGCAGGTACGCACCTGTTGTGCAGAAGCGTGGCCGTGCAGTGCATGACGTGGGGGAAGGCGGCCTGGACGAAGCGCCACCGTGGGATGGACTTGATGGCGTTGCTCACGGCCGGGGACAGCCCGTTGAGCAGGTTCTGTACCAGCACCCGCTCAAACACCTTGCATGCCTCTTTCAGTTCCTGGCGGAGAAACAGGGCGGTTCGTGAACAAAATCGCAACAACCATTGTAATGTCATTTATTAATTGTGAGCGCACTTACATGGTGGCCGGGTGCATGTTGACAGAACTGAATTGTTTTTGGCGCGAAAAGAAATAACAGATTAATACCGTATATTGCATTATTTTGCGTAACACTGAATAAGACTGGCCAACTCACCATACATGCAGCTTCGTGTGCTTTTCCAAGTTTCGGTCTGATGAATGGGCTGGAAATGTGAGGGAGATAACGGTTATGATCTCGAGTTCGTTGGAGAAGATATGCAATGGAGCTTTAGTTGGTATGACTGCTCACCTGATCTGATGCCACATAAACGTCTGTATCGGTACTGGGAGGGACTGGTCGTTGTAACTGTCTTCGAAGGCCTGTGGGATCTCCATTTCGTGTGTGACTAAAAATAGATTTACATGTTTCGTTATGTATATAATGTTTTAAAGATATCGTAGAGTTGCACATGATTTGTATTTTTATTTTGGTGTAACCAATCAATGAATCTTACCTATGTATTGCCACGTGTTTTCTTGAAAACCTTGAAAATTGATTTCGTTCTGAAAAGAAACAAAACAACAAAAAACGTCCAATTACTATTAATAAATAGACGTGTTGTCATGTTGCCCAAAGATTTGGTGCTCATCAAAATAAGTCTAACAGGGAGGTGCTGAGTGTCTTAATTTCACACGCACATCTTCGGGGCAGTCTTAACGGTCACATTGTGGTTTTCATCTGATTCGTGTCTCCTCCGATCCCTCCGGCCCCCTCCCTTGCTGGACCATGGGACGCTCATAACCTCACTGGTCTCGGGGCTGTGGGCGGGTCGAGGACGCAGGCCGTGGGGGCCGGGACCCTGGTCACGGAGGCCACCGCGCAGCCCGGCGCAGCCCCCGTGCGTCAAGCGCGCCCTACCACGTGACCTACCTTCTCGTTGACGGTGATCGAGATGGTGCATAGTCTCGGCGAGCCCTGACGCACCACGTTGACGGCGTTGGCGTTCCCCAGGCGGGGAGGCTGCGGCGGCTGTGGCTGCTCGGGGGAGGCCCTCGGTGACGGGGAGGCCGCGGGCGGAGGCCTCGGGCCGTGGTGGTGTCGGGCCAGGGCAGGGTCCTCGGCGAGGACAGCAGGGCCCTCGGCAGGCCCCGAGGCGAGGCGAGCCCACCGTCAGTCTCGCAGGGCTCAGCTCGGCCCTTGGGTATGGCCCTTCCCTAGTCCCTTCTCTGCCCTTGCTGGGCTGGGGGCCGACTGGCTGAGGGTGCCGAGCCGATTCGCTCTCTGGACGCCCCGGCCCGGCCCGGCCTCGCATCCCCCACCCCGTCCACGGGGATGGCTCTGTGTACGCATGCCTGGAAGTGGAGGAACGGCGGCGCTCGCCCTCTCTCTCTCTCTCTCTCTCTCTCTCTCTCTCTCTCTCTCTCTCTCTCTCTCTCTCTCTCTCTCTCTCTCTCTCTCTCTCTCTCTCTCTCTCTCTCTCTCTCTCTCTCTCTCTCTCTCTCTCTCTCTCTCTCTCTCTCTCTCCCTCCCTCTCTTCCTCCCCACATCCATCTCTAGAGCTCTCTCTTCCTTTCGACCCACTTCCGTCATCCCTCTCCAGTGTGCCGGCAGCGGCGGGGCTGGCTGATCAGCCGAATCCCGAACCCGCCGATGGCTTTCCCTCGACGTGCCGCAGCCAGGCTGCCAGGCTCCAGCCTCTCCTCCAGATTTGACTCGCAAATGCAGCGCCGCTCTCAGGGACATGCAAAGTTGGGCCGTGCCAATTTAAATTTTTAAAACTTTCCAATTCGCTCCCTTCATCCAATCGCCGTAGACCACGACGTCCGTGGAGGTCCTCTCCTCTATCGGGGGTGCAGGATGCAGGGGGGGGGGGGATGCATCCCCTCGTCACGAAAGGCGGGTCTCCTTTTCACATTGAGAGCAGGGAATGAGGGGAAAGGGGGGGGGGGGGTTCTCCGGCTACATTGATCCAGACTCGCTCCCGCCGTTCCCACCCCGCTCCCGGCCTGGCGCCCGCTCCTGTCGCCCCCCGCGCACCACCCACCCCCACCCCGCCCCCCTCCAGACTCTCCAGACCGCCACACCCTCCAGGCCGGGGGGGCACGGCCGGGGGGCTCCCGAGGGATGGGGACCGCGGGGCGTGAGGCCCCCGGCGGGTGGGGGGCTCATTAACGGTTAGCGGTGGCGGCAGGTGCCGAGTGTACCGGGCCCCGGCGGGTGTCTGTGTCTCACCGGATGTGGGTCACAGTGCATCTCGGCGGTCTGTCTGTCACGCCTGCGGGGGCGGGGCGGGGGCGGGGCGGGGGCTGGAGAGCAGGAGCCGCGATGCCTCCGCCCGCCACCGAGTACCCCCCCCCCCCCCCCCCCCCCAGCCCTCTATTGCTCCGGCCCTATCCGCGCGCACACGGCACGCCGCGCTCCCCCTCTGGACCAGCTGACTCGAACCGAACCGAACTGAACCGGTCGGAGCGGGGGGCGGCTGGGGGCGGCGGCGCGGCGGATCGAACGCGATCGCGGACGGCGTGGCATATCGCCGCGTCACCACGCCGGCTCGAGGCCCCCGCCGCGGGGGGTAGCGACGGGGCGCAGCGCGTGCGTCAGGCTCGCGGCCCTCCGCGTTCTGGCCCGGAGGCCTCGGGTTCGCCCCCAACCCCCGCCGACAACAGTGTTGAAGCAGAGCGGACTAGAACCTGACCGTAATTCAGTGTGTCGGGCCTAAGTGGTCAGTCTCTGTTTCATTCTTGCCACATAAGCCCTGTGAATTTGTGGCTTAAGGCGCACCTACGGCACAGTACACCCATGAGCGCAGTACTTGAGTATTCAAGGCAGAAAAGGAACAGTTCTAATATTTTTCGAAAAATTTTCGGAGGAGAAAATATTTGTGGGGATGAAGCGGTGTCACAATCGTGAGAGGTGGGTACAGAGACAAGCGGGAAGTACCAACACCTTGAGAGTGACGTCACTGGCGCCGGCACAGCGTAGCGTGGCGTGTCCCAGACTCCCTCACTCCCGAAATAGTGGCGAAAAGTTAGAGGAAGGGGTACCGAAGAAGGCAGGCCGTGGGGGCGGAGGGGAAAGGGGGGGGGGAGGGGGGATGCTCTCTTTTTCACCGGCTCTAACAATGCGAGTGTTGAATTGCCCGCTTTATAATTTAGGCGGTGAATGGCGGCGGCGGCGCCTCCAACGAGGGCAGGGCAGCCGTGCCAACCGGGGCTTGGGGGCACTGGGGGGGGGGGGGGGGGGGGGGACGGGGCGCTCGTGCCGGTCCGATGCGCTGCAGACCCCCGGTACGACCGGTGTACTCGTTCGAGGGGTGGTTCAAGTTGACTAGCGATGAGAAGCGCTCGGCGGCGCTCTCTGGCTGGCCTGTACAGTCCTTGGCGGTGCCCTGGCGCCCCGGTGTCCCGGTGCCCCTGCCCTGGTCCTGACCTTGGTTCTGACCTTTCCCGGAACTCCCTCCGCCCCGTCGCTCAGCCGGCTCCACCCTGCGGCGGTTTGGGGGGGAGGGTGGGGGAGGGCGGCCGCCGTGCGACAGAGTGCCGAACACCAGATCACATCGGCGTGGACATGATGGCGTCATGCGTGACCCCCGGTGGCCCCCGGCGGCCCCGGTGGCCCCTGCGCCCCCTGCCCTGCCGTCTCTCCACGGGCCAGCGCCCAGGGACAGACAGACGCCGAGGTGGTGAAGAGGGGGCACGAGGGGGGGGGGGGGCGGGGAGCAGGGGCTACGGGAGACCGTTTTCGGTGGCCACGCCGCCGCCCTGGTCCGGGGTATTTTTGCGCTCTTGACTCTGCACCCCGCCCACCCCGGCCCGCCCGCCCGCCCCGCCCGCCCCGCCCCGCCCACCCCCGCCCCGCCCGCCCGCCCCGTCCGCCCCGCCCCGCCTTGCCAAGATCCTGGGCCGGGCGGCGGCCAGCGGAGCCTAGGCCTCGCCTGCGGCCGGGCCGGGCCGGGCCCCAGCGCCGTACGGGTAGGGGTGGTTGTCGTTAGGGTTGTTTAGAAAATGGAGGCACGAGGACCGGAAAACAAAACGGAAGTCAAAATCCAGACCCAGCGAAAGTCCGGTTATAGCGGGTGGCCACAACCAAAGGGTCGTCGGTATCTCAGTCACTCAAAAAAAAAAAAAAAAGGAAAAAAAAAAGTGCGAGGTCTTGGAACCTGTACAGGAGTGAAATCTAATCTTCTCAGCCAGCCAGGATGGCGGATGCAATCGCAATGGAATGCGGTCTCGAAACTCGAAAGTCGGGTACACAGTAATTTGAAAACCTTGCAGCTGCCGTGGCAGAGCGGAGCGTGCTCGCCGAGTCCTGATCCTGACACCTCAATCCTCCGCCCTTCCTATTTGGCACCCCAATATTGTGAGGGTTCGACATGTGTCATGGAGGACGGGGAGCATGAACCTCACCCACTGCCCACTGCGCAGGAAATCACTGACTCACGACCTCCCCCCCCCCTTTCCCCTCGTCTCCCTTCACTATTCCCCCCCCCCCCTTCTTTTTCCCGCCCTTCGCGCACCTTCTCTCCGTCTCTCTCCCTCGTGCGGCTAGTTCGGCGGGCATCTAGCGGGTCGTGTTTCGCTCGTGGCTCCGCCAGCCTCCTCCTTCTTTAAATAGCCGCCCCCGGCCGCCCCCGGCCGCCCCCCCCCCGCCCCCCCTCCCCCGGCAGCCCCCTCCGGTCAGCGCGCAGGCCGAGGCTTCCTCGCAGTGTCTTGAGTACCGGGCACCCCAGTGGTTGCACATCTGCCGTCGACCTCTCACGTACAAACCCCCACAATGGTGAGTGTGTGTGCAGGGCCTTCCTCTGGGCAGGGCCGGGCCGAGGGCCTCAACGGACAGCCCGGCGAAAAGTGCGGAAAGTGAAAGTGAAAAGTGAACGACAGTGTGACAAGTGCCGATTACCTTGGGATTACTCGCCATCGCTTGGATACGGAGTACCAACACGTCGGCGGCACGCGGTGGGTGAGTGCGGGCTGAGCCACCGCCCAGGTAACAAAGTCACACCCTGCATGGCCGCGGTGCTTCAACCCGGAGACCCCAAACTCGCAACCGGTTGGGTTCAACACCCGGGTTGATGCTGGCCGCCATGCAGGCTGGGATTTTCTTAGCTGCGGATGTGTGCAGCCCTCGCTCGCCCTGGCCACCCTCCACCCGCTGGGCGGCGGTGTCGGCGTGTGTCCGGCCGCCTTCATGCAGAGCGTGCTTCAGAGGCCTCCCACTGGCGGGCTTAGTTACACGGTGACATCGGAGGTCAGGGTGCGGCTGCCGTTCTAACACGATCTCTTTTCTCCCTTCCGCAGGCCGCTGATCTGTCAGGAAAGGACGTCGAACGTGAGTATTTCATTCACTATCTCCCCGTACCACCACCTTCCCCTCCTTCCTCACGCCCTGATCGTACCTGGCGTGCAGTTTGACTTGTTGGGTCACTGGGCACTCGGCCAAGGCGGGGCCCAGCGGGGCCCGGCGGGGTCTGCCACGCTGGGGGGCTAATTTTAACACTGGCATAATGTCACCCCCCCCCCCCTCACCGTTCGCCCTGCGTGCACTGGCCACTCTCGGAGAGTCCAGTGGTTGCAAGTGTGCAACGCCTTTGCGGAAAAATAGCTTGAAACCGTTCCAGACTGACAGCTTTGTTATCGAGGTCTGTTCTATGTCATGAGGGTCGCGACTCCACTTTAAAGTAATTCTCTTGGCGCTCGTTTCGTTTCCAGGGAAATATCGTCCTCGTCTCATGCGCCCGCGGCCCCCGGAAAAGATAGTCAGACTCAGTGGCGCAGAGCGCTTGCAGTCGTAGGGTACTCTCATATAAGGCGGCGCTGGCCGGCCGGGCCGCGGGGGCCGCGGGGGCCGCGGGGGCCGCTGGGCGGCGGCGGCGGCCGCGGACAGGAATAGCCTCCCGCGCCTCACATTCCCAGCAGACGCCTATCCCTATCCCCCTCCTCCTCTAACCCAAATTGTTTCCCGTGTCTCGAACGCCCTTGGCGCGGCGGCTGCATCGACAAGTACATATTTCTGATTGACGCGGCATTGCAGGCGCCCAGTTCGTGTTCTCCATCTACGACTCCGATGGCACCGGCTCAGTCGACGCCAGCGAACTCGGCGGCGTCCTCCGCGCCCTCAACCTGAACCCCACCTGCGCCACCATCGAGAAGCTGGGCGGCACCAAGAAGAAGGGCGAGAAGAAGCTCACCCTGGACGAGTTCCTGCCCATCTTCAGCCAGTGCAAGAAGGACAAGGACCAGGGAGTGTACGAGGACTTCCTCGAGTGCCTGAAGCTGTACGACAAGGCTGAGAACGGCACCATGCTCGGCGCTGAGCTCTCCCACACCCTCCTCTCCCTTGGTGCGTTTGGTCGTCGTAGAAGCGTGAGTTAGTCTTGGAGTTGTGGCAACGTTAGTGACTGCGGCTCTTCCGTGATTTTAGGTGAGCGCCTCTCCGACGCCGAGGTCGACGAGGTCCTCAAGGACTGCCTGGACCCCGAGGACGACGAGGGCATGATCCCCTACGTTCGTGAGTATCCGTTCTTTCCCAGTAGTTGGTTGGGTTCTTCCAGAAGTTTTTCGAGAGTAGCATCGTACGCTCCCGTTATCGTAGTTTGAATCCGGGTGGAGTACTGTAGTAGCGACTTGTATGCTCCCTCCCCTTGTTGTAGTTACCGTCTGACGACATATATCTTTGACGCCCTGCACACACCCTTCCCCGCGCTGTGGTAGACTGAAGTCGATTCGTATGACGCCTGCACTGTCAGCATGGTCCTTTTCTGACCTAGATTGAGAATTGAGGTGGTAGCTCCTCTCGTGTTTGAACCGTAGCGTTGTGGAAGTAGATTGTTTGCATTGTAGTCTTGTTCTCCCCCCCCCCTCTCCATCGTATGCAATTTGCACCTTGCCCTAAACTGCCTGTGATTATTACAGCATTCCTGAAGAAGCTGATGGGTATGGCATAAGTCAACATTCTATTGGAGGACAAACAGTGAGTACTATCAGTGTCATGAGTGTTTGTTTTGTTCCACGAGACTTTTATTTGCCGCATCGACTTTTGCGTCGACCTTGCTAACGAACGTACAAATAATTGAGTTTTTTTTTTTTAAAGTTTAGTATCCAGTTTAATTTTTTAGGCACAGTATTGCCCTTTTTCCCTCTTTTTTTTGCTTATTTATAGGGAAGGGTTGGTTTAAACCAAATTTTGGGGCTTTTTTCTGGTACAAGGAGCGTGTACGGGAGAACTGTGCTGCCAAAAATGTCGGAAACACAAAACGCTGCATTTTTTCAATTTTTTTTTTTTGAAATGCCAATTATTTTTCCATTTTTCTCCTTCCGGCCGCACCGTTCCCTCTGCCAAAGAAAGCGGAATACTAACTCTCGTTGCTCTTTTTCCAGCCTTTCTCCAGCGGATGTGCGGCAAGATCGCGCTGAAAGACGGATCCAGGGCCACTGGTATCGAGTAGACCACGTGACACTGGGCTCGCCTCTGACTGCCTCCTGCTAGTCGTGGCCGCACGCCAACGCCAGCAAAACATCAAATGCAACTCAAGGACTGTTTTTACCATCTGCATTAAACATCGGGATCAAATCCAAAAAAAAAAAAAAGAAAAAGAAGATACTGTTTATATCTGTTCCATCAAATTAATGTTATTTTTTATTTGAAAAATGAAAAGATTTTTTTTCCATCCAACCATCTTTTAAGATCGTGCCCTTTCCTCTCTCCAAGGCTACGCGACTGCCGAAACAAAAAATAAGTTGTTTGTGATCAGTACACGCAGGTGCTGGGCACCTCTGACCATCAGGTCGGCAGTCGTGGAGCCCTGAAAAGTCACCGCGGGGACACAATAAAGTGTACAAAACCATCCATTTTCGAAAACCGTGTGTTCTGTTGTCCTTCTTTGTCACCCCTCTCTCGCGGCATATCACATTCCTAGAAAGCCATTCTTACATAATATGGGCAGTAGTACGTCCGGTTTAGACAGTTATAGACTTTTGTTTCTGCTCGAAGACGCTGCTTTCTCGCATTGTCACCGGTGTATGGGACATTGCATCAAGGCTAGTAAATAACACTGCCAAATAAATGGTGTTTCAAGAAATTTCGTCTTTTTTCGCTCTCAATACAACTGAACATCATCAGTTCATCTCCCCAGATCACACATTGTCTTTTACTCGTTTGCATTTGTACGGTAAAGTTAACTTTAGAGTAAAACTAACGCAGTCGGACACACATTTCCCTAGATTCACAAAAATTAATATCTTAGTTACTCTCGAGCCTAATGCTCAAGACGCACATTTGACAAAATATCGGCTTGGTCCCTGGTCACAAAAAACTTAGACGTCAATTCCCTTGGCACAAGGAATGTACAACATAATCGAATGATAGCGGTAGTAGTTGTGGTAATAATAATATTAATAATAATTATAGTAACAACAACGAACTTACTCTAGCTACTTAGTATCACATAGAAGTCGGACGCGTTGGCGATCCGATACGATTCGAGGGTCCTTTTGCGGTCACTGTCGGAGACGCGCACATATCACCACCCGTCTGCAGCTCCGGGTGCGGTGGCAGGGGCAGGCCGTCGCCGGTAACACCTGTGCGTGTGCGGGAAAACCGCCGCTCCGTTCAGTCAGTAGCTGGTGGCCGCCAGCGAGACTCCGCGTCTGCAGCGCCTCTCAGTTTGTCGCTACCCCGCTCGGGGGACGGCCGCGGCCTACGGCACGGGCACGGCCCTCACAGGCTGACGAGGTTGTGGTTGTGGTTGGGCAGCGCCACCGCCAGCATATTGTGCTCGTGGCCGTCCGAACCGGGACGCGTCACCTCCCCGTTGTAGTCTGGAAGCAGGAGAGGACAGTGTTTACAGGGCTCTAGCGCGCCTGCTATCTGTGGCTGGACCCGCCCGCCGCGCACCTCAGCACACCGGGTTGCCTATCGTCGCCTCCGCAGGATGAGGGCGGGGAGGGAAGCGGAGTCACTCACCTGCGCTGGGGAGCGCGGCGTGGAAGGCGGCGAGGTCCTTGGCGGAGCAGAGCGGGGTGTCGACAGGGGTGGTGCAGTGGAACAGGCTGTAGTCCACCTGGTAGCCGTGCCGCTCGCGGCAGTACGTCACCATCGGCGCGAATCGGTGGCCCCACAGGATCTCGACGGGCAGGTACGAGGAGCGCGCCTGCGTCGTCTGCGACGTCGTCTCGATCGTGCCCTCCAGGATGACGACGATCTCGAACTTCTCGTGCATCATGTCGACGGCCGACATGTTCCACAGCGGGCTAGCGCTGAAATGCATATCACATCGGTCACAGTGTCCGTGCCAAGCTAACAACAAAAAATCACTATAAGGAAAAGTCACAAAAAATTAAACCACTTCAATTCGAGGCACTGCTACAGCGAGGACTCACCTGTCGATTTTGTGCACCACGACGGTGGGCCAGATGAAGAAGAGGTCGGAGCCGCAGTCGTCCGCGGACAGGGTGAGCTCGTGCTGGTACGGCGCCAGGGACTCGCCCTCCTGCGTGGTCTTGGTGCGGATGAGCTGCGCGCGCACGCTGGCGCCCACGATGTGGGACTTGCGCATGTCGCCGACCCGGAACATGAGGCACAGCTCGCCGTCGCGCACGCAGATGACGGCCTGCCGAGAGAACAGCAGCGTCTGCGTGCGCTTCTTGGGCCGGGACAGCTTGGCGAACACGATGCCTGTCATGAAGGCCTACGGAGGGAAGGATTGGTGCTTAGTGCTTTTCGCGGACCGTCGGGTGTGACGCTCGGCGCCCGTCACTCACCTGGATCATGACGCCCACGATGCTCTGCAGGCACATGACGAAGATGGCCTCGGGGCACTCCTCGGTGGTGGCGCGGCCGCCATAGCCGATCGTGTGCTGCGTCTCCACGGAGAACAGGAAGCACGAGCCGAAGTCATGGATGTTGGCGACGCACGGGTTCCAGCTGTCCTGCTCCGCACCGCCCGGCAGGTGCCCCGGCTCCAGGTCGCCGTGTGTGAAGGCGATGAGCCACCAGATGAGCGCGAACGTAAGCCACGACAGGAAGAAGGACAGCGAGAAGACCAGCAGCGTCCAGCGCCACTGTACGTCCACCAGCGTCGTGAAGATGTCCTGAGGGAGCCGCAGAGGTTAGGGACTGCCCGCGCACCACCTGACCTCACCTCCCCTCCCCTCCGCTCACCTGCAGGAAGCGCAGGTTCATGTTGGAGATCTTGCTCTGCAGCACGTTGCACTCGCCATTCTTGAGCACGGCTCGCCGCCGCAGCCTCCTCTGCGAGCTGTGGTAGCGTCCGCTGCGGCTGCAACACGTGTCGTGTCAGTTAGAGATGCAAATGAGGAAACTTTTCATTGAAAAATTAAAATAATTCAATGTGAAAAAGTACTTGAAAAATTTTACCGTTATGATTGGCTGTACGGGAAAGATTGAACGAGAAATTGAAAAATTTCACTAACATTTTCAGCCGAATTTAATATTTTTCGGAAAATTTACATCTTCTGTGTCAGTGCGATCGTACACAAACAGCAGAACGTCTCTCGGGGTAAGGCGGGTAGGGCGGGGCGGTAGCGGTTTTAACTACTACTTTCCACTCTCCCGCCTCCCGCCTGCACTCCCAATACCCCCCCCCCCCCCCCCCCTCCCGAAGTAGTCCCGCCTCCTGTCACGCCGCATCCGGCAGCAAACGAGTGCGCGGTGCGCGGGCTCGGGAACAAAAGCCGTCCTTAATTCGGGGCCATAGGAATCTGACGGCGATGATTGTCTCTGTCGGCCGCAGATCGGATCGGGCCGGGCCGGGAGTCAGAGCCGGAATCGGAATCAGCCGGTGATGAGTGCCGAGCAGGGCAATAAAGGGTCTCGTGCCCAGGCCAGGCCCCTCCGGCCCCTCCGGCCGAGGCCCCTCTGCACGCACGCGTCGGGTTCACTTCCGGGAGCCGCCTGCAGGCCGGGCACTGGGCACCGGCACCGGCACCCACAGGCTCTGTCAACGAGGGACACGGGCGCTGCGGCCGCGGGTTCAAGTTCGACCGAGGTTATGTTAATCAGGTTTAGGTTACGGCCGGCCCCGGCCCCGCCCCCGGCCCTGCCCCCGGCAGCCTTGCCCCTGACAGTGGCAGCACGCTGGCAGCACTCAGACTCACGATCGCTGTCGCGGCCGGGCCGGTCTGGCCGACCTGACCGGTGTCGGCGTCGGCACGGGCAGGGCCTGCATCTCCACGTCCACAGCCATGGCGCCATCGGGGGCCTCGTGGCGGTGGTTCGCGCCGTCGTCGCCGTCGGGATCCCCGTTCCGTTTGCAGCCGCGGGCGTCCTCTCTGACATGCCACCGGCCGACCGGGGCCGGGACCGGGCGGCGAAGGTCAGCGCATCGCCTTTATCAAGCTGCCATTCCGTTATCGGCTGCGGCGGTGGCAGCAGTGGCGGCAGCATCGCAACGGCGCGGGCCTCCGCCGCCGAATTCATACTCATTTTCCAAACGGAAAGTATTTTCTCTCCGTGACGTTCCTGTCTGTTTCACGTGTTGTGTGTGTTGGCGGGCGCCGTGATTAGCGGGTGCAGGTGGCAGATGGCGCCCACTTACCCCAGCCAGTTAGCGGGGGAGCCCGGCCCGGGGCCGGCCGGCTATTCGCCGAGCCCAGCTCAGCCTCCGCTCTGCTCTGTCGGGGCCGCAGGTCGGCGGCGACAACAAGGAACAGGGGTCGCCACGTCCTTAGGATGCACTTGAAACACCCCCGCCCGCCGGCCGCCGCCCGCCGCCCGCTCCTCGTCCCCGCCGTCGTCCAGAACTCTCCTCGCCGAGCGCCTGTGACTGCCAGGATAGGCCAGCCCGCACGGCACGCGTGCGTGCACACAAGTCGGGCTTGCCTACCCGCCAGGCGTCTGCTCCTATGCGATAGCAATGCCGTCTCGGACGGTATTCGAACCCGGGGCCCGGGTTCAGCGCCTATGACCGTAGCTCGCTCCGTAGCCCGTGTTGGAAAAATGCTAAAAATAAACCGGCGCGGACGGGAGTCTATTCGGAAGCGATGCGGCGGCCGGCGTGGGCCAGGCGGGTGCCGGGCGCCGGGCCGGGCCCTTCGTGAGCGTGGATGGGGCACTTGTGGATGGCGGCGCCAACGGGCCGTGACGGGGAGACGCGCACACGCGACACTGGCAGTGGCCGCGAGGAGTGCGCGGGGGCGGCGGGGGGCGGCGGGGGGCGGCGGGGGCGGCGGGGGGCGGCGGGGGCGGCGCTCTCCAACGAGGCAAGCACTGCTCTCACAGAACGCAAACCGCGTGCACGGGGACGGGGCACGGGTGCGCTGTGATGAGTACGGCCACACGGGCTGACGACAACGTCAGCCTGCGACTCGGTCGTCTTCACGGCCCTCACGACCCTCGCGGCCAGGAGGCACATGGCAGCCACTCTGCCTTGTCCTCTTAATGAATGTTTAAAGCTTCCGCCCTGCCCCTAAACAAGGCACGCAGCTGTGTGTCTCCTTGCCGCGATGTCGGCCCTGGTCAAGGCTCGCCGCTTTGGGCCAGGCCGCTGCGCGCTGCGCTTCCCCCGGCCTACCGCGCGTCCCATCTCGTCCCGTCCGCCAAATCCAGCCCCGTCATGGGAACGCGTCACAGAAAGCGTGGCGACGCTTTGAGCCGAGTCGCAGGAAACGCCCAATTTGGAAGCGAGCCAGGCGCCGAAAGTACCCGCACATATACACATAAGGAAACGCGCGCCTGGGCGGGAACCGTGATAAGGAGCCTCACCTCCGAGTCGGGGAGGTAAGCGGAATTGGTTCGAATGAATCCCTTTTTTGTATCGGTTCGAAAAACACGTCGCAAAAACGGCGAAGTGTGCGAAAACCTTCTTGATTTGCGGTCGGATAAATTCGATTTCTATTGAGGAGTCGTGAAAGTGTGTCGCCTTTGAGTGACTGCAAACGTTTACGTTCTACCGCGTGGAGGCCAGTGCCAGCCTATCGCACGCCGGCTATCGTCCTTCGAGGACAAGAGGCCAGTGCTCTTGAAAGCACATGGATGCATCGGTGTTTATCGGCACACTGCTATTGGTGCGGCGTGCGGCACCGGCCCAGACTGGGCTCGCCGTCGGCGGGGTGCAACTGCAGCCGGGTTACCTTTTGCTGCTGGGCGAGTAGGACAGCCCCGAGATGACGCTGGTGGGGGAGCCGGTGTCGGGGCCCAGAGCCCAGGATTCCGGCGGCGACACGGCGGCCCCGTTCTTGAGGGCGGCAGAGAAGAGCCGCACCGTCTCCTCGGGGCTGTCGGGGGCCCGGCTCGGCCCCGCGCCCCGCGGCCCCGACGGTCCCATCGACATCCCGGACGAGGACGACGACGACGTCCCCGGGGACACCACGACGTCCGCCCTGAGCCGCGTCACCTGGACCACGGGGCCCGCCGACCGCATGGGCAGCAGCTGCCGCGAGGCGTCCGCCGCGCCACTCATGGCGCCCTGGCGGCCCTAGCGGCCTTCCCGGACGACGGCGTCCTGGCCGAGGCCGCGAGGATCACGACGAGGTCCAAGGACTCGTAGGGTCGTGGATGCCGTGGGTCGTGTAGGCACGCCGGGCACGCCGCTGCTTAGCCTCGGTCCGAGGGCGAGTACCGGGTCTTGACGCGCTGGTGGGGCTCACGATGTCGTTCCCTCCGTCCTTGGCGGTGCGGGATGGTGAGGACGGTGTTGGTGCCGTGCGAGTGCCTCCCCATGCCCCGCGTGAGTGAGGTCCTGTGTGGCCCTCACAGTCCGCGCGCTTCCTCCGCAGCCCTCCCCTCCCCGCCCCCGGGCCCCCGGGGCCCCCGGGGCCCCCGTGCAGGGCCGGTGCGCTAATAGGCTCACAATGATAGCAGATTAGCCGCTCTGGTCCGGTGGCCCCGGCCAGCCCAGGCCGAGCCGGCGGCCGGCGGCGCACCCAGTACACCAGGATGCGCGATCGTCACCGTTTGTCGCCGCGGGCTCCACTCCTGCCGGGGCGGGCGGCGGGGACGGGCCGGGGACGGGCACCTCACTGCCTCGCGGTCTGCGTTGTCCGACCACGACGCTGTGCCTGAGGCTGCTGCTGACGGGCTGCCGCGGACACACAGGCCGAGTCCAGCACGGCACTGCTCGGTCACGGCACTGTCACGGCTCACACACACACACACACACACACACACACACACACACACACACACACACACACACACACACACACACGTCACTGCACCGGAACGGACACACGAACGGTGTGCGACTCGCCTCAGCTATCGCCGCGTCCCATCCTCCCGCCCGTCCACCGGCTGGACTGGCGGCCAGAGACGCGCGGGCAGCGCACGGGGATGGACGTCCCCGTCCCCTCCACATCCTCCTCCCCGTGACCATCGTCGTCAGCGTGGTGCCGCTACGCGCACCCCGCCACCGTGCACCGCCCCCCGAGCCCAACAAGTACCCGCACGGTCTTCGGCACGGTCACGACGTTTTCTCTTTTTTTTTATTATTTTTTTTTTTCGTTTTAATTTGTTGGCATTGAACAATCAGCAGCAATTAGCGGTATTTGCAAGGCTGAGTGTTCGACCGCAGCTGCACTGGCAGCAGGATGACTCGCGGTGCTCGCCCCCCCCCCCCCCCCCGGCCAGCGGCAAGCGGCCAGCTGGACTCCCGCTGACAGTGTTGTGATGTCACTTGACAGCGCCTGATGACCTCTCCACTATCCTGGGCATGCCATGCCCCGGCCGTGACTGTGGCCGCCGGCCCCGGGCCTCGGCCCCCGGGCCCCGGCCTGTGCGTGCGGGCGGCCCAGCGGCGGACAGCACAGGCACAGGCGGCACCCGGCCCGCTCAAAGCGGAACCCCCGACGATCGGCGAGCAGAGCGCGGGGATTACGGAAAATGGCAATGATAGCGGCAATGATGTTGGCGTTCCTCGGGCCGCGAGGCGCGCAGGTGGGCGTGGGCCGCCCCGTCGCCTCTGGCGGTGAGCACTGGTCGGGCCGAAGGAGGCGAGGCCGTGGTGCCTTCACATGTGCCGCCCGCGCCGGAGTCAGAGTCAGAGCCCCAGTCATCACATCCTGCAGCCCAGAGCACACTGCGCAAGCCAACGGTTTCGCTCTCTGCGGGACAACAGTGGCTAAAGTATCAATAGCGCGCTGCTCCTCCCCACCACAGCTCTGTAGCGTAGTGGGCTAGCGGGCCGGTCGACGACCGCAAGGTCCGGGGTTCAACTCTTTGCCGGAGTAAAAATTTTTCTCAAGTCTGCCGACCGAGGATGGTGGGTAAAATATACCTAAAGAACGTGTTCAAAGTGTGTTGTCTGAGTGACCGCGGACGTTGGGCCGCGGACATTCCCCGGAGGTTGAATACACTCGTTGACTCAGTGGTTCGACGCCCGAGCAGGGGAATGGTGCTTGCCAAGACTCGGCAGAAGTTAAATGTAGAGGCCTAGGGTTCGGCCTTCTACATTTTTCAAGCGTAAGGCCTCGGAATCTGGAGTATTCGGGCAACACCTACTTGGATACATGGCGTAGAAGAGTAGAGTACAATCGGCTTCGGCCGTGTACGATCTGGGCATCCTACCTCCCTCTCAATCCGCGAGGGAGTGGCCTCACGGCCACAGACCAACTGGCTGGTCGAAGGGGGCTGACTCCTGAAATCTAGTCAGCGGAAGGGGCGATGTTGGCCGTTGCGGAAGCCTGCCTACCAAGGTGGCTGCGTCGTGCCTGTGTCTTAGCGGCGGTCAACTCCTGGTACACCGGTTCCCATCCGAACACCGAAGTTAAGCAGGAACGGTTCCGGACGGAAGTCTGGGACGAGGTAGGACCCACCCATTTTTGCCGTTTTTTGTTGTTGTTGTATTTATTTTTTGCAGGGTCTGAATCTTGAGGATTAAATATACTTTTGAATTAAAAAAAAAAATATTGAAATGAAACGCTTTCTACCAATTAATAGAGTTGCTTCTACGTCGTGGCAGTAGTAGTAGTAAGCAAAGAACGAGTAAAAACGAGTTGAAAAAGTGAGAATTAGGGTATGCTTTACCTTCAACGTCTGTTTATTTATTGACGCACTTTGTATGTTTTTTCCACTAGGCGTACATCACAACAGTAAACTAATTATAAATTTTATAAAAGAAAAGATGTCTCCCTTCCCTTTCCTTTTTATCTTCTTTCCGTCCTCCCCTTTTCGCTTTCTTTCTTCTCTCCCTCCCTATTCCTTCCTCCCCCAAACTTCCTCCTCCCTCTATCTAATCTACCCACCCCTACCGCTACCATTTCTGAATTTGTTGCCTTTCTTTCCCTTTCCTTCTCTTCTCTCTCCTTCCTCCCCCTTCTTTTCTATCTTTTCTTTCCTTTTTCTCTATTTCCCTCTCCTCTCGTCCCTCCCTTTCGCCCTCTTACCTCCCTCCCTTTTTCGCTAGACGGTGGTGCGCGTGCACCACCGTCGACCCCTTCTTGGCGCTACTGGCCACCCCTACCCCCACCGTCGCCGCAGTCTCCGCTCGTGATGATGCAGTGAATGTGAATGTGGGACTTAATTGCCGGGGGCGCGTT
The DNA here is from genome assembly GCA_038380765.1 of Odontothrips loti. NCBI lineage: Eukaryota > Metazoa > Arthropoda > Insecta > Thysanoptera > Thripidae > Odontothrips > Odontothrips loti. The sequence goes on from CM076249.1 coordinate 8,737,808, forward strand.
GACGGCAGGTAGCTATGTTGTCTTACCGGCTGATAACGCGGGCCGATACAACGCGCCTCTTATCAACTTGTCATTGACGCGAGGCTACATAGGCGACTTAACCTTGCCTAACGTACTCGACTTTGTTAAGCTGTAGATCAGCCCCGTGTCTGCAGCAAACACCGGCCGGACCTCCTTCCTTCCGAGATCTCATTCAAGTCGTGAGCCGGCGCCTGTCGTTCCGTAAATCATTGCTCGCACGCGCAGCACCCGGTCGTGGTCCTGCCGGAGGCGGGCGGCTAGCGTCGGGGACCGCTGAGGTACCGGCTTCGACTCCACCCGGCCGCCCGGCCCGGCCCGGCCCGCCGCCGCCAAGAACCCATAGGCGTCGTCTGCTGCAGCAGACGGCCTTGCCGGGTGTCCCTGACAGTGCGCGTGCCTGCCTGCCTGCGTGGGTGGTGCGTGTGCATGATACGGCGAGCGCAGTGGTTAGCACCCGTCGCAGCAGCCGAGCCGGCAGCATTGGGGATCCGGTCCGGTGTGCCACACCCCCACACCCCACCCCGGCTCCGGACCCGGCCGCATTCGTATTCGAATTCGCATTCTCATCTGCCGCCGCCACGACGCCGGCGCTTAGTTAGCACGGCTGTGGCAGCGCCCGCAGGACGTGTTGTCGGCGGCGCCGAACACGACGGGAGGGTGACTCGGGGCATTGCGGCGGTCCGCGTGCTCCGATTGCACACCACCTCGTAACATGACGGACATCAAATGAAGATCGGCAAGTAGTTGGACAGGGGAAGCGGTGGAGCCAAATATTTGAAATGTAAAACAAAAATTGCTCATGAATGTTGTTATAAAAGCCGAGCGCGTGCGGAGCATACGGCTCGCTTGTTAGTCATGACGGAGAGCACGGCGGGTGAAATACGCGAAAACAAATAAATCATCGTGGAGTCCGTGGAGCCTGTAGCTTATGGCGCCTGTGGCAGCCAATGAGCCGAGCGGAGCCGAGTTACCGAGAAGCCGCATGAGGTAGTGCAGCAGGGGCCGAGAAGTATGGCAGGACCGGGGCGGGGCGGGACACGGGAGGGGCGGGAGGGACGGGCAAGGACAACGGGGTAGCGGGGCGGCAATGGCACTTCCGCTCCGCCGTCCTGGGGTCCTGGCCTGCGGCCGCCTACCTACCTGCCGTCGCTGCTGACGGGCTTGGCGTTGAGCGCGCTGCTGTTGGTGGACACCCGGAACAGCTTGGTGGGCTGCGCGCCCGGCCGGGTCGTGCTGACGACGATGGGCGAGTCCAGCAGGAGTGAGGTGGCGGACGCGGGCGCCGCGTGCATGTACAGCCGCTGCAGCCGCGTCAGCGGCACCTGCCGGTGCCCGGTCTCCGGGTACAGCGACGGCACGGTGGACGACAGCCCCACTCCGAGGCCGCCTCCGAGGCCGAGGCCGGCACTGGGAGGCGACAGCAGCGACGAGTACTCCTTGCCGTCGCCGCTGCTGCCGCCCGCGCCGAAGTGGATCCCCTCGTCCTCCTCGTCATCATCGTCGTCCAGGTCGGCCTGCAGGAGCAGATGAGACTGCGTCAGTGGTGTTGTGCTGGAGGCCACCGCCACGCCCCGCCACGCTCCGCCACACGCCGCCACGGAGGCAGCGGCAGCACGGCACGGCACGCCACGCGACACTCGGCTGTGCTCGCGTGTCGCGTGACCGCCGGGCTAGGCCGGTTCTATTGAGGCGCGTGGTACAAACATGACATGGAACGCCGAAAGACGACCGAATGAATGAACGAACAAACGAATAGATGAATACTTTTTAAATGAATGAATGCGGCAGTGACTACAGAATTAAATAAACACTTGAAGGAATGTCGCCCACCTCGTGGTCGTCGATGTACCGGTCCGGGGCCAGCTCCGCGCTGAAGGCGTCCACGTCGAGGTGTCCGCTGGGCACCTGGCCGCCGGTGATGACGGCCTCGCAGCAGCTGGACGGCGGCGTCTCGCACCGACTGCTCGTCTGGGACGCGGACGACGGCTCCGGGGTCCCCATGGTCAGCGAGATGGACGGCACCGACGACGGCGCGGTCGTGGCCACGGTGGCGCCGCCGTGGAGGCCATCGTGATCCTGGCCGGCGGGCGGGCCGGGTGGACCGTCGGGGTAGCCCTCGCCGCGGTACATGGTGACGGCGGCGCGCGGCGGCGGGGTCAGAGCGGACTGCGTTGTCTCACTGCCCGCGTACTCGACACACCTCTTAACAACGCCATGTCGGCGTCACCGCTGGAAACGAGAGGAACATCTGGAGGTAACAGAGGGGACAGCGGAGGCGGGGGCGGACGTCGGGACCGCGGACTGTGGCGTTTAATCCTGGGGCCGACGGTTGGGATCTGCGAACGATAGGGTTCCACGAACAGACACCAGACATGGCCAGAGGCCAGAGGCGGCCACAGGCCCATGCCGGGCCCATGCCGGTGCTTCGTGGTGTCGAGCTCGGTGTCAAACCCGAGAATTGGTGCCTTCCTGCTCAGCCCCAGCCCAGCCCAGCCGACGCGCGACCCGACGCACGCCGGGCCTGGCCGGTCTCGTCCCCGCATCGGTTTGGTGCTGCCGTCCTCCCCGCCCCGCCCCGCCCCGCCAGGCTGGTTCGGCCTGGGGCGCCTTCACGAGTATCCGCCTTGATGACTGCAGGCGGGTTCAACTACCGGCAGATCAGCCATCAGCCCTAACTACTGTCTCACCACACGGCGGTCCAAAGCTCGTCCTACGGCCGGATGTCACCATTCTTCAAGTCTCCCCCCGCCCCTGCCCCGCACCGGCCCCCGCCCCTCCCACCTGTGTGAGGTGTGAGCCCGCCGCGTCACATGACGGCCGGCCTTAAGGCCCCGCCGGGCCACCATCGTCCTGATAAGGACCCCGTTATCAGGCAGAGGCTGTCTCCCGGCCCGCGCGCGGCGGCGCAGGGCGCGCAGCTTCACTCCACGTCGGAATTGCGGAACGGTCCATTGCAGCACGACCGCACACGGCACGGCACGGCACGGCACGGGCACGAACACGAACACTTGGAACACACGACAGGGACAGGGCCCTTTGCGGGCGGCACACGCGAAACGCGAAGCAGCATGGAGCAACACGAAGCGAGACGCCGCGCCGAATTATCGGCGTCACGTTACGTCACGTGACTGTGGCAGCGGCAGCGGCAGTGCGGGCCGTGCGCCGAGCCGAGAGCTCCTTTCTCTTTTACCTCTCCTTGCCGGCGTGGCGGTGGCGGTGGCGGTGGCGGTGGCGGCTGTGCTCCGCGGGTTCCTAGGTGCGTTCTCAGGCTGAGAGTGATCTCGATAGGCCGACACCGACCGTCGAGGTCCTGGACGTGCGGCGGCAGCAGTGGCTGCCGAGGACGGCGCGGCGGTGAGGACGAGGACTGCAGGCGGCGGGCTGCCTCTGGAGCCATGCGCGCGGCGCGGCCAGGGGGCCGGTGTGGGGCCGGAGGGACTGCCAAAGGCTGTCCGAAGGCTGCCAAAAGGCGGAGCAGTGGCTGCCCGTTCAGCAACTGCGTACGGCGTCAAGCTGCGTCAAGCTGCGTCCGACTGCCATCCCGCGGCCCGGCCCGGCCCGGCACCGGCGAGAGGCCCGCTCTCCCGTACGCGGCCCGCCCCGCCCCGCCACGCCCCCCACCGCGCCCTGGGCGTTACACCCGCCCGCCCGCCCGGGCTCTCCCTCCCTTTTCCCCTCCCTTCCCCTCCCCTTTCCATCCCTTCCCCTCACCACAGTGCCGCCAATGGTCTGCTCTCTTCTCCAGGCAGTCTCTTTTACTGCCCCGCTCCCTCCGGTTCCCGCCGCTCGCCTCCGGTCTGGAAGGCAAGACGTGTCGTACCACACCATCCTGCTTCAGCTGCCGGCCGCGGGTTCGAGTCCCGGCGCGGCCGCGGACAGCGCGAAAACGTTGTGCAAGACAATGATGTCAGTCGATGTGCAGGACGACTTAACTCACTAACTTAACTCACTGCTCAGAATGTGCGTTGGTATGCAGGCGTAACTGGCGGGTGCCTGCGTGGCTGCGCGTGGCCGCCGCGTACCGCGTGCGTGACCCTGCCCACTGTCAGCTCGAAAGCCCTGACCCCCTTCCCCCCTCCCCCCGCTTCCTCATCGCGACAGGTGTGATAGAGCGAGAGAGAGAGAGAGAGAGAGAGAGAGAGAGAGAGAGAGAGAGAGAGAGAGAGAGAGAGAGAGAGAGAGAGAGAGAGAGAGAGAGAGAGAGAGAGAGAGAGAGAGAGAGAGAGAGAGAGAGAGAGAGAGAGAGATGTGTACGGGCCGCAGCTCGCGCCGTGCCGCAAGTCCCTGTATTTGCGGAGCAGAGCGCTGGTCGGTAGCTGGTGTTTAGACAGACTTCGCGCCGTCGCCGTCACACCGGGGGCGTCCGGGCCGGGGCCGCGGGGCCGCCGCGCGCGCGTGTGTGTGCGAGTGAGATAGGCAGATGCAGCACGGCCTGCACGATGCAGCGGGTGGGAGTGAGACGGAGCACGCGCACGTCACCCGGGTGCTGCGTCGTCGTCGGGAACGCGTGTCTGCCTCCGGCGGGCCTCGTCCGGTGTCCGGTCTCGTTGTTCGCACACCTCACCGCCGGTAACGAGTCGCCGACGGCGGCCACGCGATGCGCCGCAGCGCCGCCGACGTTGACGCGCGGGTGCGCGGCACTGAATACGATTTCGGTTGGAGGACGCCGTGGCCGCCGCCGCCCGCAGCCCGAGGCCCCACGTCCCCGTCGGCGGCGCTGCTTAATGTCCTCGCACGATTGGACAGCATGCCAACTGCACCGTCACTGTTTGCGCACACTCTGCCTCCAGCCGCGCCGACACCGGCCCAGGCCAGCCCAGGCCGACACAGTGGCGCACGTTTATTTCCGGATCCCGATCCCGGCGACGAGTCTTCCTCGAGGGGTTTCTCACTCGCGGTGCCAGCGTACCGTGATTGAAAATCAAAATTTGGTTATGGGATATTTTTTCCTTATTTCTTTTTGACTTTTTTTTTTGAGGATGAACTTTGATTTTTTTGAGTGACCCTTTGAGGGGCCCCTAGGTCTTCCCCCGGCACCGGAGCCGCCGCCAACCGCCTGGAACCCGCGGAGTCCCCGGAGGTACAGAGCGGGTTGCCGACTCCCCTGTGGCGATGCGCCGCTAGTGTTTCCCCGGTCGGTGACTCACGGCGAACTTCTCCGGTCCGGCCGGCTCCGGGGATCAAACAGGTTCCAGGGGTGGCAGCAAAAGTATGGAGATGTGCGTCGCGCGAGGTGAGGCGAGGCGGTAGCAGGCGGCCCGCCCACTCGACTGGCGCGGCGCTCCGGCTGCCCCGGGCGCCCAGCCCGGCGCCCAGCCGGCGTCCTGCTACCGGTATCACTTGTTGCAACCCGAGCGGCGCGCGCCTGCTGTGGCACCTGTGTAGCACCTGCTGGCACTGCTGGCACTGCTGGCCGCCGCCGCCCGCCCCGCCCCGCACTGCTAGGCCGACAGGCAGTGTGCATATCATTTTCGTACGGCCCAATAACGCAGCCACGACGACGACGACGACTGCATCCGGGGTGCGGACTGTAAGCCGGCCAAGGTGACCGGGCTGGGCCGGGCTGGGCTGGGCTGGAGGTGCAGGAGCGAAGGCCTCAGCTGCAGCCTCTGCACGGCCTGCGCTGCGCTCGGACACACTGACACCACACGTACCATGTTCAGGCACCACACCACACCCCGCTGGAGCTGACGTTGCTGCTGAAGCTGAAGTGGTGCCCCGCGGTCCCCGAGGTCCCCGTTGTGCCCCCGTGCCCCGGCTCAGCCGTCTGCCGCGGCCGCACGGGGCCCGGGGCCCGCCCAGCCTGCCTGCCAGCCAAGTGGCGGAGCGCGGCCCGAGGGAGGGGAGGGGAGGAGGGGCGTGAGGGCGGAGGGGGGAGGGGAGGGGAAGATCATTCATTGCCGACTCTGGCTCCGTCCTCCGCGTCCTTTGGCTGCAGCGAGTCACTGGAGAAGAATTTGAAATTCGTGGAGAAATGTGTCGGGCCGGACGCGCGGCCGTGTCACTCGCGCAGGTGTGGGCGGCGGCCGTGTCCAGATAAGCTGGCAGTGTTTGTCCGGCGCCCGGTGACACCGCCCAGCCCAGAGACCGGTCGTGGAGTGGGCGCCCGGCCCGGCTAGCTCGGCTAGCCAGTGCTGCACACCCACCCCCGCTCGCCCCGTACTCTTCCAAGGTAGGCAGCCCCGCCCGCACGCGGCAACACATGTTGCCTACCCTTCGTCCGTGAGGGGTCTAGGCCATGGAGGCTGGCCCGGCCAGATGTGTGTCGGCTGCCGTAGAGAGCCGTGTGTGACGCCGTCTGCTGATACGTGACGCGTCCCCCCGGCCCCGGTGAGCCGGCAGGGAGGAGGCGTTTAATGCGGCTGGCAAATAAGGGACTTTATCGCCCCGTGACACCGTGCCGAGTGTCGGCCGCACCCGATTAGGTGACTTGCCCGGCGGCAGACAAACCCCCCTCGTCAGGCTCGGCAGCTCCGCGGCCGATCGGCCAGGCCCGGCGGCCCCCCGCAGTGTACAGGATACGGCCGCTGATTTAGGTCGATTTAAGCGTTGCCGTTCAAAAGCCAGCCGCCGCCAGTGTCGTCTGCTCACATGGACGGCCGGGACGCGGTGCGCGATGGCCCCGATGCACCCGACGAGCCCCCATGCCCGCAAGAAACGCTGCAAGACTATTAGTTGTCGCTACCATTTGTGTCGTTTGGTCAAACGTAGCGGTTTATCTGGTATGCGTATTTGTTGGTTTGCGGATTCTGGGGTGGTCTCCAAACGAGAATAAACACAAAATCTGTCGGTGACAGGGTAAGGATAGTTAGCTATAATTCTCATAGTAAAATGAAAAATACATCTCTGTACTACACTAGCCTTCACGTCGTCAAACAAGGCAGGACATATCACACAGAAAATATATGGCTCTACATCGAGCTAAGTCTTTTCAATAGTTATTTGTCTTTCTGTTCTCAAAAAAATAATTAAAAAATGACTGATTTGCAAAGTTGCGGGAACGGAAACGGTTTTTACGGATTCTGCGTCCAGGGGTGATTCCGTAGGTCTTCTATCAGCAGTAAAGTTTCTGGTACAGGCGCACGCTCTGGTAGCGCATTTTAGAGCAGCGGGGTAAACCAAAGAACACATTACAGTCACACGGGAGTTGGACTAGTTTACATCACCGGGGGAATACCGTAATTTGTTTGTTTTTGGCACTATTTTGTTTAATATAAAAGGCTCCCGTGTCATCGTCATGAAAGGCAGTTGTTATCAACACAACGTGCCTTTTATTTTTTCAAAGTAAGAATTCAAAAAAAGATTCGTAATTAAAACTTAAATATTGGCACAGGGTACTAATCAACCTCATTGCACCTGTAAAAATTACATGTACGATGCAGTGCCTAGTTCCAGATTCTCGCCGATGGAAGTGTGAATATTTCCAACTCGTCGGAATCCGACACGGAAGCCCCAACAACAACAAGAACACGTCGGCATTACACTATTCGGCAACCTGTCACTAGCACAGACACACACACACACTCACACACACACACATACACACACACAGCATACTATCACCAGACAATCACGTCACTGAAGTAGAAAAGATCACAATCACTTGGAGGCGCTCTTGCCGCGCTGCGGGAAAAAGAGTCTCGATAGCGAAGTAGAGAGAGAGGTAGAGAGAGAGGAGAGAGAGAGAGGAAGAGAGAGAGAGAGAGAGAGAGAGAGAGAGAGAGAGAGAGAGAGAGAGAGAGAGAGAGAGAGAGAGACAGACAGACAGACAGACAGACAGACAGACAGACAGACAGACAGACAGAGACAGAGGGATGAGAGAGTAGAACAAAATCACTGCTGTTTCTCTCCCACTGTGCACCTTCGCCTGCGGCGGGGCAGTCCAACACACTCCATCGCCGTCCGTTCAACGTCTCGGCGGCAGCGTCAACCACTCCGGCCGAACAAACGGGCCCAGGAGTAACGTCCCCGGCACTCGCCAACAAAGAGAAGAATGTCTGACGGGGGTCTTTGTCTCCGTGCCGCGCCGTGCGTCCAGCGCACGGCGTCCATCGGCGACGGCCGACGGGCAGGGTCGGGCCGAGGCCGGAGCACATCAGGGCGTCCCTCGTCGGGGAGCAGCGTCGTCGTCGGCGTCCAGGGATCGGCGGCGTCAGCAGCAGCAGCAGTAGCAGCACGCCTGCAACATTGTCCCCAACTACATGAGCACCGCGTGTATACCTCCAGATGACTCGCGTGCGCGCTAATACGGCCGAGGCCGGCCGGCATGCCAGTACGGGGGGCGGCAAGGCCAGGGGGCTAGGGTCGCTGAGGTCCCCGACGGCCCCCTGATTCAATTGGATGCAGCCCTCTCTAGGCAGCTGCATATGGCATGGGCTGTCACAGGAGCAACCGGCCGGGACGGGAGGAGCGGCGGGGCGGGAGGTCCACGTTAACTGAACAGGGACGTCGGCAGAGATATACTGCACCGCGCCGGGCCGGGACTCGGGCCCGAGCCGAAGCCGGGCGCGCAGCGCTGCCTCCCACTAGGCGTCGTCCATAAAGTGATAGCTCTCCTCCATCAATAAAACAACGGACAGTCCTCCGTCGAGCGCCTGCGAATGCCAGGGTAGGCCAGCCCGCAAGGCACTCGTGCATGGAGACGTCCAAGTTGCCTAACCATCAGGCGCCATGTGCGTTTATACTGACCGGGGCGCGGTGGCTGCGATGCGTTGCCGGCGGTCGCCCTCACCCTGGGGCCGGGCTGGCCGGGCCGGTGCCCGCCGCTGCCGCTGCCGCTGCCACCACCACCACCTCGCTGCACTCGTCCTGCACGCAGTCCGTGGGGGGTCCGGGTGGGACGAGCCCCGTGCCGACGAGCCCCGCCCTAGCCAGCCCCAGCCCGAGGCCTCCCAGCGGACCGCCCGGTCCCTCCTGGTGGGAGCCCGCGTGGCCCGAGGGGACGCCGCAGCTGCAGGCGCCGCCGCTACTGGTGTGCGTGATCATCTCGAACTTGTCGGAGCCCGAGGCGTCCCGCCAGCCCCCTGCACAGACACAGGCACGGTTAGTCGTGACACCCACAGGATCAGCTCCAGCTCCATGTCAGTGCAGCTCACCGACGGCGAACATGGCGTCCAACGCCTGCGACGAGCAAAGAGGCGTGTCGACCTCGCGCGTCTTGTTGAACAACGAGTAGTCCACCTCGTACTCGCCCTGCTCCTTCTTGAAGGACACCATGGGCTCGAAGCGGTGGCCCCACAGGATCTCGTTGGGCAGATACGACGAGCGCGCCTGCGTCGTCATGCCAGTAGACTCGATGACGCCTGCCAACGCAACGGGGGAAATGAGATTACGAGCCGCAAAGTGCGCGCGGTCTGAGACGGTGTGCTCCGCCGTGCTCAAGTGTGCCACTCACCCGCTGAGTCCAGGACAAGGGAAGCAAAGCGGAAGGCAGGCACATTACTCACAGTTCACTTGACATTCCTGTCGACATTACTCGCGGGGGCAACATAATCACCCGGTCGGACCCCGCGGACCACCTACCCTCCAAGATGACGACGATCTCGAAGCGCTCCCGGATCATGTCCGCCGCGGACATGGCGTACAGCGGCGACTCGGGCGTGATTTTGTGCACGATGGTGGTGGGCCAGATGAAGAAGATCTTGTCCTCCTCGCCGTCGCCGCCAACCTGCAGCTCCTGCTGGTGGTACGGCAGCACCTCGCCCTCCCGTGTCGTCTGCAAGTAGATGTCCGTCGTGGTTATGTACCCCGGCACGGCGGCTTTGTCCTCGCCGCCCTCTCCTGTCCTCACCTTCCTGCGGATGAGCTGCGCGCGCACGTGCGCCTCGATGATGTGGGACTTGCGCATGTCGCCGACGCGGAACATGAGGCACAGCTGGCCGTCCCGCTGCGCCACCACGGCGTGCCGCGAGAACAGCAGCGTCTGCGTGCGCTTCTTGGGCCGGGACAGCTTGGCGAACACGATGCCCACCTGCAGGGCCAGGAGCAGCAGCAGACACCGCCCAGGTTAGCGGCCGTCCACGAAACACGTAACGCCTCGCAGCGTCGATACCCACGGCGTAAAGCGCTACAACACGCGGGGGGTATCGACCAGGGATGGCGTTAACGTATCATGAAGGAACCCTTACCATGAAGGCCTGGATCATGACGCCGCAGATGCTCTGCAGGCACATGATGAAGATGGCCTCGGGGCACTCCTCGGTGGTGGAGCGGCCGCCGTAGCCGATCGTGTGCTGCGTCTCCACGGAGAACAGGAAGCACGACGCGAACCCGGAGATCCCCGTCACGCACGGCGTCCACTGATCGTTGCTCTGGCTCTGGAAGAGACCATGCATGCCATCCGTCAGTGGCGGTCCCACGGGGTGGCCGTCGACACGGCAGCCGGGGCCGGCCGGCCGACCCCCCGCGAAGCACGTGGCCGCCGCGCCCCGCCGCCCGGCCGCAAGGCAACCCAACGCGCGGGGAGGCGACGCTGACGGCGGCCGTGCGGGCGGCAGGCGGAGCGGTAGCGGCCCTGCGGCCGGGACTCGGGCGAAAATCATTTGCAATTTTTGTTGGTCACGACTCTTGCGAATTTGAATAGAATTCGCTATTTTTTTTATTTATTGCAAATTTTGAGTACAAGATTTTTTTCTGTAAATTACTGCGACTTTCCAAAAATTTGTATTTGAATATTTGGCCCATCCCATTCACTTACCGGGATGTTCTCGGGCCGGAAGTCGCCGTGGGTGAGCATGATGAGCCACCAGACGACGGCGAAGCCCAGCCAGGACAGGAGGAAGTTGAGGGCGAACACGAGCAGCGTCCAGCGCCACTGTGCGTCCACGAGCGTCGTAAAGATGTCCTGCAGGTAGCGGCGCCGCCGCTTGGCCACGTTCCCCTGCACCACGTTCACGTCGCCGTGCTTGAAGATGACGCGCTTGCGGGCCTTGCGGGAGCTGCCGCGTGTGCTGTTGTACCTGTAAGCAGAGCGGCAGCTGTGCATGAGTGTGTCGGCGTGTGGCGGCGTGTGACCTCGGCGTGGCGTGTGGCGTGCATGGCAAGGGCAGGGCGGCCGTAGCTCAAACGAGTTGGCTTATGACGGGGACGCCTCCGCCCGCCAGCGGAGAGCCAGCGGAGAGCCAGCGGAGAGCCAGCCGGCGGAGTGACGGCACCAGCGGGGAACGAGTCGAATCCAACCCCGAGCCGCAGTTACTAAGCGTCGTCCATTAACGAAGAATCGGACAAAGTTCGGGAATTCTTTTCAAATTGATTCCCCCCCCCCTTCCCCAGCAGGTCTACTTTTGTGGTCCTTGATAACAACAAGCAGAAGAAAAGGGGCCGACGGGAGTGGGGGGCACAGTAGCGAAGTCGAGTACAGGGCTAAAGGGCCTTGCGGTAGCGAATACTTCCACGAGATTGCACTGCGTGGAGGCTGGGGGGAGGGAAGGGTTGGAGTCGGGTCGGGAGGAGAGGGGCCGCTTTCACTCTCGCGGTCACCAAGTCACAGTGTCCGTGCAGCGCCGACACGGAAGGCAGAGCCAGGCGGAGCAGGCAGGTGACGGTCCACACGCGAACCGCGCGCACGGAGAGGTCACCGACCTCTCCGAAACCGTTGTAAAACGGAAGGAAGTAAAAAGGACAGCCGAGCCGAGCCGAGCCGGGGAGCCGGGGGTGGTGGGGAGGGCTCCGTGACGATGCAGCAGGTGCAGCAGCGTTAACAGGCGAGATTCATCTTTTGGCGCGCGTTTACCGTTCCACTCATTGTCCAACCTGTCGACGATGGGCGAGAAGAGTAGCACCGACGTCCTCGCCAGCAGCTGGTAAGAGGCGCCCCCTTGCCTACCGCTGACACCGCTGAACGGCGGCGGGGGCGGGGTCGGGGGTTCGATTCCCACCTCCAGCTCCGCCTCCAGCTGCTCCAGTTCGGCTTTGCTGGGCCGCCGCTTGGTGTGCGCGTTCGCCGCGGCGCGCCGGCCGAGCGCACCCCTGCCGGCACCGGCACCGAGGCTGCGGCCCAGGACACCGAGGCCAAGGCCGTGGCCGCCAGGGGCGCCGCCATTGCGAGCGCTGCCGAGTGAGACGAGACCATGAGTGAGTGCGTAAGGCTGTCAGTGCCGCAGGCTGAATTCTGCTTGGGAATCGGCCGAGAGACACACACACACACACACACACACACACACACAGAACAGGGGCCGCCAAAATAAATTAGACAAAACTTCTGTAAATTTTGCGACCGTTTCCTCCGAGCAAATACATTTAATTGAAGCATTTGTACCTCCGCGTGGAGCAGGAAGTGAGGACGGTCGGTCGGTGGGATGATGAATGGCATCTCCGCTCCGCCCGTGCGCCTCTCGTCAATTTGAGTGTTGTTTGTGTGGTCGGTGCAGAGTGCTAGTAGAGGTCCAAACAGGCCGCTGACGCTACGCTACGCTAGGGGGTAAAGTGCAGATGAGAAAATCGCGATGAGGCCAAAATCACAGCAGGTAAATAAAACAAAAACATCCTTTTTTTGAGAATAAAATGACTGTTTTTGAGAAGTTTTTTTTTTTTACACCTGCGTGTGATTGTTTAATTCCCGACGTGATTCCCTTTACCTGCCTTTACCTTACGCCGCTTCCCGCGGGTCACTCGGGGTCGTCGGTCGTCGCGGTGTCCTGGGCTCGCGGTGCACCCTCACGACCCTCACGGCCGCGGTCAGGTCACGGAGCAGCCGCCCAGCACCCGACTGACCTCCCGGGACGGCACGGGGACGGACAGTGCCGGCGGCGTCGCCTCCTGCAGACCAGACCAGACCGGCGAGCGCAACGCGCAGCGCACAGGCCCCGGGCCGCGGGCGCGCCACACCGAAAAGATTTATGACGCTTCGCGACCGGGAATCGATCAGCGATCAGCGATCAGCCTGGATCAGCGGTCAATCAACGTGCTAATCCGCGATGCCGGCTGTGGCTGTCTTGGCTCCGCTTGCTCCGCTCCGTCGGCTCGGCTCGGGACGGCGGGAAATTATAATGAGAATAATGATGTCTCACCGCGGAAAATTAACAATCAAAATTCCATCAGCACACTCCCCCCCCCCTTGTCCCCTTACGCAACACACATTACGCCAGCGATATTTTTATTTTATTGAAAAAAGTATTTTTTTTTCACCCAGACGGAACGTGTTTTAATGGAAAATAATGTGGGATTGAAAACACGATGGGGCGGCTATATTTCATGCTTAGTTTCGAACGGGTTCGAACAGCGGACGGAAGACGGATCGTTGTTTGCGTTATTTGGAGCAGCCCGGCGACCGAACGAAGAGCCGGGGGCCGGGGGCCGGGGCCGGGGCCGGGCCGGGACCGTGACGAGACAGGTCAGTGGCGCGCTGCCGCTACTGCTGCCGCTGCTGCTGCTGCTGCTGCTGCGCCGTGTTCGCGCCCGCACTTTGGCAGCCCTGCAGCATTTTAAATAAAGGGGCCCGCGAGCGTGCGTGCTCTTGGCGACCGACGCCATGCCTTCCAAGCAAAACAAGAAGGAAGGACCAAAAGGACCGCACCGGACCGGGCGAGGATCGCGAAAGCAAATGTATAAAACTGGGAGTTGAGGACAACTGTGGGACCATAACCTGCCGAGCCGAGGGCGCACGGCACACTACGGCACCGCTTCCCGGAAGAGCCGGCCCCCGCACCCGCCCGGCCCGGCACGGCCACCACGGCTCTCACAGCACATCGTGCTCGCGCGGTTCACACCGGCTCACCTCTGCGTACACCTCTGCCAATTTTCGAGCGCTGAGAAAAAAGAGAGTTAAAAACGGCGTTCGCACGAGGCGAAACTACGAGTTCTTGTTTTGAACCGCGAGCGACGTGCATTTGTCAGCCTCCCGTCCCGTCCCGTCCCGATGTGTTTGCTGCCAGATGACCCAGTGTGACGCCACCAGAGCACGTTGCCGCCAAGAGTCGTGGTATGGCGTGGCGGGCTGCGGTTGCGGGGGCACGGCACGGCGGCGAGTCGCGACGCATCAATGGACGCGAAATATACGGCAGCGACACCAAAGCTCTCGTCGAGAAAGAAAAAAATATATAGTTCGACTCCCCCGAAGACACACCACGTTTCATGCTGTAAGGCCAAGGCAACACGGTCCTTCGAGGAGGACGAGTGACACAGAGACCGACTGACGGCGACCCTCCCCTCCCCACCCCCGGTGACCCCGCGGCACCCTGGGTGCGACATGTGCGCTGTACGGGCGCTAGAAATACGCGGCCACGTCCGAAAGTGCGACCGCGTCACGGTGTCCGTCACACAGAAATAGGGAGCGTCTGCTCGGGGGTCTGGAAGGGGCGGGGCACGGCGGGGCCACCGGGGCCACCCTGCACTGCCAGCCAGCGTGTCGCACCAGCCACCCCTCTCCCCCACCCCGCCGCCACGCCCCCGCCCGGCCACATATTATTCTTAGGAGCAGTGAAGGCCGGCAAACGACCCCCGCCCCCCACCCCCACCCTCTCGGTATCCTCTCGCGCTGAGAGGACATGTCGATCCCATCTATCTGATTTCACCAATCAGCCCGTCAGCGAAGCTTCGTATCTCCCTTGCCAAGTCGAGGGCGTGACCCGCCACGCACGCAGAAAAATTGATAGTTGTCATAGCGATATTTTTCGTTGGTTTTGGGACATGCAACATATTTAGTTGTGAGAACTAAGATTTAGTTGGGTCAGCAGAAAGTGAAAACAATTGAATAACTGAATAACTGAATTTTAGTAGCCCCATCGAAATCTTAGTTCTCACAACTAAATATGTTGCTTGTCCCAAAATCAGCGAAAACATTTGTTGTGACACACTGATAAGTTTTGTGCGTGCGGCTGCGGCTCCACGGTGTTTTACTCCTCCACCCCGCCGCAGTCGCAGTCGCACCCTCCTCATGACAGATGACGGTCGCCGAACCCGCGCGCGGACTCCCAAAACTGCTTTTGCAAGAGGTGGTGGTTGCCGGCGGCGCTGCAGCGGCGGCGGCTGCAGCGGCGGCGGCAGAGGCGGCAGAGTAGAGTCTCAAATCGTCGTCGTCATCGGCGAGGGGCGGTGCGAGGGAGATCAACGCGGCCGTTTGGGGGACGCGAAAATCGCGAAGATGAGAAGCAGAAGCAGCGGCAGCGCCGCCGTCGTGCCGTCCCCCGTCCCCGTCCCCCTCCCCGGCGCCGTCTCGCTGGTGGTGGCCGACGGCCGCGTGACAATAATACGACGGGACCGGACAGCACGGGCTCGGCCGGGGCGGCCAGGGCACTCGACAGGTTGGCAAGCGCCCCGGGCCGGGCCCGCTTGGTCCGTCTCCCTCCGCGCCCCGCAGCCCTTGTTCCACCCCCTCCACCCCTCCCCTCACCCCCGCCCCCGTCGGGCCGTTAGCACGGGAGACGACGACGCCATGAAACGCGAGAGATGTTGGCGGGTTGTCTTTTGTTCTTTCCCCGGTCGCCAAACCGGTCGTTAAAATGGCGGAAAATCATAAAATCATTCTCCTGGGCCGCCAATATCAAGTATCGCGTGCACTTTCTTCTGCTAGGGGGCAGACGACGCGACACACGGGAAAATCACTTCCGTCAGGTTTACGGCACGTCACAGAGGCATCAAAGGCATTTTCAGCACTAAAGCACACAGATCAACAGGCAGATGAAAACAACATAAACAACGCCTACGGCCTTAACACGACGTCCACTCCGTGAACCAGGCGGACTGTTTGGACCTCTTCTCTCTCGCTCTAGCCTCATTCCAACAACACCAACAACAGCATTCCACAGGTGAAGCTCCACAGCGCCGCCAACACACCTGAACCATCCGGGCATGAGGGCTGCCGGCTGGGAGGTCTACCCGTCGGCGAGCCAGCGCGCGGGGGTTGACGGTGAGGGCGGGGGCGAGTCCAGGTCCGCGACGACACTGCCTCCGCTCCAGCGGGGAGCCATGCTCCGGGGGCGGGGCGCGGGGGCGGGCGGCGGGGGCGCGGGGGCGGCAGTGCAGCAGCAGGCGCTCGTCCCGTCCCCTCACTGACCACGTCAACGGCACTGAGTGTCGCCTCGCGTGGCCCTCGTCGTCGCCGTGGTCGTCCCGCGCGTGGCTCCCGTCTCAGCCGGGCCCGGCTCTGGTCGGCTGGCGGGTGGCGGCTGGCGGTCCGCGGTCTGCGCCGATCCCTTCCCTCCCTTGCCTCCGCTGCCCCGCGGCCGGCGCGTGGCGGAGAGTGGCGGCAGGGCGGAACAAGCAGCACCGGCTAGCCGGGGCTGATGAATTAGCGCGCGGGGATCGTCCTGTCCTGTGGTCCTGTGGTGTGGTCCCCAGTGATGTGGGTCCGGCCGGACCGCGGCGTCCCGTCGCGTCTCGGGGAGCTATTTCAACTGTCGCCGTCCCGTCGGACGCCCGTCGGGGTTCAGAACACTGCGACACGACGGCAGGGGGCGGCCGCGGCTGCCTCCTCCATGACGGGCGGGGATGGCGTCGTGCGCGTCCTGGTGTCCTTGCCGACGGCCTTGGTGGCCACGCCGTGTGGTTAAGGACTCGATTGCTTGCTGCGCACTGACGCCTCCGTTGACGAGCTCAATGAAAAGTAGGGCTCTTTTCACACCGCTTTTGAATGCAGCGAGCGGCCGGTGCCGGGGGCGGGGGCGGTGCCGGGGGCCGGGGGCCGGTGCCGGGGGCGGGGGACGGCGGGCAGCACAGCTGGCGACCCCCAAGGCGAGGGGTAAGAGGTGGGCGTGTTCCTGGTCCGGAGTGAAGGGCGGGCAGGGACCCCAACCCTCGAGCCAGGACACCGTCCCGTCAGGGCCACCGGCTGAGAAAACACACCATCTCTTTTGTTTCTTTGAAAAACACGAGGAGGCGGGCCGGTCGGTTCGGGTCTGATATAATTTATGTCACCGGCTAATCGGTTTGCCTACAACATCAGCCATGTGGACACGGGTGTTGTAAGGGCGGTGAGCGGCACGGCGGCACGTCAGTATCCATCCAACATCCCTTCCCCTCCCCTCCCCTCCTCACCCGTCAGGCGACACGCCTCGCCTCATTACCGACGAGTTGTGCGGAGGAGTACACCGCGCCACCAGCTATCGCAATGGAGGCGGGCTTGAGGCTTTAGCCAGCCAGCTTGCCAGCCACCGGCCCCGCCCCTATCGGCGCTGCACAGACACCCTGACCCTGAGGACCGCTGGGGACGTCCGAGGCGTAGTCCAAACAGCAAGTCGGTATGATCGTGTCGTGGGGCTGCCTCGGCTGCCTGCTGTTCGTGAGCACATGTGAACCTAAGATAACCCAACCTAACCTATCCTAACCTAGCCCAACAAAACCTAAACTAACCCAACATAACCTACAGACCTGCTGGTGTTTTGAAGGACCTGCTGTTTTGCTTTTGCTGCGGTCCCCCCTGCCCGCCGGCTGTTTAGGCCCCGCCACGGCCTTCCTGCCCCCCCCCCCCCCCCCCTCCGATGGGCTCGCCTGGGCCCGCCGGCACGGACTATCCCCTCGCCCGATGACATTCTCATAGCCGCTCGACGGGCTGGTGCCGGCTCATCGGCGGCGCTGGCCAGGTGTGCGTGCGTGTCGGCGCCCGAGAACGAGGACGACGACGACGTCGGTGGTGGTGGCGGCGCCGACCTCCAAACGCCGCTTGACAAGGAACACCTCGGCTCCTCTCCGCGACAGCTTAAAGCTCTCGTCATTCGCTTCCCTCCCCTTCCCCACCACCCCACGCGCTCTATCCCTGCCGCGCATCTTAAAATAATTTTCAGCGCTTGCAGCCGCGAACTACACGCGCGCATAACGCGATTGCGATCACCTCCGCCCGCCCCCGGCCTCGTGTGCGGCCGTTCCGGGGGCCGCCTGCCTCTCTTTCTCCGCGACCAGACGATAACCTATCAGCGTGCAGAAGGCCGTGCCCGCTCCGCGGTGATTGGTTGGTGGCCGGGGCCGTGCCGAGGGCACCACCGTGCACGCCGCAACGCCGCATGGACTTCCCTTGCCTCCGCGCGGGGCGAGGGGTATCGCTGACGCCGAATCCCAGCGGGCCGCGGGGTAGATCCAGTCCCTTATTTCTGCAGCCGCAGCCGCAGCCGAGTGCAGCCGCTTCGTAATGTGTTCGTAAACAATCGGTGCTCCTTCTCTTCGGCCCTCCGTCGGCACCAGCCTCGCGGCAGGTGGGTGTGGGCAGGGCGGGGCGGGGCGGGTCATCCTGGTGATGATCCCGGCCGCGGTCGGGAGCGTTGTAAAATACAACAAAGTGCCGGCCACCGAGCACCATCACGATGTCAGTGTGTCAAGGCGGGGCGACGAGGGCGGCGGCGGCACGGGGACGTCGTTAAAAGTCTTTTGCTTGCTCCCTTCCCATCACACCCACGTCTTGACGACGGCCACGGCCTGCATTACCAGCGCCAGGCTGGGTGCGGCCTTCCCTTCCCTTCCCTTCCCTTCCGCAGTCTCGCCCGGTCGCGGCCTGGCCTTTTGCTCCAACCTCCAAGGCGATTATATGGAAAGTGCCAAGCCGGTCAGTCAATCAAACACTGCGTGCAGCCGCACAAGGCTTGCCTCGTCTAGAGATTCTAAATTACCGACCAGTCTCGCGCCTTACTGATCACCCATTCTGCACGTCCACGATTTTCTCTAGTCTGAACACAATGGCGCCTGTTGGGTAGGCAACCACGACTTCTGGGTGCACGCGTGCCTTGCGGGCTGGCCTACCCTGGCACTTGCAGGCGCTTGGGGTCGGAAGTTCGGACGACCCTTTTCTTCCGAACTGTTCTGTACACTGGCCGTTGAGGCGAGACCAAGCCCAGACGAGGCCTCGCGCCAGGCCCAGACACTCACTTGAGCAGCCTGGTGAGGTACTCCTTGGCCGTGGGGCTGGAGGGCGGCGTGGTGGGCGCACTGCTGGGTGACGCCGGCGCCGTCGTCGAGGCCGTGCCGCTGGACGCGGGACTGATGGACTCGAGCAGGCTGAGGCTGAGTCCACGGGGCCGTGGCCGTGGCAGGGGCTGGGGTCGGGGCCGGGCCGTGGACAGCCAGCCCGGCTCCATGCTCACTCCGTGCACTCCGTGCTTGGGACCGGCCCAAAGCTTGGCCGCCAGAACACCCATAGACAGGGCGGCACGGTCTCACCGCGGCCAGGGACAGTGACGGCGGCGGAGCCAGGGCGGCTAGGGCAGCCAGGGCTGGAGCCGGAGCAGAGGCCACCAGGGACGTCCGTCGGGAAGGTGCGCGCGCCGCACTCCGGCGCGGAGATGCGCGTGCGCACACTCATGCGTCCGTCGGCAGGGCCTCCAGCGTACGGCTGCGGACGGCACCCCGCCGACACAGGAATGTCACTAACACTGGGCTGTCTCCTGGTCTGGTGTTCACCGCACATCTCCTCTCCCTCTGGAGCGCATTATTCACCACAACACTGTAAACACCGTCACGCACACCCCCGGCGCCACTCCGCGTATCCCCGGCCCACCACGACGCCGTCCTGGGAGGAGCACCCCGACGACTCTCCGCGAAAGCCCTCGACGGGCGCGGTTCAGGCGGGGCGCGCGGCCTGCTGCCGACCTGCTCGCATGACGGACGGATAACGCGCGGACCGCGACGCCGCGCTCACGGCAGACTCGCGCCAGGCGACACCAAGGAGGCCCGCGGCGTGGCCGCGGCTGGGCCCGGGGGGTGGGAGGAGGCCGCAGTGACAGGTACGAGGCCCCGAGACACGGACACCCCCAGCGCACCGCAGCACGACCAGAATAGCATCTCGCCGACACGCGGACGCCGACGCCGGCCAGTACCCGCGGCCGGCCACGGGTTCGGGTTCGAATGCCGGCCGCGGCCCGCTCCGCTCACAGTCGCGACTTCTCTTTATCTGCAAGGGCCGCGGTCCCAGAGCGGCGGCACCCGCAGCGGCTACCTCGGCTCTTGCCAGGCCTCGCCAGGCTTCGCTAGGCCTCGCCGAGCAGCAGGAGGCGACATTCGGGTCCTGAACACATCATAATAACCAGTCGTAACCGACGCCACCCCTCTCGGTCCGGTCCGGCCAGCCCCAGCCAAGCCCAGCCCGCCGCCCGCACCGCCCCGGACCATCACGCGTCTTTACGCGTCACGCCCAAGAGCGCCCCCCGGCACCCCCCGGGCACACCGCGCGCCCCTCCCCTCCCCCTCCCCCCGAGGCGTTACGGGCCATACCGACTTGTCTCGCCTCGCACTGTCACGTGATGGATATTTTCCCACGGACTGGTCTGAGGTACGGGGGGGGGGGGGGGGGGGGGGCAGATGCGCTGGCCCCTGGCCGGCGTCCCCACACCGCGACGGCGGGGTGGCGGCCAAGTCGGCGGGCAGCAGTGGCGGCGCGTGGCGGCGCGTGGCGGCGCCAGGAGGGTCCCTCTGCCACCTGCGCGGCGTCACACCTAGGCCTAGGCCCTCCCCGCAGACCGCAGATCCGCTGAAGCGCCCACCCACTTCCCGGAACGCTTCATTTTTATTTTCTTGCAAAACGTTACGGCGTGCGGAAGGAGGCCGGCCGGCGAGGGTCGGGTCGGTGGTCGGGGCGGTGCTTTCACGGGCGCTGTGTGGTCGTCGTCGGATCGTCAAGCAGGATAGGGGGCTCCGCGCCGTCCGCCGAGCCGTGTGTTCTTCCTGAGGTTATTCCCGAACAACAACAACAACAACATCAACAAGCCGAGCGGAATACTCCGCCCGCCGGGCGAGGACAACTGCGGTTCGTGCCGTCGGCTGGGAGGTCCTGCCGGCCCTGTCTGTCCTGCCGGGTCCTGCCGGGTCCTGCGGGAACAGGGAGCTCCCTCAGGTCCCCGCTTATCTCCGGCCGGAAGCAGCAGGGCCCGGCTGCCCGGCCCGGCCTGCTGTGAGGCTGACGGGGGCCGTCCACAATCCACGTAACGGTCAACGACGTCCTCAGTGGGAGGGATGACCGGACCGGAGTGGTGCGGAGTGGCTCAAGTGACACATCCGCTCTGCGCTGCTCTGCTCTGCGCTGCTGCAGGCGCTGCACGGCACACACGGATTTCCTCCGCGCCAAAGAGAGCCGAGAGAAGAGAGCATCGCTCGTTTTGGCACGACGCGGAGCCACGCCGGTAGTGTTCATCGGGCGGACATGGCACGGCTAGGCTATGACCGAGCCTCGTCTGTCTCTCTCGCACTCACTAGGTTCTTACGAGTAGACAGAGACAGAAGATTTCGGTTATGGACCATGACCGAGCCAAGCCCGGCTATGCCCGCCCGACGCCGGTTTGGAATCGGAACGCTTCCGATTTCTAATCTCTCCGTCTTTCAGCAACATTGGCGCAGCTTCTCTCTCTCTCTCTCTCTCTCTCTCTCTCTCTCTCTCTCTCTCTCTCTCTCTCTCTCTCTCTCTCTCTCTCTCTCTCTCTCTCTCTCTCTCTCTCTCTCTCTCTCTCTCTCTCTCTCTCTCTCTCTCTCTCTCTCTCTCTCTCTCTCTCTCCCTCGGGCACGTGCACGCGCCCTTGTGTTTTGTTTACCTTGCGGACACACGGCGGCGCGGCATGGCGGTGTGGCGCTCGCTTCGCTCGCTTGGCGCGCCTCGCCCGCCTCGCCCCGCCCCGCCCCGCCCCGCCCCGCCCCGCCTCGCCCCGCCTCGCCACGCGTCGCACCGCATCACACGCGGACGCGCTATTTATACGGGGTTGCGTGTCTCGGCGGGAGCCCGGCAGACCCGGACAGCCCGGACTTGTCTCACTTTCGGAAACAAATATGCACCGTGTTTACGCGTCTGGCCGCACCGCGACGCTCCCAAGACACACAAATGCGGTTAGCGGGTGCCTCCCCCGGGCGGGGGCGAGGGCGGGGGCGAGGGCGGGGAGGGCGGGGGCGAGGGCGGGGGCGAGGGCGGGGGCGAGGGCGGGGGCGAGGGCGGGGCGGCCGGCTGCGCCCTGACATCGCAGCGAGGCCGTGGCGGAGATACTCTCTGTTACGGTAACCCTTTATGAGACCCGCGTTTCGTTTCTGCTGATGTTCTGCTGGACTTCTTCTTCATTTCCACTTTAGACCTTATCCGAAATACCCTATTATATTTTTTTTATTGCTTCTTTTTAAAAGAAAACCTTCAAAGCCCGATTTGATGAAGGCGTCTCCTCTCTTCCTCAGTGTGCCTGGTAGGACCGCGGGGGTACGGCCGGCCGTGACATGCAGCCAGCCCACGGCACGGCCGCCCACAAGGACGGCTCACAACACGTTTTGCAGCTGATTTCGATTCGGGTTTCTGCACTTTCCGCCGCAAAAGTCAACAGGCGCTTTATGGGTTCTGGTATCGGTTCTCTCTCTCTCTCTCTCTGCCGTAAAAACGTTTCATCCTCTCTTGCGCGCGCTCAGCCTTTCCTTACGTTCTCTCTTCCCTCGGTCTCTCTCTCTCTCTCTCTCACACACACATTGTCTCCCCTTCGATCTCCCCAAATTTTCAACATTCAAATAAATTCCGAGCTGCTATAACTGCGTTGTTTAGAGGGTCATCGCCTTCCCTCCCGAATGCTCCTTTTTTTTTGCGAGGGAAACAAGACAACTAATCATAGTGCGTAAGGTAGTGACGCGGCGGACCCATCAGAGCGTCGGGAACAATGGCAATGGACGTACTTACGTCTTTACGAGTATGTATTTCAAATTTTGTTTTCCAATACCTTTTGTTTCCCTCTGCCAATTGAGATACTTGCGGTCGGCATGAGTAGTATGAGCTCCCTTGCCCCTGCATTATATTTCCCTACCCTTTTCTTCTTCTTTTTAATCTTGGCAGCAAAGTCTTACATTTCAAAACCCTCACATTGTATTCAAATTTTAAAATTAGGATATGAAGTACTCCTCGCGTGCGGTTAGCGGGGTGCATAAACAAGGGGGTTGCTGCACGCCGCCCGTCTCCAAGGGCGGGGCGGGCAGCGGCCGGCTGTGATACCGTCTATTCTGGTAGCAGACAAAGACAAGCCAACCCCCTTCCTCCGCGGCCGCGCACTCCTGGCCCTCCTGGCGGTCAGCGTGCAACATCGATGTGCCTCCTGGGATCTACAGCCGTCGACTCCTATTGACGCAGGCGGCCGCTAACTCTTAACTGCCGATCCGGCGGCGGTAGCGGCAGCGGCGGCGGTAGCGGCAGCGGCGGCGGTAGCGGTAGCGGCAGCGGCGGCGGTAGCGGCAGCGGCGGCGGTAGCGGCGGCGCAGTGGGCGTCACATCCCCGGCGGGGTATTCACGAGCCACGTAACAGTTTGGGGGGGGGGGGGCATGTAAGTACACACACACACACACACAACACACATTGCTGCAGTTAGCAACATATCGCTCTCTTCCTCTCCTGGGGTTACTCATTCTCGTCGGAAAAAACAGCAAAAAAGACACGTCCACGCGCGGTTGCTTCTGCCGTGTTTACCGCTCAAATCGCACACCTCTCTCTCTCTCTCTCTCTCTCTCTCTCTCTCTCTCTCTCTCTCTCTCTCTCTCTCTCTCTCTCCTCTCCACACAGAGCAGCGCTGTTTGAAAACTCCCGCGCAGCACGGCGGCGGCGGCACGTTAGCAGCATACCACACCGCACTGCGTACCCCTACACGTACCTACGAATGAATGCCGCGCGTATTCAGACACAAACACCAAACACGCCCGCCTCAATTATTTTTATTTTCCTCTCCGATGCAAGTAGGTCAGTTACTGTTTGCTGTTGCTGCTTGTGCTGTGCGCACACGGGGCCGGGGGCCGCCGGGGGCCGCCGGGGGCCGCGGTAAGCTCGGACATGGCTGCTCTGCTCTCATTGCGTCTGCAGGTGGGGCGCACCCGCCACGCCCACGCAGGAAGGAGAGGAGCCCGACGCCTTGCAGACGATACTGCTGCTGCAGCAGCTGTCTATAGGGTATTTCGGAGAAGGTCCGAACCGGAAATGAAGAAGAAGAAGACCATTTGGTAGAGATCTGCGACGAGCGAGCCGAGCCCGGGCTCGTCGCTACCACCGCAACAGTCAGCTCGGCTCGCCCGGCTCGGCCTTCCGAGCTCGAGCCCGGCTCGTGAGCTCCGTGCGGCCTAAATAAGTGTCTCTGCAAGCCACGCGGAGTAGTGACACCAGCGTTTTATTTCCCCGGATGTTCTTCTTGATTTCTTCTTCATTTCCGGTTTGGACATTCTACGAAACACCCTATTTTGCAGGGCCTGCGGTTTTTTTTTTTCTTTTTATCAACACTCTCCGGGAGAGCAGTCGTCGTGATGATGAGGTCGCTGCAGGGTCGACCGGCGGAAGTGGAGTGTCTTGACCCGCACTCCGCCGGCGTCGTGGTGGCGGTTGGCGGTGTCCTGGACAACAGGCCGCCGCCGCGGGGAGGTCAGAGAACCCGGTGCCCAGCCCAGCACCGCCTCGCCCCGCCACAGACCTTAATTCGAGGTGCATGCAGTCCCTGCAGCAGCCAGCCCACCCTCGGCAGAGGAGGAGGCCTGGCCGTGGGATACAAACGCGCTGCCCCGAGAGACACACAAAGTGAGGGGTACTGTAGGGCTCCCCTTCGATTCTCGGAGGTCGCACCCGCAACAGCACAACGGCTCATGATGGCAACGTGCGTGCGTGCGTGTGTGCGTGTGTGCGTGTGTGTGTGCGTGTGTGTCGCCCCGACCTAATCGGTGATCATGATGAAAGTCATGATACAGGAGGGTTGCATCGCATGTCAGGCATGAGTCACGATGCCGTTTCGACAGAGCTTTCGGTTTCTTGGGAAAGGGGGAGTGTGTGTGTGTGTGCGTGTGTGTGTGTGTGTGTGTGTGTCAGGCTGACCAACATCACCCCACTGACTGACTGACACGGCGCGGGGTCCGTTGGACTTCCTGAAATGCGGAACAATTAGCACGCCCCCCCCCCCCTCCCCAGATTCCTCCCAGTTGGCAATTAACGATCACGCCAGAACCGAACGGCTTCCGGATCCGCCGTTTTGCAGATCGCAGGAGCTCGAGCCTGCAGGCATTAACTGAACTCTCTCTGGCGGGGCCGGGCCGGGCCGGGCTGGGCGGGACCGGGACCCAGACTGGCACGCCCCCCGACCCGCACTGCTTCTGCGAACGCCCCCCATCAGACCCCAGACGCGCCGCCGAATTTTCGGTTTCATCACTTTACGATGGCTGTGACTGACACGTTATTATGTGCGGACCTACTCCGACACTCCCTGCCTTGCCCCCTGGGCCCCCGGGCCTCGCACACATGGAGTGCGGTCGAAACTAGACCACCGCAGCCACATGGCCAACTCAGGCTTCATTTTATTTTTATTTTTTTTTAAATATTTTTTTTGAAGCGAATATGCCCTGAGAATGGCGCGTTGGTGGTGGCAGGACTTCGCCCTGACGTCAAGTGCAGCAGTCTGAGAACCCAAACCCTCTTCGCCTAAACACAAGTCGAGCGCGTGGCGCGTGGCTCTCTTTACTCAGAAGCGCGGCGTAGAGTTTCCTTTCGTTTGCAAACGCCGGGGCGCGCGCCGCGCGGTGCCATGACCGATGCCTCCCGGGGCCTCCCAGGGCCGGGCGTGGCCCTGGGAACCCCCCCCCCCGCTCCCCTGCCTGCCCTTCTCCTTCTCACCACGTGTCCTACTGTGATTTACACAAGCCGCGAACCGCCTGCGCCAACATGTCGGATCGAACAGTGGATCTCCAACTAACTAGGAAGTCATAGCGCCCGCGGGATAGGCAGTAGGCAACCGGACGGCGGCCGGGGCGACCGAGTTGCCTACCTGTCGGGCGTCTTATTAGGCAACACCCCGAGCCATTAGAATCAATAAGAGCCGTGAGAGCGGAGATCCGTCCCCCGCCCTCCCTGTGTTACACTTGTCACCGAGATCCCGGGGCCCGAGGCCTGGGGCCGTCACAGGTCGCTACCCTGCTCGTTTGCATTCAGGACGGAGTGAGGCAACGTGGGCGGTCGTGCCGGTCCGTGCCGGTCCGTGCCGGCCCCGGCTATGCGCTGTTCGTCATGTCTTCGCCTAGGGATGAGGACCGCCCCCCCCCCCTCCCCTGCGGCCACTAAAAATTTCACTCCTCGCGAGCGACGAGATTGACGAAAATGCGGTTTCACCCGAGCGGTTTCGGACTGGCCTCCAAATTGATGCCAATAGCTGCGATTATGATTATGTTAAGTTGGTCGCCATATATCAGTTTCCCTCCCATCTCCTCCAGTCCACGCAGGGTGGGCGGACGGCAGGGCCGCAGGGCGGAAGTGCGGCAGCGGGGGCACGGAGGAAAAAGATTTGTGGTCGCAACTCATTTTTAAGTTGATTTTCAGACAAGCAGTAAATTTTTGTCCGGAGAGCTATAAAATTTAGTTCCACCTAACAAAATTTTAGTTGTCAGAACAAAAATTTACTGCATGTCTGAAAATCAACTTAAAAATTAGTTTCGACTACTGATCTTTTCTCTCCGTGGGCAGCGGGGGCAGTAGAGGCTCGGGGGCACGACACCTCCGCCTCCCGGCACTCTGCAAAAAGTGTATCGGGGGCAGACCGGAGACCAGCCCAGGCCAGGGTGCCGTTCCAGAGCTGAATTTGGCGCGGCGAAGGGGGCTAGGGAAGGCAGGCGAGACCTACCACCACCGCCATCTCGTAAAATAGAGGAGGCGAGCGCGCGGAGGCGGCGGAGGAGTGAGGGAACACGGAGGGCTTTCCTTTTTTGTCTGCGCCATTTTCCTGCCTTGGTGGTGCTAACCACGACTTTCGATGCGTATCAATGACCCCTTGCGAGTCACGGCCACCGCTGCTGCACCTCCCTCCCCGTCTCTCCCATTTTCCCCTCCTTGCCGCAGCCAGGCAGGCAGGTGACCAGCCAACGGGAGGGAGAGGGAGGGGAGGGAGGGAGGGGGGCTTCGGGTCGAAAAGGCAAAGCTGTGTTTCGCGATGGCCGACTTTGCGCCGCTAGTTTGGCGCGCTCGGCCGGCTGCCGGCTCTGACGGCCGCCCTGCCGCCGCCGCCGCCCATCCTTCCGCGAGCACAATGCCCCCGTGCAAGAACGACCGGACACAGCCGGGAGCCGGGTCGTACCGGGCCGGGCGGGGAGCGGCAGGGAGCGGCCAGGACCGCAGGCACCCGGGCTCGGCCCGAAACGGCACGGCTGTCGGTCGGCTGCCCGCAGGCCGCAGGCCGCAGGGCGTCTGCGCCTTTTTCTCTTTTACGTATCCTGCGAAAAAGGCGCAAGAAAAGGGAGCGGGGATGCGGGCGGCAGCAGTTGCTAGGCGGCGCTGGGCGCTGACGAGAGGTTTTGGGGCCGCGGCCCGGAGCCTGCTGGAGCGATTGCGGGGCTGCAGGGCTGCCGGGGTTGACGGGGCTGCAGGGCTGCTGGGGTTGACGGGGGCTGCAGGGCTGGGGGCTGCAGGGCTGCCGGGGTTGACGGGGGCTGCAGGGGCCGGGGTTGACGGGGGCTGCAGGGCTGCCGGGGTTGACGGGGGCTGCAGGGCTGCTGGGGTTGACGGGGGCTGCAGGGCTGCTGGGGTTGACGGGGGCTGCCGGGGTTGACGGGGGCTGCAGGGCTGCCGGGGTTGACGGGGGCTGGTCCGCGGGCCGGGGCCGTGACGCGGGTGACCCCATCTGCATAAGCACTCGCGAATCGAGGTGACCGCTGCGGACTGCGAGCTGCGGGCTAAGACAGCCTCATTCTCATTCCGAGAACGAGACGAGGACTGAGCCGGACTGAGCCGGACTCGGACGGACTCCTTGCGGCGAAAAACATATTTATCTTAATGTTTACCTAGAGGCCGGCGACCTGAGCGCGGGCAGCAGTGGGCCAGTGGGACTCACCGGAACAGCGGCAGGCACTGGTCGCCCTTGCTGGAGAACGAGAGGCCCGACAGCGGCTGCAGGTGGCGGTGGAGGTGGCCGAACACGCCCGTCGACGCGCTCTTGGTCGAGTCCACGACGCTGGGCGGCGCCGTCGAGCCGTGGTGGCCGTGGTGGCCGTGGTGGTGGTGGTGGCCGTGGTGGTGGCCGAGGCCGGGCACGATGCTGGCGCCGAGCCCGCCCCCCGCCGAGCCGAGCAGCGCCTCCCAGGCGGCATCCTCCGTGGCCTCCGGGTCCATCCTCCGGGGCGCGGACAGGTCGCCGGCGCCGCCTCCCACGCTAAGCAGCCCCGAGGGGCAGCGTGCGTCAGGACCACGGGTTGCCGACCGGGGGCTGCCTCCCCCGGCGGTTATACGTCCCCAGCAGGCACCCTAAGTGCGTCATCCTGACCTGCAGCAGAAAACACGGCGTCATTACGGTGGCCGATAAAGTATTAAATGTCTGAAATTTCGGGTGGGCAGCGGCTTTTATTTTGCAGGCCAGTTTATTTGCTCACCAGTGGTATAAAGCAGAAGTTAAAATTTTGAAACGAAATATTTTTCCTCGGGAAACCACCCCCAACCAACGTCCATAGGGCAATAAATATCAGCCTAGGGCGTCATCGGGTCGCCTACATCAAGTGCGGCAGCCGGCACCTGCCGCACCGGCTGGCCACTGGCTGAGTCACCACAGCACAGAGGCGGACGGCCTGGGCTGGCGCCTGGGCTGGCGCCTGGGCTGGCGCCTGCCATGCTCCACCACCACTGTACGTCAATGGGCCGCTACTG
This sequence comes from Odontothrips loti, assembly GCA_038380765.1. NCBI lineage: Eukaryota > Metazoa > Arthropoda > Insecta > Thysanoptera > Thripidae > Odontothrips > Odontothrips loti. The sequence goes on from CM076249.1 coordinate 8,766,340, forward strand.
TGCAGTGCGCGGGGGCTCCCGGCGGACCCCGCGTCCTGTGGAACGTTCCCAACACGGCGGCCGCATCCTGACAGCCGCAGTACAGCGGCGCGGTGCCGTCAGCCCTCCTCCTGTGCCGGGCTCAGGTACCCAGGTGTGTGCTGCACTGCGGAGGCGTGGCAGGGCGGCGCGGCCGCGGGTCATGGAGGACAGCGAACAGCGGGCAGGTGTCTGGCAGAGACAGGCCACAGTCCGCGGGCCGTGCCGTGCCGTGCCGAGTCCGAAGGCCTGGGGCCAGAGTCCTCCCTCCCTCCCCTTCCACCGGCCGGACGCCGTGGAGGTAGGCAACCTGCAGGCACTCGTGCGTCGCGGTACGGCCTAGCCTCCAGGGGACCTGGCGAAAAAAGGTGGCTGTCCGAGTTTGGTTGTCGCTGCTGGTCGGAGTCACCGTCACCAGTAGCCATATGTGCCTCGGCCCCGGCCCCGGCCTCCGAGCAGCAGGTAAAGGCGGCAATGAAAGAATCTGAAACCAGCGGTTCATGCTGTCATTACGCAGGCCATATCAATGTATCGGTCTGTGGTCAATAATCCCATCCAACCCGCTCCACCGCGCACACCTTGTCCGTTGGAATGCCCGGCCGACCTGCCACTCATTTATTACTTATTATTTTCTTCACGTTCTGCTTTGTATCGTTTCCAGTGCCGTTTTGTCGCCGTTTAGGTCATCAGCAAAGAAAAACTTTTGATTCATGGAATTCCCCCTCTTCTCTCTCTCTCTCTCTCTCTCTCTCTCTCTCTCTCTCTCTCTCTCTCTCTCTCTCTCTCTCTCTCTTTCTGTCCCTCCCGGGATGACATCAGGGTCACGGAAGGTGCGGCGTTTGCGCGAATCGCGTCCGTCTCGCTCAGTCTAACAGTTGCAGCTCTCTCTCTCTCTCTCTCTCTCTCTCTCTCTCTCTCTCTCTCTCTCTCTCTCTCTCTCTCTCTCTCTCTCTCTCTCTCTCTCTCTCTCTCTCTCTCTCTCTCCTCACTCCCCCTCCTCCCCCCCCCTCCCCGCCTCACGGCTGCCAATTCTCCAAACTAAAGCGGATGATGTCCTGTGACCTTCGTGGCTGGATGCGGGTTTTGCGACGACGTCCGTACTCTTAGTATAATTCGAAATCCATTTAGACGAAAATGTCCCAAACATGACATAAACATCGCCGTGTCTCCATCGAGTCGCCATTCGCGAATGACTCAGCGCCCCGTCGCTTCCCGAATGCGAAACGAATTTTAGCGACACCGAGTGCTCCACCACATCACCGAGGGGAAAACGCAAAGTGCCAAACAGTCAATCTTAAACCTTGGTGCGTTTTTGTGCATTTCTGTTCAAGAGAGCAGACAAGCTCGCGGAGTTTCTCGGCATGAGAGAACCCTCCTCTCGTGGTTTTTGGTGGGGCTTTCGCACTGTCATGATTTTTAGAGTGCAAGAAGCGAGTCTTCTCGCTCCATGGTTGCGAACTAGTCCGCCCGAGAAACGCTCGTCCTGCCATCATCGCGGTGCGTGAAACGACCTCAGCCTCTGCCCCCCCCCCCTCCCCTCCTTTCCCCTCCCCTCCCCTCCCGGTTCCCTTCGCGGTGAGATGTGCCTCGTCTCAATCTTCAACACTTTACGTCGTGGCTGATGTCGCCTGTCGCCGCGAGCTCGAGCCAGGCCCGCCAACCCACCGCCCAGGCCCGCCAACACACCGCCAGGTCCGCCAACCGCCAGTCCCTCGCACCTCTCCAGCGAAACTAAAATAAACTTCATGTGTGCTGTTATTGTTTTTAAATAATTGGTGGTTAGGGAGGAGTCGTGCAGGTAAAAAATACACGATGGAGAACAAATCACAGCAATTAAAAACCAATAACGCCCATAAAAACTTAATAATTAAAATGCAAGTTTCGGATAAAATACCTATATTTGCGAAGGGTGTTTTTATTTCTTGTTACTTGCATGTGAATTTTCCCCCCAGCGTGATTTACCTACACTTGCCCTCCCTATGCATTGAGATTTCAGTGGTGTTCAAAGTAGGGTTGAGAGAGCACGGTAGGCCAAAGAGTGAGACCGCTAGTGTCTCGTGGACAAACACACGAGCCCCGACTCTGCTCTGCCCGGCCCGGCCCGGCCCGGCCCGGCTCCCCCGGCTCCGTCAGCTGTCCCTGCCTTCGGCTCCGGAATGTTTGAATGAAGACATTGGCTCCGCGGCCGCACGCTCGACACGATCGCCACGCCGTGTCGCGTCACGTCACTATACTCCGCCTCTGTCTAGCGCGTTGCGTGTGTACCGCACAAATTGAGGCATGCCGCAGTGTATCGAGAGGCTCGTTCTGTGTGTGTGTGTGTGTGTGTGTGTGTGTGTGTGTGTGGTGCGGCGTGGATTGCCGAGAGGGGGGGGGGGGGGGGGTGTGTATAGGCTGCACGGCGTCGAGTGATACCACTGGAATTACGTACAGCTCAGCCCGCAGCTCACGACGACTCAGCCGTGGCTCGGCTCGACTCGGACGGACCGCGGTGTATATAGATATGTATATATACATACACCACATACATGCGTGCCATGCAACGCGCCCGGCGAGGTGGCGGCGGCAGAGGGCAGGGCGGAGGGCCACAGTCGCAGGGCGCCAGGAGTGGTCAAGAGACCTAAAATCATCATCATCATCATTATCATCATCATCATTATCGTCATCATCATCATTATCACCACCATCACCATTCTTATCATTATCATTATCATCATCATCATCATCATCATCATCGTCATCATAGAAATATCCCCTGGTGGCGCGCTGGGTGCGTGTGAGTGAGTGAGTGTGTGTGTACAGCCTCTGCTGCAGCAGCCTGTCCAGTGTCCAGTCCCCGGCGGCCCTGTGCCGCCCTGGCCTGGACTCCAGATGGAGAAAATTCCATGGACTCGCTCTGTCTCCCGTTCTCCCGGCCTCCCCCGGCTCCGCAGGGTTGTGGGCTGTGAAGGCGAGCGCCTGCGAGCGGCCAGGGTAGGCCAGCCCGCACGGCACGCGTGCATGGAGCAGTCCGAGCTGCCTACCCACCAGGCGCTATCCCGGTTCTTCCGAGACGACGAAACTCTGCGCTTTATGAGTCAAAGTTTGATGGGGGAGGGGGGGGGATTAGGATAGCATTGCTGTGCGAGTCTCTGCTCACTATCTTTTAATAATAAAACTTCTTTTTTTTTCTCTTCTTTTTTCGCTGGCCGCCAGCCGTTATTTGGCTGTAAGTTGGTGGTGGCGTGGCGCAGCTCGAGCGTATCACGCGTGGAGTGTGGTGAGGCGTGGCGTGGCGCTGGCGGGCCCCACAGAAGCAACAAGCTGGGCGCGCGCGCGTGTGTGTGTGTGTGTGTGTGTGGTGTGTGTTTGTGTGTGTGTGTGTGTGTGTGTGTGTGTGTGTGTGTGTGTGTGTGTGTGTGTGAGCGCGCGCGCGCCGGTGCGATAGTGTTTTACAAGCTTTTTGTGGCCGCACGTCGATTACAGAAAGGTTTCGTCTGAAAGAAAACTCTGCGGGGTGTTAAACTTGACGCCCAAATTAACAGGCAACACCGAAAAAAAATTAAAAATAAAACTAGATTCGCGCAGGAAAACCTAAACAAATAAACACAAACAAGGTTTATTTTCTGTCGGGCATTAGTCTTACGAGGCTGCGCTCGACTGTGGCCTCGATCCGACGCGCGACTCGTCGCTGGATCGGCACGGGGAGATCGCGTATTAATTACACACCTGCCGGCCGGCCGGCCTGATCCATTCATTCATAAACGCGTGCCATCTCGTCCTACTACGGCCTGGGCCCTGAATGGGACCTGGTGTGCGCGTTAACTGGATGTCGTTAAAGGACGACGGTGAGGGGAAACGTGTTTTCTTTCTCCAGAGGCCGCCGTCGTCGTCCGGTGCGATGTGACGGTGACGGGGGCTGCGCGCGGCTCTGCTCGCGGCCGCCAGAGGCGGCAGGAAATTACTGTCCGCGCGCGGAAAAGGGAAACAGAAATCTGTATTTAATAGAGTGCGGTGATACGCGCCGCGCCTGAGTCGCCCCGGCGACCGCGGTGGAAACCGACGGACAGGGATTTTCTTTCCGTTGAAGGGTGCCGCAAAAATACCCCCCCCCCCTATCAGGGAGGGGGGAAATATGGGTTGATTGATCGGGTTCCTCGAGGAGTACGTGCGCCGCAGTCTACACGCCTTCTTTCCCTCTCCGGCACGCGAAATCGAATGAGCGGCAGAGGAGAGAGGAGGCCATCCTCCGAAATAACAGCGGCTGTCGTCAGTGGGGCTCGGCTAGAGTGCGGCGCCGGGCGCCAGGTGCCCGTGCCGCTGTCAGCGCTGTCAGCGGCGTGACGCCTCACTCATCCAGACATCCGTTCAGTCCCATTCATGGTCGGGGATCTGCGGGGGGTCCGGGGGGGGTCCGCGGGGGGTCCCGGGCCCCTGGGGCCTCAGCGCTGGCGGCCGCCGCACTTCGCCGTGCTGATGACCCGGCCGCGGCCGCCCGGACTCCGCGTCATGGCGCCGACGGCGGGCCTCGGGGATCACGGAGGCTGTCGGACATGGGCCAACCCGGAAACTACACACCCACCTCTGGTCAATCCGAAGGGCAGCAGGGGCTATGCTGGGCACCGCTGGGCACCGCTGGGCACTGCGGTAGAGGCAGGCCGCAGCCCGCTGCCGTCAGGTGGTCCGCAGTGCACACACACACACACACACACACACACACACGCGTACACACACACACACGTACACGCGCGCGCACACGCGGAGGCGTCGGTAACGGGACTCCCCGGTCGTCGTCAGGGAGGGGTGGTCGTCGGTCGTGGTCGTGGCGATACTCCTCGTCGCGGGGGACTGCACCCGGATCGGACCGGGACCGGCCTGCACACCGGGGCGCGGCGGGGGGGAGCGGGAGCGGAGCGGCGCGGGTGCTGTCGCCGCCGTGGGCGCGTCCACGGCACCAGCACACCTCTACTCGCGCCTTTACTTCTCCTGCCTTGCGATCCGATCGTACTGACGCGACGCCATGCTGACGCCTGGCTCTGACCGGCGCGGCCCCGGCACCGGCACCGTGCTATCCGACCGCCACGGCCCGCCCCGCCCCGCCCCGCCTCCCCGCGCGGAGCTGCGCCTGGCTGTGCCCCACCTCTTCGCTTCCCCCGCCCCGCCCCGCCTCGCCCCGCCCGAGCCTCCGAGCCTCGTCGGGGACTTTGCCTTTACCCACGTTTCCTCCGAATCCCCCTCCTTTCTCGTTCTTCGTGCTGCTCGCTTTAATTTTTTCCTCCCCGAGCCTCATTTCCTTTCTACCATTTGTTTCATCGCCGCACACGTTGTGCAAGCTTTTTATTTTTCCCCACTCTTCTTCTTCCCCTTCTACTCTCTAGTAGATGTAAGTGCAAAAAAACCCTACTTCACTAGAAGGCGACTCATGAAACCGTGGGACTGAGAAACATGTATAAATGTCGATTTCATTAACTTTTCTGGTGCCGTTTTTTTCGTTGTTTAGCTCTCGGAATAAATCAACACCGTCAATTTTTGACGTGAGTTTCCCATAGATTTGACAAACAAAGCTGCCTCCTCAACGCTCTGAGCTGGGAACACGTTCCCTCCAGAGGTAAAGGAAGGACATCCGCGGATCCCGCGGAGTCAGTGCTGAGCAGAGGGCTCAGCGCCTGGGGGGTAGGCACGCCCGCCAGCCCTGCATGCACACACAACAGAGAACGGATTGCCTATCCAACGGGCGCGCTGATGCGGGGCGACCCCGTCTCTGGGTATACCCCCTCGTTGCTCATCCCCGGGTGAACGCCGATTGCTCTCGTGAGGCGGAAAAGGGATACATTTCTTTACTAAGCTGCAAGATTGATCACGCTCGCACCATATCTGGATGGAAGCCGCCGTTCAGGACAGAGTTACGGGTACGTGTGGGCGCTAGCCCGGGGGTACCCGGGGCACGGCGCCCGGTCTCACTGGCCAGGGAAGGCCGCTGGAGTGCCGGGAGGGTAGGGTGGCTGCTCTTGCTCCCTCTGAGCCGAGTTTGGGCTTTCACCACCAGATGGCGCTGCATGCAGCACCAGTGACGCGCGTGCACTATATGCACTATCATTCTGGCGAAAAACTCCTCGCGCAGTTCATCTGCCGTATCTAGAAATTCATTATTGAAATAATATTCCGCGGAGGACTCAAATCCTCTGAATAATTTCGAAAAGAAAATATTGTTGAAAGAAACGGTGGCGGTTGAGACTATTCGTGATCCAGCCAGGCCGTGATGAGCTTCTTCGGCAAGGCGACAGCAGACGAAATATACCGCTTATTCTCAGGCAGCCCACTACCCCTCCGCATCGAGTGGAGGGGGGCTTCTGATACTAACGCCCCCTTGTTTCACTGTTTTCAGTGTGTTTATTTCAGCGTACAGCTCTATTACAAAATTAACCATGTTTGGAACTATAAGATTGCGCATTTTTTTCTTACAGTCTTTCTGGTTTTGGCTGATGGCACTCGTAGTCGTATGCAAACCATCAACTGCTGAGCATTCCAATAGGTCAGAATTTGTGAAGTGAATATTTTCCATGTCTGCTGTTGTGCTCTTATGTTTATGTTAGTTGTTCTGTCTATTTACTGTCAGGTCACGAATCTCTGGAATGAGTCCTCACGTGGCTGGACTGGTCTTAGCACGCTGTGGCAGCAAAGGCATACCAATGAAAAATCTTGTAAAAATAGAAGGGCAATCATTGCTGCGACGAACTTTGTCAACACTATATGGCTCAAGAAGTAATCCCATTTTCATATTTTCTTGAATTAAAAAATTTCTTAGGACGCATTTGGTCAACAACTGAATATTTTCCAGGATTTTCGGCCCTTTGGGTTGCAACTGACTGTAACACTATTGCTGAGGAAGCTTTTTCTTCTGGAGCACAAGTATTTTGGCGCTCACCGCAAAGTGCTACTGATACAGCTCCATCGATCATAGCTGTAAATGAATTTCTTTCAAAGAACTCAGGTCACTATGTGAAATTAATATCACAAATTGAGTAATTCAACAATTCTATCATTTGCAATTAAAATAAGAAAATCACTTCATTTCACAGACGTTGAAGTTGTTGCGCTATTCCAATGTACATCTCCATTCCTGGCACTGCCGTTCATTCATGCTGCGTTTGATCTTGTGAATCAGGGATTTGATTCAGTTTTTTCGGTCAATCGACAGTTTAAGTTGAGATGGCACATTAATCAAGGTAATGCGGAGAGTCATAATATGAAGCAACATAAATGAATCGCCCATCAGCCAACAATTTTCACTTTGCTCATACATTACTTTTCCTTGTAGGGGGCCATGCTGTGGCATCAAACTTTGATCCCATGCACAGGCCGAGGAGACAGGACTGGAGCGGCGAACTTGTGGAGAACGGGATGTTTTACTTCATTTCGAGACATTTAGTATCTGCTGGACTGCTGCAAGGAGGGCGGTAAGAAAACCGTCCCAACCAGGCCGAATGACCCATGCCTAGGGACCCCCCATGTCAGCGCCGTGTCTGTCTGCCCGGCACCACCACGCCGCCCGATGGGCTGCCTACCTACCGGGTGCTGGTGATGCGAGGTGTACCGCCGCAGCCGCGTCGCCGTGCCTGATGTCGTTTGGGTTGCCTACCCTACTGGCGTGCCTTCGAAGGAGTGACAGACCAGGAGCTTTTCTGAGTCATCGGGTCAGAGGAGGGCGCAGCCGGGACCCACCAAGTCACTGTGTCTCTGCCGTGAGATTCCCAGTACTCCAGCTCACACTGTGGGTGTGTGTGGGTGTGCGCGTGCGGACGCGAATCTGATGGGAATCCCTCTTCCTTCGCCTACTGAAGTCCAGATGGACGAGTTTTGAGCCCCTCTGCCCCCGCCCCCCGCCCCTCCCCTGCCCTCATCCCTTGGCTCACACACTGCAATGACCCGACCCGACCCTCAGTCAACCAGCTGCGTCCGCGTAGAGGTCCGCGGCGGAATTTCAAATTTGAAACGACGTGGATACCCGCCCAAATATACATTTGCTGCGCTCGCACGGGCCTGAGCTCTGAGCCGATATGCCCACGTCGACGTGGCCTTGTCCGCGGCGTTCCGCACTTCGCTTTGGATGCCTTTTATTTTTATATTTTTTTGCTTGTTTATCTTTTGTTTCCGGACGCGCTGATATCGTTTGTTATACTGGTACACCCTACCGGTTGGTATGGTACCGTACCGTGCCGCTGCCGTTGGTCCCGGCTATCACCCCCTCTCCCTCTCTCCTTCCTCTCTCCTTCCTCTCTTCCTACTCTCTTCCTGAGCTGACGGATCGAACGCAGTCCGTAACACAGGGTTGCGCAGTTGGACTTCCCTCCCAGCCTCCGGTTGATTGGATGGGGGATGGTTTGGGTGGTCGAGCATCAGCGAGCGCTAAGCTCCCAAATACATCAGTTCGGCGCGTGGCTGACCCGCTGGCCCGGCATCGGAGAATCGGAGATAGGTACTACTCGTTGTGCGATGACCCATGAGAACTTTTTTTCCGTTCTGGTTTACTTTATAAATTTATGTTCAGATTAGCTACCAGCATCCACTCGTGCCCCGGTGCTGCACCCGACTTCAACGTTGCTCACTGTGTGCGACGGGACGCCCCGCTTTAAAAAAAAGTATTTAAAAAAATGAATGAATGAGTGATAGAACCGCAAACCATAAGGATCGAATGACATGGATGGCGATTTCGTAAAGACACACCACACACCCGGCGATCTCGTGACTCGTTGCGTGTTGCCTGCAGCTGACAACCACCGACGATTTTATGACTCATGCCCTTTCTCTTTTTCAAGGATCGGCTTGGTGGAGATTCCCACCAATTGCAGCCTGGAGATAGACACCCAGAACGACTTGGACGTGGCTGTTGCCTTGGTGGCCGCTCTTGCCAGGCGTAGCGGCGGCGGCAGTTGTAGTAGTAGCGGCCGATGCTGATGCTCAGCTGTCGCTTTGAGGTGTCAAACATGGCGACCGACCTGGTGAACGGTGAGTGCAGTTGAATTGGAACTTATTCATTGAATTTACTGTCAGTTTTCGTATGCTCTGTACGTTGGGAGTTTTGCGAGGATATCCCTCAATGTCCTTGTACCCCCATGTCAATTGATTTTGTTGTCTGCTTCTGGCTGGGCGTGTAAGCATTTCATTGTAAACAATGAATGGGGGAGGGGACCTGTTGATTCGGTCGGTGCTTTTATTTTTATTTTTTAAAGGTTTTTAATGCTCTAAATTTTCTTTTTGGGAACCAAGGCTTTCTATGAGGCTGATTGATTTGTTTGCGTGAACCGTGTCTCGGTTACGATAGGACAACTCTCCTATTAAAAAAAAGTTCTCCTTTTATTTTCTTCTTCAATAATTGTTTTTCCTTGTCAACCTGTTTCTTTCATATTAAAAAAAAATTAAACTGGAATAGTTAAAGTTTCATGAAGCTTATGTTTCATTACTTAACTTAGTCATAAGACCTCCTCTTCATTTCCGTGTGTTTTAGGCACAATTCCATCCTTCTACCGAGATGTCTATGATTTGTGTTCTGTGGCTGACTGTGTCAGCAAGGAAATGTTCACTCGTTTACTTGTTAAGTCAGGCCTCCCTCAGACAAAGCTTAGCCAGGTTAGTACTGTTAAGAACGCTTTTGCTATTAGAAGAAACAGATTCATTTAACTTGTTTCTGTCTTAAGATATGGGAACTCATGGAAGCCAAGCAGGGTTATCTCTCACGGACATCTCTGTATAAAGCCTTAGCACTTGTTGCTTGGGCTCAGCAAGGCAAAGAGCTGAGTATTAAACTGCTTGACAATTTTTCTGGAGATGGTATGATTGATTCTTTTGAAATTTGTGTCGTTTCTACTCTCTCTTTTATTTTATTTTCTAGTTTTAAAAAATATTGTATTATAGAGTATCCAGTTCCAACATTGGGAGATCTGAGTGACCTCAGACAGTTACAAAAGCAGCGTCAAAGACAATGTCATCCAGGACATCTTGGCATGCGTTACGGAGACCTATGTCATTTGGATACAGTAACAGTACATTTAGTTCCCGAGAAAAAAGGACTTTTTCTTAAGCACGTGGAATATCAGGTCACCAGCAAGGTTAGCCTTCGGATATTCTGTATGTTGTACAGGGAACCTTCAAGTTCTTATTTGGTTTATTTTATGTCCTTTGTAACAGCGGTTTGGAACTAGAGTTCGTCGTAGATACAACGACTTTGTCTCTCTGTATGATTTACTTCTGGGAAGATTTCCATACAGATTGATTCCAAGACTGCCCCCAAAGAAAATGAACATAGGATGTAAGTATATCTCGACCATTCTCTTGATGTCTAATGAAAGCCCTTTAACAATATAGTACTTTCTCAACAGCTGATGCACAGTTCATTGAAGAACGACGGCAATGGCTTTGGCGCTGGCTGAACCTAGTTTCTCGGCACCCGGTTATAAATCAAGATCCCATACTTCAATTTTTCTTCACTTATGATGGAGATGAAATCCAGCATAAAATACGGGAAATCTTTCGACGTGTCCCAGATGAATTCACCACATCAGAACTTGCATCTCGGTCCAAGGTAAGAAGTCCGCTTGTTATTATAATTTGGTCAATTAGATTAAATAATATCTTGCAGACATTAACAGAGTGAAACTTTTAATCCTTCAGGAGTTAGTTCCTGCGGATACTTTAACAGAGCTGGCCAACAGCCGTGAACAGATACGTCTTATCACAAACAGTGTTTCTCGTTTAAAGCAAATAACAGATGGTCTAGCTCAACGCTCCCAAGCGTAAGTCTGTTAGGTTTTTATTTTATGTATGACTTTTGTGATCTTGAGAACTGTTAAAATTCTAAGTATTTTGCTTTTCATGCAGATATGGTACAGATATGGCTGAGCTTGGCAGTCAGCTGACACTTTTAGCTGCAGAGCCAGGATCATCTTCATGGGCAACAGGTGGAAACCAGATTTGGTCAGAAATGAAAAGGGGCTTTCATGTCATTTCAAAGTAGGTGTTTACCCTGCTCATTTTACTTCAATTCATCATATAGCAAGTTTCTAACATTATGTTTTTGTTGTCCCGCATAGAGAACTTGGTGTTCTTTCAAGCAAAGCCTTAGCTCAGTCTGTACGTGAAGGAGCAGAGTTATGTGCTCAGTTAAACTTGCTTCTTGATATTTTATTGGCATACCGAGACTTATGTGCTCGCCATGAAAAAGGAGTGATGCAAGACCATCAAAAAGCTCATGCCAAGATGCTGTCATTAAAAAAGAGGCAAATGCAAGGAGTTCTGCGGGGTGAGGTATGGATTAACCCATAGAACTATCTGTTTTCATCGGTATTTTCTACCTTATTGGAGTGTAAGCATCCACAATCAATTTCCTTTTAAATTTTTGTTGTAAGGTGGAGTCTGTTGTGGCGCTTGAAGACAGGATGCTGCAGCAAGAATCTGTTATTGCAAGTGTCGAGTTGAGGAGTGCATACTCACTTCATTGTATGCACATGGAAACTCAGCTGGTTCATGCTCATCTTGAACTATTTGCAACAGTTATCAGTGTACTTGTGTCAGTGCAAATAAGAGGCCATTCTGAGGTAAAATAATAATGAATTACTTTGATCATTTATATTTTGCTCCTTATAGTTAAAAATAAAATGAGAAATAACCTTCTCTTTTGTTATTATAGTTAGCTGAGGTATGGAAGACCATACAACCCACCATCTCCAAGTGTTTGCCGGAAGAACCTGATCACTGAAACGGCTGTTGTATGCATTTTCAAAATTTGGAATTGACTGAAATTGTGGCATATCAGTTGGACTGTCTACTAAACAGATCCATCATAATTATAGCAAAATACGCTTTTGTTGCCCCTTTGTGTCAACAATATACAAGAATCAAAAGGATCTCTTTCCTGTAGATTCTTTTCTATTAGATAATAGTGACAGGTATATGTGTGTGGAAATCATTGTTAGTTTGTACCTGGTGGACTGGTCAGAGTGCCAAACAGTTGTTTTTCTTTATTCGTAGTGTACCTGTGCTGCCTCTCCTTGTGTTATTTTTCAATTACTCTGTGTTAAAGTTGGACCTTAAAGTTGGAAATTTTGTATGAATGCGGCGTTTTGCAAGGCCAGTAGCACTAGTATCAATGGCATAGCATTAAGAAATGTACAGTTTACATTGCCTGCGTGCTCATGGTAATATGAAAATTTTATTCCATTTTTTAATTTTAAATGATGTATTCTGTTGTTACATAGTATGTTTTATATTTGTTGAGTTTTGTTTGAGAGGGATGTATCCTCAGTGAATTGTGTGAAGTTCTGTTTGTTACAAACTGAGGGTTAGATAGTGATGTTTTGAGGGAAAAGTGCAATTCCATTCAGTTAATTTAATGAATAAGCACGATTGGTATTATTTTCATGTAATGACAATTGAATCTGCTACTTTATGCTGTTCCTATTTTATGGAGTTTATGCCTTCCCTAATCTTTTTTTCTTTCTTTCCACCTGAAAGGCTACTGTGGACACATAGTCTATTGATATTGCAAGATTATTTTTTTTATTATGGTTCCTGTTTTCTGTTTTACAAAAAATAGATAACATACTGCTGTTATTTTGATTGAAATGTTTTTACCTGACGTTTTTTCTTTAAATAGTTAAAACAATCTTTGAGTTGGAAGTTGTAAACTTGTATGTGCATTTTATAATTTTTTAATGATTTAAGCTATCATTTATTATGTTATTAATCTCAGTAATCAGCTGATGCTCTTCTACATATTATTTATTTATTCATGTTTTGTCATAAATACTGTAATGTCTCTGTGTCTAGTCAGACTGAAGTTAAGTATGCAAACTGTCAGAAGCATGGTTTTAAGCCTTGTGAGATCAAAGACACGTGTCGTAACTTATTGTAATTGTGCATTTACCATTAAGGATGTTGTTGAAAAAGATGTGATATTTTATGTCTTGTACAAGACTTGAACGCATTTATACTCGTGCATTTATTTTTTTGCATTTATTTTTTTGAGTATAGGACACTTTTGATAGTAGACTTAGAATTCCAACTGTATGTCATTGTGATGGTTCTGGAAAGCCATGAGTTGCATAATGCATTTTAAGAGATCAGTGTCTTCCTTAGTTGAAGGCATGTGAGACTTTGAGAGGAATGATCTTTTATCTTTCTGTCTCATAATTTTAGTGCAGATAAATTTAAACTAAGATTTCATTATGTTTAATTAATGTTACTCTGGTTATGGATTTAATATGATGTAGAATGCACTTAAAGTAGGTGTCATTAATTGGGCATAGACAAATATGGGTAATGGGGTACCCACTATGTTTATAATCGTGTACGTTGTTCTGGAAAACAGAAATATAATTTTTTGGGTTTTATCTTTGGCCGAGCAAAAATGTTGTCTGGGTGTCAAGTGAAGGCAAATGTATGAAATGGGAGCATCTCCGAGCAGCCGTCATGTCTTATGTGAGAATTTGGGTTTAAATGTTTCAATAAACTTTCCAAGAAAAATTAGAATACTTTCCTGTTTGATCCTCTTTTCCTATGGGTGCGGGTACATTAAGAAGAGAAGTAAGGCAAATGCTCAAGTTAAATTATTTATTTCAAAATCAGTCACTTATAATCAAAATGGCCTATCAGACAAGGATAGGCTCAAAATATGCAATACAAAATTAAAATGCAGTACACGGCAACAGAACACCTGTTTCTGTGCCAGACCTGAAAATACATCGGGTGATTTGGGTAAGCTTAAGAAGGGATCACAAGCACTTCATAACTTTTCTTACACTTTCTTCCAATAGGCACTAGACAAAATTTAGGACTGAAATTGCTTGGTAACTTAAAATTACTATAGAATTTTAACTAACTATGAGCAATCAGAAATTATGAAGACTGAAAAAATTATATTATGGACAGTAGGAAACAGGAAACAAGTACAATACCAAATTTCTGATAGCATTTTCCTACAGAAGGATTGAAATGTGACTAGATCTACATATATACATTGGAACCTTAACTCAAATGTATTTACCACAAACTCAATGTCAGCTCTTATTCAGTTGCATTGCGCATATTCTAGTTCTATTGATTCAGATGCTCCTTGAATGGACAAAGTTCCCTAACAATTATGAAGATAATTAAAATATTCTAAACAATAAAAGATCCATGAAATCAAAGCTGCAGCTCCAAGGATTTCTGCCAGTACTTCCGATTACTACAAATTTTCAAGCCTTGTTAAGGGATTGAAACATTTCTACAGCACACTTAATATTACCTAGAAACAGAAAAGCATGATTCAACCTGATGATACATGAGTGTGATACCTTTATCCTACACATTATCGAAAATTTTAATCCGTTCTAGTTTTAGAGAACAGACACCTAATACACTTGATGATCAGTAAGGTAACTTGAGCTTGCTAAATTCTCTGCAAGTCATTGGTAATACATCCCTGATAAAGTAGACATGAAAGGGCAGCGACCTCATTAACATTCCATTAAAGGAGCCATTCCAATGTGACCCATTAAAGCTACACCACATAGAAGACACATGTATTGCAAAATCGGTACAAAACAAACAAAAAAAAAAAAAAAAAAAAAAAAACACAAAGTTATAACCCTAACATGAAATTATAATATAAGCATGAGAATAATGCTACTGATAGGTAATAACTGCATACAGTACAAATGGAGCAAATTAGTGTAAAATGAAAGATAAAATAAAGACAACTACAGTATGTCAATTCAGATCAAATCAGATAGATGTATGAGATGGAAAGAGAATTTTATGAACTGTGATTCAAACTTGTCTAACTATCCACTCTCTTGTAAGGACAAGCACTCTCCCACCAAACCGATGAACTTCCAAACTCTTGAGGAACCCAAGCACAATATGAATTGCGCGCACATCCTCCACATCATAAAATATCTCTTTCCAGGATCATACATGATCACAAAAATCTGCAGGGCTTAATCATAGAATTAGATGACGTACATATTTTAGTTGATTGTTCATAAATTCAGATTAGCCTATTTTCAGATGGACAAGGAACTGTGTTAAAAAGAGAACTAAAGGCGAGTATAAATTAAGTAATAATTTTGTCTGTCTTTAAAAGAAAGGCATGGCATTAGAGATATCCACACCCTGAACTTACAACTAGTTCTAAATTTGTTCATTACAAAAATTGTGGTTAATAAATCAAGAGCCATGAACCTCCTGTCACACACAACCAAAATTCAAGTGCAGTCATGAATTAGGAAGAATGGAAGAGAGCCTAAAATACATTACAGCAAAAAATGTATTTTTAGTTATGTGACCCATACATGAGAGAGACTAAGCATGGATTTCAAAGTGTGAGCATGTGTTTGTATGAGGAAAAAAGCTACTCACTTACGGGTACACAGTAATACTCTCTTTTTACAACTGATTGCTTGTGGACTAGAATAAGAGCTTTCTGTGAGTCATGGTAAAGACTTACTATCAACAACAAATTGAAAAAATGTTCAAATTTACTTCTTAAAAGATAAAGTGAGCAAACGGTGGGTGTTGGTTTAAGAACTTCCAAACAGTGTCCAAGTCCTCAAATCAATTATATTAGAAAAAAAAAAAATTCTATTGAGGGAAAATATTTTTGAATTATGGTGAGGACACAATCTTTCAGTATGAGCAAGGAACGAAATTTTTACAAAGCTTCAGTACACCAATGCAAACAGAAGAAAACAACAGCTGTGTAAATGAGTACCATTCACTATCTCGCAGCCAAGAATCTGACACGACAGAAATTCACGTTTCATAGTCCAATGCTTGTCTCTCTGATGTATTGGATAAATAAACTCTTAGCTTCTTTGGAATGAAGCAACTTTTCTACTCCAAACATTGGCAATAAAGAAAACATCCTTCTATTTTCTGTCAAAATTTAGAAAACAGCACAAAATTGACATATGTGACAGATTTTTTTTTTTTTTTGAGTCCAAGGGAAAAGAAAACTACTTAAAAACTGACCTGATTCCTGGACGTGGTTTTACAACTGCACCAGGAATATCTTTTGCTACACTAGCAGCAGTAGGTCTCATGAAACGCAGTCCACTGCTAGATACTGGCTTTAAAGTCACTTTATTTAATGACAACACTTTTTTTGATGGTGCCCCCACACTACTTCCACTGCTACTGCTTCTACTAGCCGGTACACCTGAACGTGAATTTTCCTTGAAACTTGTGCTCAATCCCGAAGTTACTCTTGGCCGCTGAATGGTAGCACCGATGCTGCTCCCACTACTGCTACTTCTACTAGCTGGCACTGTTTTTTTAGGGGCTTTCGGTTGAACAGTAGCCAGAGGCCGTTTGGCTGTAGTTACTGTGGAACGATTGAGACCACCCTTATTCAGATCTTTGCTAACAGAATTAATACAATCTGGGTTTGACCGATTCAGATTGGATGTGAGAGATTTTATGGCAGATGTATACCCTGTGAGTCTGCCAACATTTGACTGGCTAGATGACTTAGAGACTGGAGATGAAACGTTTCTTACAGTGTTTACAGATGTTGCACTTGCAAGAGAACTGCGAGAACTACGAAGACTTGTTCTTGAGTTGGATCTTTCAACAGTAGGCTTCTTGGAATTCGGACCGCAATGACCATCAGTTGCAAGAGACGAACGTGAGCCTCTCAAACTCGATCTTGAATTAGACCGCTCTACACTCGAATTACGATTGTTTTGCCGCGGTGTTGTGGGCTGAGCTCCACTCGGAGAAGTAACTTGACGAAGGCTTGGAGTGCGCCTTGGTGCAACGGTGCTTCCACTACGCCCTGTGTCTGCTCTTGAACCAAAGGCAGCCTTTACAGAGTTGCTCCTCTCCAGCTTCTGACGAACAGTGCCCATAACATTGTTTTCTGGAGATTTTACTGGGGTTGGTGACAAGCCATTGCTAATGGGTTGAGTGGGCAAATTAGTACTGCTGCTAGTTTCTCCACTTCCACTGCTATCTGCTCTTGTCAAATGGATGGGCTTCTTACGAGCTGGGGAATCTACAACATCAGAAGAAGTACCTTGGCTTGGGGTTTCTGAGACCAGACTTTGAGTTTCTTCAAAACCTTCATCCAATAATTCATGTTCAGATCTTAATTTTCCATGACCTGGTGTTGACGCTTGCACCCTTATTTCAGGAATAAGTTCATTGCTATGGCGTGTTCTGATATTACTATGAATGGTTGGAGAACCATGAAGTAGATGCTGACTGCAAGCAGATGGCCCCTTTGGCACTCTAGGAATTGTAGGTGTTATTTCACCTGCACCACGAGATTGTTTTAGAGCTTCATGAACTTGACTGGGCTCAATCATACTGCGTACCCTGTCTCGAGAGGCCAGTCTAGATTCAATAGGTCTGCTTCGTAAAGCTTGCATCACATCACTATGATCCACCCCAGTTAGGAAACGGCCTCCAGATCTTCCGGGCCTGGATGACGCATCTAAGTTTTGCAGCTCCTTACTAGACTTCGAAATGTCTGCAAGAGCCTCCTGAGTGACCCCATCTGAGTCATCAGCACGTTTATCATTTTCAACTTCTTTATCTGGACTGGGGCGGTGATTAAGGCGATCTTGCCACTTTTTCAATCTCTTTTGTGACTCTTCTGCAAGAGGATGAGTAAGTTCTTCAGCAGCACTTATGGGAGATGAATGAGCTTGCTGCGTGTTTGGGCGTATAATTTGCTTTTCAGGAATTAGTTGGGAAGAACTTGTTTCCAGCTTCCCTTGGCTCTCCTCGGCACTCTCATCTTTCTTCAACTGAACCTGGTCTTCTTTATCTGATTCCTGATTCTTTTTATAACGCCGTGTCCGGCGCGCTGATGAGAATCTCTCAAACTGACCGTCACCCATTTCCTCTTCATCTTGACCTTTTCGTTGACCATCAGTATTCATTTTAGTGAAGGAATCTGCAGTTAATAAGCGTTCTCTGCTTGCACTACGTCTCGGAGCTTGACGTTTGTTTTGTTGTTGCAGACCATAGAACACTTTCCGCGTGGCTGGTGGTGTTTCTATATTATCTGAATCAATTTCAATGCGGTCACTGACAACATCATTATCATATGATGGAGGTTTTCTCAAGCGCCTTGGGACAGATGGAGGAAGTTGATCATCATCCTTTTCCTTCTCTTTCTCATCATTTCTGGATACAAGGGATTTAAAAAAGTCTTCATTCATATCTGTATTGCGGTATTTGTTGATCAGTTGGGATCGAGAAAGAAGAGGACTACCGGGTGCACTTGCTATTCCTGAATCAACTCTAAATTTAGGCTTATCTTTGTCAGATGAACTTTGATCACACTGTTCTGGCTCTGATATTATTGGATTAGTCTTGCGCTTAACTTCTTCCTTAATGGCCTACAAAAGAAAAGTAAGTTTCACAATAATTCATGAAAGTAAATGGTACCCAAAATACAAAATAGAACATACTTGTAATGTATTTGTTGTGGAAACTGGGTCTATATTGCCTCTTGAGCGCATTCTCCTCAGTCGTCTGACATCTAACTCAGTCTCCTCAGAAGTGTTAGGAACATTCAAGTTGGATTTTCGCCAAGAGGACTTGTCTTTTAATGGAGGCTGGGCTTCTGTAATTGGAAAAACGACACAATTTGAAACAAAATGAATGATGGGGGCATTAATGGCCCATTAGTCCGGAAATAGCACCAACTTTAATAGGGATATTGAAACCAAGACTACAAGGACATACACTTCACTATGCCAAAATTAAGGTACCAATAATTTAGTCATTACTATTTAAAACTCAAGCAAATTGTTAAAATAAAAATAGAAATAAAATTCGCACCCGCAATGGCTTCCATGGTTCCAACAACATCAGTTTTATCAATTGCTGGCTTCCAGTCAGGGTAAACACGTTTATACTGAGGGTTGGAAGAAGGCTCTTGGACACCAGAACTAAACTGGGATGTTGCTGTAGCTGACTGGGATGGCTGGGACTGACTGTCAGCTAGTTTCCCCTCTGGGAGTGTATCTAATCCACCACTACGGCCGTCACTCTCTGCATGCAATCAACCACATTCAAATAGTAAAAGCAGGCACACACAAAATCAGTGAAATAAAAGAAACAACCATACAGAAAGATTACTGCCACACTAATATCCAACTTGAACACCAATTTACACACAATCACATGCTAAACCCAAACAAAAACTACTTGCAGGAAAAAGGCAAGAAATGAAATGTTTAAAAAATCATTCCAACAGAATTTGATAGAGAAATAAATGACCAAACCTGAGTCTGCTTCTAAAGAGCGACGGTTGTTCTGCAAACGCCTGGAGCGTCGTCTTAGATCTTCTGTATCCCGTTCTTCCTTTTCATTTTCTTGTAGCCACGCTTCAATTTTCTGACGCCATGCCCTGAAATAATCCAAATGCATTGCATTATTTTTTATTTTTTTTCAATTGTGAATATTCTACTGGCAAATGATAAAAGTTTTCTAATATTAAAAAAATTAAAATATTTCAGAACCCAAATCTCACTTTGGCTTCTCTTCCTGTTCAAGTGGAGGAAGTTGTGGAGGTGGTGCTGGTGAAGGTGAAGTAGGTCTTTCTCGATCACCACTGAAATCCGCACTCAGTAGTTCTGGACGCCGGCGACCACTTCCACCTCGCGCTCTACGTGCCCAAGAACGGTCTGGACATGGAGGAAAAGGTAAATGTAATTCATGGGTAAGTAAACAAAATATTATCACATGATATGGTAATAAAAAGTAACAGTACCTAGACTTCCCCAGGATTTCCTTTCTCTTGAGACATCCTGTCCAGAAGCTCTTAAGAAATCCATTAAGTTAGTGTCATCTTCTTCAGAAGGAACTCGGCTCCTCCTTCGGCGGAGGCTTCCAGTAGGAGTAACATCTGTTTCAAATAAAGATTAAATAAACGTTAATAAAATATGAAAATGATTTAAGGCTGTGAACCATTAAAGAAAAAAAAAGGTACCGGGAGAGTATGTGTCATCTTTCCCACTTCCTTGGGGTTGATCTGGAGACTGTCCAGAGAATGATCCAAGCCGCCTGCGTTGTAACATAGGAGAACCTGGTATTGATACTTCCTCTTCTGAGGCCATGCTACGTACTTTAAGATCTCTTTCTTGCCCCTTTTTCTGATGAAATCCAGACCTGATGTCATATAAAAGGTTGTCCACAAGCTGACTTTCAGACTCGGTTGAGCCAGAGCCAAGCTGGCCACTCACTGTTTAATTAAAATAAAAGTAATGGTTGAGCAATTTGCTTCCAAACATGTAAAAACGAAAAAAGTGACCAAAGATTAAAAGGCCACTTAAAAATATTTCCAACACATACAATGCCGCCTCTTAGCCGCCAGTTGTTCTTCTCTTTGTCTACGTCTGGCAGTTGCTTGCTCCTCTTGTACTCGTCTTCTTTCATTTTCAATGACGGCTTGCCGGAATTTGACACAAAATCCTTGGAAAGTTCGTAAGCACTCTTCAAGCTTGAAAGATGAACCATCTTCACAAAAGAAATCAGCAAGACTGCAACGTAGCCTTTCAAGTTCCTCCATATCTTTATGTAAGCCAATAACTTCATGTTCAGCCATCTAGTAATAAAAACAAAATATGCACTGTAAATTTCAAATTTCAAATCTAAAGGAAATCTGATCTACTACAAACTAATCTAACTACCCGAAGAAATTCAGCCATCTGTTGTTTAATATCATTATCAGTGCTGGGCAGATCAACTTGTTTCTTAATTTTCTTGATCCTTGAGTCAAGAGTATTAATTTCATTTTGAATCTGCTCCACAGTTGTCCTGTTAGTGAAAATAGACAATTCTTAGATTTGGAACACAATTAATTTTATTTTTTTCCTTTGAGAAGCAGAAGTGAAAGTCCTACTTGGTAGCATCTTCCAAAGTTGTTAAGTCATCTGGGAATCTTAAAAGGTCTTTTCTCTTCTTTTCAGCTTGCTGAAAAAAATTTCAAAATGCAAGCAAAGAATTTTTATAAAAGATACAAAGCAAAACAAACACATAAAAGATGGCTCATGAAATGAAAATATACACACCATGGCCACATAATGAATCAAATTCATTCCAGGTTTGTTTGCACGAATATCTGTAAGCTTCTGTAACGAGCTTAGCTTGACTCCTGCAGCATTTCCAGCATATCCACCCTGATTTAATAATATACATATAATATTAACTACTTATATATGACACTTGGAGACTAGGAAAATAATACAGGAAATGAGAGTTCAACATACCGAATTCAAAAAATTTCCTACACGTACTACCATGTACAGTACTTCTTGTAATGGCTTGTTGGTCATCAAATCTGTTTTTAAAAAAATTCGGATTATTAACCCTGTTGTACAGAATGCTATGCTAAAAGGCATTTGGGAAAGAAAGTTTACCTTCTCCGGCAACAATCATTGAGTTGATACTTGGTTCAAGATATCCCATGTTTGCAGCAAATTCCTCTTTAAGAAGCATGCTTTCAATTCGTAATTTGTAGCTGCAAGCAGATTTTACCATTTAAATACCACAGTACATTTGAAATGAGAGATTATATTCCTATCATGAAGACACTTACTTTGGCACTTTGATGAGTTGTAACAAAAATTTTTCTGCATTACCAAGTTTACTAGCATCACCATCAAAAGCACGAAGCATTTCTAACTCATCCACTTCAGGTAAGATTTTCAACAATCCTCTAAGTTTTTCTGCCCCAATGTCATCATGAGCACCATCTCTAATAAGTTGAATAATATCCTCATTTGAGCTGGGGAAAATAAAAATAGTGCACTTAAAGATCTATAACACTTAGACACAAACACAACGCCTTAGTCACTAAGACTCACCTTCTGAATTGTTTCAGGAATATGTTCACATTTAAACTACGTTTGCCATCCAGTAAAACAATCTGGAAAGACAATAACTTCTATTAATCTTCGTTACAAATTTGGCCGAACGTAGAGAACAGTGGCAATTTCAAAACGAATATGACAAACCTCTGAGGATTCTTTGCGTCTGCGATCAGAGTCTAGAGTTTCCCGCATCGCTCTTATAGGAGAAGCAGCTGTTAAAACAGGTGGAGCTTGTTGACAAAATAGGCCCTCCATTTCTGCCCAGTCTAACTCGGCTAAGGGTGAACCTTGATGAGAACGAGCCACCAGGGACCAGATGTTGTGTTTACCAACCACCTATAACACAAACACATACAAAAATGAAGCAGCTAAAATCACAGATTATGTTTAAAATGGGATATTATTTTTTAACAACCAACCTTATTGTTTGGAATTTTGTTCCAGTTTATCGTCTTCATTTTAGCTTTTGGAGTGGGAATCTCTTGTTGAGGAAGAAGACGAAGGTTGCAGGTGTCTGGCGGCTCTGGACTGGAACCGCTGGTTGTTGACTTTGTTGCCGTCTGTGCCACAAGGGGTGGAGGGCAAGGAGGCGGGGGCATTCCGTTCCTGTTTGGAGGCGGCGGGGCTGCGGGTGGGGCCGCGGGGGCCGCTGGGGGTGGGGGCGGAGGGGGCGGTACGCCTCCTGGAGACCCACCTCCAGCTGGGGGTGGTGGCGGCAGCGGTACCCCGGAGGCCGAAATCACAGACTGCTTGCGACTGCCACATGACGAGTCCTTCTCCTTGTCAGCCAGACGGTAGGAGTGGCAATTGCAGTGGGAACAGAGCTTGGACTGAAACAGCAAGCAACGTAAGTTACCAAAAACCACACAACAGAACTCCTTTAAAAGCAACCGGTAACCGAACCAAACTCTGCAGACCTGCAAAGACGGCGACCTCAGCAGTTTGGAGGCATCCTGCCGGTTGTCGAGGAGTGTAGCTCGGTGGACGAGTGTCTCTGCCGTGTCCCAGATGATGTCGCTCACTGCCTCCTTGGGGTCCACGCTGAGCAGGTGCTGCAGGATGCTCAGGAAGGGGATCTCTTGCGGGGTGTCCGCCACCTGGTGGACGGGGAAGGGAGAAGTGGAGGGTCGTAAGTTACGGGGACCGGAACCGGAGGCGGAGGGGATCTCCAGCCCCAACAACAACCACATCATCCCCGGCTCAGCTCAGCTCTGCTCAGTTACCTGCCGGAGGATGGCGTAGAAGACGTCGAGGTGCGAGTTGAGGTCGACGCCGCCGTGAGGCGAGTGCAGCAGGCTGGCCTCGTCGCTCTCGCGCTGCTCGTCAAACACGTCAAGCTGGACGCCCAGGTCCGGGGCGGACGGAGCGGCTTTTCTGTCCCGGGGGAAAAGGAAGAGAAAAATGAATTCATGTCCACGTCCCTGGACGGGGCGGGATTCGAACCAGCGGCAGTCAGGGGTGGCGCCGCACCAGCTGTACCGCCGCGCGGCGTTCGGCCCCACCTGCGTTGAGATTCCCCCTATCCTGGGGACAGGGCTCACGCCGAGTCCTGCATGTCCTGCAGGGCGGAAACGACCAAGGCCCATGCCCAAACCGACAAGGCACAAATTACGCCCAGTTGCGCGGTTGTGACAGGGGACGCTGGACGGGGCGGGAGGGGACGGGCCGGGCCAACTTGTGCATGGCTCGGCTAAAGGCTGGGCTGGGCTCCGCCAGCTCCGCCTGAGCCGTCGCCTTGCTTTGCTTACTGATTGGCTGACTGATGGCAGCATATGGCAGGGACGGTAGGACTGGGCAGGACCCAGCCAGGGCCCGCTGGCGCGCTAAGGGGAGAGAAGAGACCCTATGACTCGCCGTGCGGGGGCCCATGCCCATCCCACTAGTGCCAGGCACTGGATAAGGCTTAGAAACGGGGTGGCTCCGTACCGTGTATCCGTCTCCCCCCGGAACGGCTCGAGCTGGTAAGTATACCCTGCTCTGGCCTGTACGAGAAGTAGGCCAAAACCCCCTCACCCTCACCCAAACCCAAACCCCACCCACAGACTAGTGCATCGTGCATCTCGCCTCGGCCTGCAAAAACACTCAAGGCGGCGCCCAGTAAACAGTAAACAAACAGGCCCTGGCTGGGGGCGGGGCGGCAGGGCGCGGGCAGGATGGCCGGGCCGGACTGCTGCTGCGGGGGAGCAGTAGCAGTGCATTAGTGTTTTGCCATATCCTCCCCCCCCCCCTCCCTTCTCCCACTGACCTCTCTCTCCCCCACTAAGGGAACACACCATGCATGAGGCAGAAGGGGCGCATGGCCAGCCTGGGCGCGATGACCCACATTCACCACCCGCAAACGCAGCGTCAGTGACACCAGACGCAACAGACTATTACGGAAATGGAACCGAAGCGCCACTGAACTCACCCCTCGCTCTCGGCCGTCACCCCCTCATCCCCCGCCGGACACACCCCGCGGTCTGCTGCGGGCTGCGCGGGCAGTACTGGCGTCCGCGGCGTCAACGGCAACGTCAACGTCGTGGTGGTCCTGGTGCTAGAGCCGTCCCTGCCCCTGCCGGCGAGGGCGACGGCTCGATCCGCTGGAACGACGTCGCCGCCCTCGCCGCCCAGGTTGCAGTGGCCACCGATGGGAAACGGCGGGGGACTGGTTGCAACAACAGCGGACTCCGGGGGGAGCGGGCCAGCGGGCGCTACATCTCGCACGTGCGGCGTGGACGCCTCACCAGGACGGCGGACGGCACGCGCGCGGCGTACGACGCGGAGCGTGGCGCGTGGCGGGGGGCGCGAGGCGCGTGCCGTGCGGTCTGGGGGCAACGACGCGGAGGGCCCAACTGAATTTGAGCAGCGGGAGGCGGCAGTCCTAACGAGGGCCCTTCCCTCCCCCTCCCCTCCCCGCCGGCACCCCTTCCTCTTCCTGCAGCCGCGTACGTCTTACTCCTTCTCTCTCCTGCTCTGCTCTGCTCCTCCCCCCACTGTCCGCGGGGCGTCGCGGCTGGTCGTGGCCGCATGCCGCATCGCCTAATGTGCGTGGCGGAGTCCGCGTGTGCGTGGAGTCGTCAGACGTCGCGGCCGTGTTTGCTTTCCGTCCGGCCGCCATCAGCATCAGCATCAGCACCACCAGCACCACCACCGCCGCCGCCGCACCACCAAACGCACACCCCGGCGACCACGACGCCGCACTAAAAATACTAGCCGGCGTTATTCGGACGTTTCGAACGCCGCCCAGACGTGTCAAACGAGGGAAGCTCCAAACCGGAAGAGAGGAGAGGGCGGCGCCGGAGGGGGGAGACGTGAGACAAAAACGGGCCGTGGGACCGACGGGAACACGGGAGCACGTCGGCGTCGGCCCCACCCTCGCGGTACACTCACTGGCCGCTGTTGCTGACGGAGTCCACCACGTCAACGGGGGCGTGCCCGCAGAGGCCGCCGCCGAATCCCATGTCGCTGTCGTCGCGGTCACCCGCGGATGGGAAGGACGTTCGACGGAGAGGTGCGCGCACTACGAGCATCAATCGCGAACTGACCTGCCCAGCCCAGCCCGGTGCCCGCCCACCCCCACCCCTGCCAAGCAGAGGGAGGATGGATGGGGAGGGGGCGAGAGGGCGGAGGGCGGAGGGGAGGGAACAGAAGAGACCCCGACCTGTTGTCTGCTCCGTCGGCGCCGACCTGTCCAGAGCGCACTGTGTCGCCGGACCTCCCTCCCTCCCCTCCCACACCCCTCTTCCTCAGTCTTGGCCGCCTGGCCTGGCCCTGAGCCCCTGAGAACTGCCATCCGGTCGTCCGGGGCCATAAAACACCCCGTCGCGGTCCGCCACGCCTCGGCACACTGCTGCTGCTGCTGCTGCCTGTCAGTGCAGTGCATTCGTCGAAGTGCACGGCGGTCGACTTTAAAGAGCGATGGAAAGGTAGGAAGGGGAAGGAATGCGGGATCATAATTAAAGGGAGTTGTTCTTGAAGCAGATGTTAGTGTTTTTTTTGGGGGGGTAGAACGAACCTCGCGGGATGTGTGGCCTGCCTTGTTTTTAGCCGAGTAGCTACATACAGTTGTCCCCCTGCACATGCACGTGACAAAGCCCTCACGTTCCGACATGGCACGGCGGAATAACGTTGTGTCATCCTTCGTCGCTCCACTTTTGCATTTTAAAAAGCCGGTCCCGGCCGGTCCGTGTTTGATCGGTCCGCCATAGACGACACCGAATCGGCTGTCTTTTGTCCGCAAATTGCGGCCCCGAGGGGTCTGCTGAGGAGGAGGGAAGGAGAGGGGGGGGGGGCATGTGGTGGTGGTGGTGGCTGTAGTAGTGGGCCAGGCGTCGCGTTTTCAATTGGCAAATTACGAAAATTATGAGTCGCGCTCGGTTTCGCAACGGCGGAGCAGGAGGGGAACTGTAAAGCACGAAGCACAAAGGCCATGTCCATGTCGATGCCCATGTCCTGGCCGTGCCGCCATGCCGTGCCGACGGCGGCCCGCGGCCCCAGCCCTGCCAAAAACTGCTGCTCCAGCTTGGACCTCACATCGCCCGGCATCCGTCAGCGGCGCCGCAATGGCTGGGGCGGTGGGCCCCCCGGGGGCACACTGCCTGCATGGGGGCCCTGGGGGCATGCCGTCACTGCCGCACCACACCGGCTCGGCTCCCGGCTCCCGGCCGCGCCGAGCCGCCAGCAGTGCTGAGCTGCCGAATGGGCTGCCTACCCACCCGGCGCGTTGAGCGCCGAGCCATGCGGGGCGCACTCCGGCCTCCGGCCGTGCGTGGGGTATCCATGAGGGCCACGAGACCAGTGTAACTCACCGTAGCTCAGTCAGCAGCGGCAGGAGTCTCAGGCCTGGAACAGAAACATGACACACACGTTGAGTCGCGACACCTGCCCACCGACTCGTTACAGTACCACATTCTGGCTGGATTCGGGGACTGTACCGATGAACTCGTTGCGCATGCGGATGCGGTCCTGCAGCTGCGGCGTGGAGATGATGAGGCAGTTGATGAAGGCGAGAAGGGCCGTCTGGTAGTCCACGGCCTCGCGGCCCTGGCCGGCCGCGCACGCCGCCTGCAGCTCGGACACGACGCCCTCCAGGCGGTAGCGCTGCCCCTTGATGCCCTGCAACCACACAACACTGCTCAGCCAGAACAAGCAAAAAATAAATCAACTGCAGGGATTCGAGCCCGTTCCGTTATCGAGAGGAGTTACAAAATATTGCGAACAACACAATCGCCAGCGGAGAGAAAAATCTGGCGGGGCT
Organism: Odontothrips loti; assembly: GCA_038380765.1. Taxonomy (NCBI): domain Eukaryota; kingdom Metazoa; phylum Arthropoda; class Insecta; order Thysanoptera; family Thripidae; genus Odontothrips; species Odontothrips loti. Next base: position 8,793,439 of record CM076249.1, read on the forward strand.
TTGAACCCGCGACCTATGATGCAAAACGGTGTGCTGGTTGCCGGTGGGTTCGGGCGCGGCCCGGGACGGCTCTGATGATAATGATGGGACGACAGACGTGGGTGTCGCTGCGCCGCTGCGCCCCGGCGGGCCGTGCCGTGCCGTGCCGTATCCATGCCGCTAGGACGCTTTTCCAGGACGCCACGCCACGCCGTTTCCCTCCAATGACGTCTGCTGTCACCAACCCGGCTCAGTTCGGCGCCCGGCTCGGCTCGCTTTGGCTTTCACTTCGGTTACACCGGGACACAAAATGAGGAGGGAGGATATATTCAACTCTGTGCGAGAACCACGAGTCTCGGCGCGGTGAACCCATGGGACCTGGACCCCCCTGGGACCCCCTGGGACCCCCTGGGACCCCCCTAGACCCCCCCCCCCGGGACCCCCTGGGACCCCCCTGGGACCCCCCCTGGGACCCTGACCCGTCCTGCACTGCTGTGATCGGAACGGTCCTGCGATCGCGACGCGAGCGTCAAGGCCTCGTCAGCAGGTCGCCCCCGGTCCGGAATGAGTCTGTCAACCCGCCTGAAGGCCCGAAGGCCCTGCCTGCAAATAAGGAAGTGGAACAGGGCTGGGAGGAAACGCCGCACTTGGTCTTGCGGGGGGTCCGCGGCGCCCCGCCCCGCCACTCGATCCGATCGCACCACCCGCGGACCGCGGGCGCCACCACTCGAGGATGCCGCGAAAACGGTTGTCGGCAAGGCGAGGACCGCGACGTTCGCGCGGACGTGGGCAGAATGGCAGAATCCAGCGGGGGCGAGGGGCGGGGGGAGTGCAGGGACACCGCGACAAGAGGAGCTTGGCTAATTCGGATGTCTCCGGGCGAGAAACGTGAACACTGCTAAATTCGAGAGGGGGAGACAGAGTGAGAGAGAGAGAGAGAGAGAGAGAGAGAGAGAGAGAGAGAGAGAGAGAGAGAGAGAGAGAGAGAGAGAGAGAGAGAGGGGGAGGGGGCAGAGAGAGACCATCCCTCCGCGCGATTCCACACGTGCGGCGTGCGAAGTGGCCGAGGAGCTGAGCCGAGCCGGGCAGCGTTGCCGTTGCCGTTCGCGCTGCTGCGTCTCTGCTTTTGGCGATCGAGAGGCGAGTGGGCGACAACGTAATATGACTCACGCACCTTCACCCGCCCCTTCTCCTTCTCCGTCTCGGCGTGCCCCGGCTGCCCCGGCTGCCCCGGCGCGCCCGGCCCGGACCCAGTCATCCTGGGCAAGGACATCGTCCTTGCCGTTCCTGGCATAGCGTTGGCCGCGAAGCCCAGCCCATCCCAAGTGCAGGAATAGAATCCGAATGTCTACGGCCTCTGCTACATCCCTGGCTTTCCCCTGTCTCACTTACAAGCGCCGCCGAACCCCTTCCAGTTAAGCAAAGTCTTCGTGTATATTTCGATGGCCTCCGCCAAACCGGACGATAATTACATTCCAACGACGGCGACAAGGCGCTGAGCTGAGCCCCTCGATCGGCGTGTAATTTCGGCGATCGGCGAGAGATTAAAAACGCGAAAGCCGATAGAAGGCGACGTACGACGCCGCCGGCGCGAAACCCAAGCCATATCCGCCATGTCCCTCCCTCCGCACGGCCCGCGGCCCCCGCAGCTCTGCTTATATGGACTTAGCGGACAAAACGACTTTGCCCGAGTGGCTGCCTCATCTGCTGCGAAAATGTAACCGGACACCGCGAGGCTTGGGCGCATGCGCAGGTAGGCAGGGAGGCTGGTCACAACTCGGCAGCAGCGCCGCGCTACGGCCGCGCCTTGTCCTCCACTCCCACCACGATCTGACCTGACCCTCGTTGAATCCGGCCTACCCACGCACGCGTGCATCACTGAGATTCTTTTCAAACAAACACAACGAGTTAGCAACGATTTCAAATGAAAATCTGCCGTCGTCCACAATCATCCTCACCTTGTAGTGCTCGAGGGCATCGAGGGCGCGCGAGTAGCCGTCGCCATTGTAGACGCAGAGGGCGGAGAGGAGCTCGAACACCTGCTTCTTGACGAGGGCGTTGGGCGTGTCGAGAGCTGGGGGACAGAAGAGAAGAAGAGGCATTCATATCATCGCCGACAAGATGTGGTGGGATTCACCACGGCACGTGACATGCGGACACCCCCGGCCAGTCCGCCAAATTTGCCCAAACCGGAAATGAAGAAGACGTCAAGAAGAGCATCAGCGAAAGCAAAACGCGGGTATCTTAAGGGTAACCGTAGCAGAGATTTAGCTCTCCCTGACGATATGTCACGACCATTTGGTAGGGTCAGGCCGTGCAGGACTACCCCGCGTGGCCCATGGAAGTGTCTCCTCGGGCCGCGCAGCGGGTAGTATGCGCTGTGTGACCCTATCAAATGGTCGTGACACATGGTCAGCGAGAGCTAACCTTTCTTGACTTCTTCATTTCCGGTTAGGACCTTCTCCGAAATACTCTATTGCACTTTGCAGTCGCGCAGGTCGCTGGCTTATTGCTTATTTATCTCACCTGACCGGACCACGCGCTACGCCTCGCTACGCTACGCCACGGGACCCGGCCAAGTGCAGCCATGGTCCCCCCCCCCCCCCCACCCCCTTTCTCCCCCTCCCCCTCCTTCCGACGGCCGCGCCCCGCCTTCTCGTCGCCACCGCGCTTTTGCTTGCCGGTGGCCGGCAAGGACTCGAGACATCCTTGAGACAAATAGCTGAGCAGAGCGCGCGCGCATGTGTGTGTGCGCGCGTGTGTGTGTGAATGTGCGTGTGTGTGTGAGCGTGACGACGGCTTTAGCGTGTCAACAATCGATGAGACGGAATGGAATGGGACAGCAGCCCGTAAAAGCTGTCGTCGTCGCCGGCGGCGGCCCGCTTCTGTCATGTCAGAGCCGCCAAATCCGGCCGGCGGCATGCCGTCGCCATTCGTCTCGTCGGCGCGCCGTCGCCGTCACGGTGCGCGCAAGGGCGGCGCAATATTAAAGTATGCAATCGCAATAAACGCGCGTCGACAGGGCGGAACGCGCGCGAATGCGAATATACAAATATGCGACGGCTAACTGAACCGTGCCGTATGGCTGACCCTCGTGGGTCGGCGGCTAACTGAACTGCCGCCAACGCCATGGGACCTTTACTGAAGTGGTTACCGCCGGCCTAACGATGCCTTCGGCTCTCCTTCGGTTCTGCTTCGGCTCCCCTTCGGTTCCCCTTCGGCTTCCTTCGGCAGTCACGGCCGTTGCCGTTGTGAAGTAGTCTGTATTCTGCGGTGTGAAATAAGCCCGGGTATCCGCTATCCTGCCTCCCCCGGCCCCGGACAGGACATGTCGACTCGGATTGGGGACAGAACAGTCAGTAGCAGAGCAGGCTCAGGCTAAGCTCAGGCTCGGTCGGGCTCTTCGCGCCGCGCTCTCGGCCTACTGCTATTGGCACACCGTTGCGTTTCCGGATGAGATCTGATCCCCTCCGGAGCGCGATGATACAATGACGGATCACATCGCCAGTGAGCGGGACAGATTCGATGGGGGAGGGGAACTCGTGGGGGCGGGGAAAAGGGGGGCAGGTGCTTATGTGCGTGCGTGTTGTGCGTCTGAGTGTGAGTAAGGCGGGGCCCAACTCTTGGCAGATCGGGATAGCGGGCTGCTGCTGCTGGGGCCGAGGGGGGAAGAGATACACGCCCACGTGTCTTATATTCCGCGCTCCAGTCCACACTCATCAGCAGCATATCTATTCACATTCACACACACACACACACACACACACACGCACGCACGCACACATGTTAGTGGTCCTGGCCGGGTCCGGCTCCGGCCGCGCCCAGCCCGTCACGCACCACGGCAACGACACGGCACGGCACGGCACGACACGGTACGGTACGGCGTCGATGACCCGCTGAGCCTCAGATGACAAACAATAACCTCAAAAGGATCATTCAAAGTAATCCTCGCCATGCAGAGCGCCGAGTGGCAGCGGAAAGGGGGGGGGGAGGGGGGCACAAAAATTTCCACACACACACACACTCTGCAAGCTGAAGCTGCCACGATGGTTTACCTAATTCGTAGACGACCCCAACGGAAAGCGCAGCAGAAGTTTGGGAAGTGTGTGTGTGTGTGGGGGGGGGGGGATTTGGAAATTTAGACTAGACTTTTTTGTTTAATTCAAAGAACGACGAGGACGTTATGAGATCATTTGACATGGCCAAACCGACGACGCCCTGGTCCGCCCTGACCTCTGTGCGACGCTCCGAGGCGTCATGACGTCTTGGCACCACCGCCATGGGCACCGCCATGGGCACCGGAAACGTCACATTATTTCTTTCTCTCTCTGCCGCCCGTACTGCCGCCTCGCCGCCTTCGTCATCGTCACCCTCACCCACCACTACGCCAAGCCACGCCCGAAACTACAACGCGGCACCAACGCCGTAGAGCCGCAGCGCCTCACCGCGCGGAGGGAGGGGGGGGGGGGGGGCAAGGCCCCCTGTTACCGGGTTCAGCTACTCTCCTACATGCACTAATAATAAAACCCCGAGGCGAAATTGGAAATCGTGATCCGCTGCCGTGTCCCTGGGGGTTGCGGGGGCTCGGGGGTCGGCCCGTGGGCCCGTGGACCGCCGCACCCGACTGACAGGCAGTGCAGCAGTAAAGTGTGCACGGCCTGCAAGCCGCACCGACGTCCCTGCCGATAGGGCGGCGGGGCGGACGTTTGTGTCAGACATTCCCGAGCGCTCCTCAGAGGTGGAGGCTGAAAAACGTATGACTGACAATAGAGGTTTCCAACGAGGCTCCGAAGCGGAAGCTGAAGAACAAAAACACTTCCAGACCGGACACTCGAGAGCAGGTATGAGAAATTTTGATGTAGAAGGATGGCACCAAATATGGCAGATAACCTCCAAATTCACTAAAAACGACATTCAAGTTTCTCATACCTGTCCTCCAGAGTTTCCGGTCTGGAAGTGTTTTTGTTCTTCAACTTCCGTTTCCAGCTCTCATTGGAAACCTCTATTTCTCAACATTCCCGCCAGAGCGCCCCGGCCCAAGAGGGGTGCGGTGCGGTGTAATGGCGGCAAGCCAAGCCCTGCCCTGCTGCTGCGGAGGGCCGCGACGTGAAAATGACAAGTGTAAACGGGGCACCGCGGGCACTGCCGGGGCAGCCGTGAGAGCGAGAGAGACACACGCGGAAACGGTATCCGTTCAGTCAGCCCCACCACTGTCCACACATCCTCGTCGTCTTCTGCGTTATTTTTCATAATATTACGTCGTTATGCCGCCCGCCGCCGCTTTCCTAAACAACAAATAATATGAGAAATCGCGCCGCGTCGTCGGGTGTATGCGGGGCGGCCCCGCGAGGCGAGGCTGCCCGCCGCGCTCCGCGCTGCTCCCTGCCCACGCAGCGCGCGTGCTAACAGCGGGGGATATCCATTAAGCAAAAGGGAGCTACTGACACCACACTTTTTCATCTCAAGATGAGGAGCAGTGCGTGTGCGCGCGCGCGCGCGCGTGTGTGTGTGTGTGTGTGTGTGTGCTCCGCGCGTGGGTCGCCTCACAGGTCGTAACTGACGCATAGGGCATCGGAGTGTAGGTTCCGGAGCCTGACACGGTGACGGCTCATTCACCCACCACGCGCCACGCCTCGGCCGGCACACCTCGGAGACCGATATCGGACCCATAAAAACCTTATTCTTCCCTATCACCCGCAGACCACGATGGGCCTCTGCCTTCTATGCGCTTCCTGTTCAAATACTATCGGGGGGGGGGGGGGGGGGGCAGCAGCGCTGGTCCACAACAACGCGCTCCAGTTCTCCAGATCTCCAGTTCGTCTGGACGGCCACCTCTAGCCGTCGTGCGACGATGGCTACCTGTTGTAGTGGGCGTGGCTCGGGGGGGGGGGGGGGGGGGGGGGAGCTGACCACACGATCCAGGAGGAGGAGGAGGAGGAGGAGGAGAGGTCTGATGTCCGGTGCCGCTCATCAATCTGAATACAAATTAGCCATCAAGTCTCGCAGAGCTGAGCGGCGGCCAGCGGCGGCCAGCGGGCCCCAGTCCAGTCCAGCTGCGCCGCGCTGCGCCCAGCCCAGCCCAGCCCAGCCCGTGAGGCCGTGAGGATGGCACAGCGGATCCGTCAATCACTCGAGCGCCAGCAGATGCACGCACGCGACATCATAAAACGAATATGTGTGCTTTTCATCTCTCTTGCTTTGTTTGCCTCCCCAATCCCGAGAAACCGGGAAACATATTTACACGCCAGTTCCCGGAAAACTTCAAAATGCCAGGAATAAAACTAGGGAAGCAGAGAGAACGGGTGAGGTGGGGGGAAGTTTTCAACACGATGCTATAACGTCACGCCCACGGAGTGATTGTATTTTCCTCACAAATTAAAAACAAAAGAAAGAAACTAAATAAGGGAGTCTCTCAAACGATGGCGCCTGGAGGGTAGGCAATTCCGGTGTACGCAATGCCGCCATGCTGTGCGGGCCAGCCTACCGCCCCGACCGCAGGGGCTCAGGCTCAGGGCTCAGGCTCAGGGCTCACCTGCTGCGAGCTTGTGCGTGTACTCCGGGTTCTCGACGATGTAGTCCAGTCCATAGCGTGACTCGGAAGCCATGCTGCCGCCACCTCGCCTCGCCACGACCCCCCGACCTGGAAGCAATAACGTCAAGATGAGAGGTCAGGTCACAATAATAATAAAAATAATAACAAACACACACGGCGCACATCTCAATAAGAAAAACGTTTTCCTCGGGAGGTGAGAGGTGGCGGAGGGTGCGGCCGGCGCGGCCTTCTAAAACAAGGAGCGTTTATGTCGATGTAATATCCATGTTCTCTTCTTTTGCGTGTGAGAAAGACGTTAGGGAGGGGAGAGAGATGGAGGAAGAGCGACGGTTGGGAAAAAAAAATGTCGGGGCGAGCGGACGACCGCACGGCCTGCCACGGCCACGGCCCTGTTTATAAAGCGATCGACAGCAGGACCGATAGGCCACACAGGATGGCCGCCCTGTTGGCAACAAACCAGCACGACAGGCATGCAGGCTCTTTGAGTCCGGGGATCGAGGAGGTGGACATGGACTTAAATTGTATTTTTGGCAAATTTTTCTTCTGCAAAGGGTTGGTGCAAACATACTGGCACTGAAAAATAAACTCCATTTAATTTTTCGTCAAAATTTGGAAAATTGGCAAATACACCTGTTCTTTCGAATAAACTGATATAGACCGATAGGGGAGGTCTAAAAAGGTACAGGAGCGGCGTCAGTTGCTCGGGAGCGACCATGGATCCTTAGTTTGGCGTGAGGTGATCACGTGTTTTCCGGACGTAACCTCGCGACAGGCCTGGCCTGCATGCATGCGAATCCAGCGTGAGTGTTTACAGTGTAATTGTGTGGGAGGCGCGATAGAGGAGCCGCGCGAAGAGCGGCAGCACCAGAGCAGCGGCCCGCGACACGCGAATGCGACGTGCGACTCTGGTTCCGCACGGCCACGGGACGGCAGAGATAGTGACGGAGAAAAATAGAGTTACTGTAATTTACTGTAGTTTCAGCGCCGTCAAGAGACCTTCGCCCCATTCACTGCGCACCGCGAGGCCATCGAACCCCCGCACAGATAAGTTCCGGCCTCAAATCTTTGAATGCATTGTGATGCAGTGTGATGAATGAAAAAAAATATATGAATGAATGAACATCTGAATGAATGAACGAATGAATGAATGTTTTCAAAGCGGCCTCTAGCGGCCTTTACCGCCCAAAATTGGACGATGACCATATTTCTTTGATTCTCGGTGATGCAGCCTCCCCCCAGCCACGGTCCGGTCTGTCCCCCGCCGGGGAGGAGGGGGGGGGACCGCACTTACTCAGCTCCGTGCTCCCTACATGGGATCCGGCCCTGGCCTCGTGCCTCTTAGACGACCGTATTCCGGTTGGGTCTTGTCTGTCTCCCGTCTCGCACAACAGCTGCTAGCTGCTGTAATTTTGAGGGGAGGAGGAAGGGGGCGGGGGGGGGGGATCAATAACTTTTTTTTGTGTGTGTTTGTGTGCTCACAAACGCTGGTAAAAGAATCGAGTGTGCTGTTGAATTGGATGATTCACGGGAGGGACATACACCTGGGATTCCGATATATTTTCCCTTCGCGTTTCATTTCATCGACATGCACGCACGTAAAGTATTAGCGCGCCATCTGCAGCCGATAGTCCCAGCCAGAGCCGATCGAGGGTGTGATACCGATGCCATGTATAGAGCGCGGAGCGGCGTGGGGCATGAATGGAGGCGAAGGCTGGAGGCTGCTGGAGGCTACTGGAGGGAAGGCCTGCGCGGGTCCATCACTCCCGAACAGCGCGCAGCGGAGCGTGCCGATCCCATCATCAGCCGGGCAGCTGTCGTTCACAAACCAACGTAACGCCCCGGGCCGCTGCGTCTGCTAGGCGTGCATATTATAATTTACACACACACACACACACACACACTCTCTCTCTCTCTCTCTCTCTCTCTCTCTCTCTCTCTCTCTCTCTCTCTCTCTCTCTCTCTCTCTCTCTCTCTCTCTCTCTCTCTCTCTCTCTCTCTCGCACCCGTCTTATTGTTTTGTCTTCGCGACTGCAGTAAATCCGTCATCCGTGCTGGATACTACCCCGTGCCGGCCCCCGGCCCCCACATGGCCACCATGCAGTGCCAGGCGCCATAGGCGTGGTGCGGGCTGGCGGCCAAACCAAGTCCCTTCCCCGCGCCGAAGATGGCGGGGTTCGATTCCGTCCACAGGCAATGATTATTTGATTAAACCCACCGCCGCTGATGACGGCGCTAAACAAGCAGTGCCCGTCAGCGAAATGACTCCGGCAATTGATTTCATTACCGCGGATGATATAGGCGCGCGCTCGGCGCCGTGCTGTCATTAGCGGCCACATCAGTATCGATTGACGAGTGACACGACAATTACTGCTCTGATTGTTATGCGACCAAAATGTACTAAAAGTTTTGTAGTATGTTATTCCGTCCGTCGGCGACCTGTGGCGGCTGGGTGGGAGCGGGGCGTAGGGCACTTGGCAGGACCTCTCCGGCATCCAGCCGCCCTGCAGGGACCCCCGCCGGGTCGAGGCGACGGTCAGCATCGTGACTGCAGCACCGCCGTGTTGCAACAGCGCCACGCCACGCCATTGCGTACATATTGTTTATACGGCCGTGCCATGCCGTGCCATGCCGTGCCGTGGCCGTGCCGTGGCCGTGCCCCTGCGCTAGGGCCCCGCCCCGCCCCGAGTGACTCGTCCGCGGAGGTCCGCGGAGGTCCCCGGAGGTCCCCGGAGGTCCGCGGAGGCGGAGGTCCCCGGAGGTCCGCGGAGGTCCCCGGAGGTCCCCGGAGGTCCCGGCCCGGCCCGGCTCGTCTGCCCGCGCTGCCAAAACTCCTGCCGAGGCAACGCGGCCGCAACAGGGCCGGAGACAAGGTGGTCGTGGGCGGCCGCGGCCGGGGGTGGGGGCAGAGCGGGGCAGAGCGGGGCAGAGCGGGGTACAGCGGGGCAGAGCGGGGCAGAGCGGGGCACAGCGGGCGCGGGCCAGAGCAGCCGGGGACAAGGAGCGCGGCGAGGACCACGGCGAGGACGAACCGCAGCGTGTGTCTCTCGGGAGCCGCTGCAGAGCTGCTGCTGCTGCTCGAAAACGAGCTCGACTGCGGCGTGATGATGTTTGTTTCCTTACACTCATTCCGCGCCACGTACGTCCCCGCCTGCCGCCGCACCACCTGTGTGGGCACGCGGGCAGATTGGTACACTCCCCCCGCCCCCGCTGCCCCTGCTGCCGCGCGGTGGTGATGACGGTACGCGTGCTCTCGTCTGCCCCCGCGCGCAAGTCTCTCGGTGCTCTCCGCATCATATGCATCCCACCGCGCACGCCTGATCGCACGCGTACATTTCTCATCCCGCGCCTGGTCACCGGCCCCGAGCCGGAGGTCCCACCGGGCCCTGCAGGTTGTGCGTGCGGCGGCAGGCGGCAGGACTGTCTAATAAACATAGGTAAACAGCAGATAGAGCGGGACGGGAAGGATCGCGTGTCGCTGTCCGGGGGCCGCGGGGGCCGCGGGGGCCGTGGGGGCCGCGGGGGCCGTGGGGGGCCGCGGGGGCCAGGCAGACCGCTCCAATGGACGTGATAATGCCGGATCAGCGGCCATCAGCGTCCATCAGTCCGCGCTGGGAGCCCGGCGCACGGAGCCCGGCCGGCTGCCCCGCCTGGACTTGACTTCTGGACTCTGCAGCGCACGAGCGGACAGCGCTGCGGCGGCCGCTGGGATATGAAAGCGTCACGCCCAGCCCGGCCCGGCCAGGACGGCGATGACCACGGTACCCGGTACACCCGGTACCCGCGACGGGGGTAACCGGGAAGTCGACCGGCGCCACTGAGTGAGCGAAAGCCACGCACGGCCCGGAGACCGGCCCACCCAGCCGGGGCCCGCTCAGTGTAGTGCCGCCTCCTGCCCCGCGTCACGCGGGGCCTAGCGGAGCCTAGCGGAGCCTAGCGGAGCCTAGCGGAGCCTAGCGGAGCCTAGCGGAGCCTAGCGGAGCCTAGCGGAGCCTAGCGGAGCCTAGCGGAGCCTAGCGGAGCCTAGCGGAGCCTAGCGGAGCCTAGCGGAGCCTAGCGGAGCCTAGCGGAGCCTAGCGGAGCCTAGCGGAGCCTAGCGGAGCCACGACTCCTTGGCCACGTCACAGGCGTCGCTGCTCCCGGATCCAGGCGGCGAATTCCTTGCAGGCCGCGGCCGACTGCCCCGTCCCGTCTCCGTCCTCCCACACGTCTCCGCCGCACCGCCGCACCACGGGGGCATATAGCAGCATCTCGGCGACGCCCCCGTCCGCGCCGAGCTGCCGTGCCGGCATAGAGACGCCCGGGCTTCCCTCTGGCCGTTTCAGTCGCCTGCTGTGATTCGTCGAAGGGGATACCCCCTCCCCGATTCTAATTTCACCCTAATTAATGGTTCCTCCCGCGGTGTCCTTGGCCGTCGCCCCTCCTCCCTCCCCCGCGCTGCCCCCCGCCTTGACCCCTCCGCCCGCGCCGCCTGCACGCAGAACTGTCACCGTCTCCGTCCTTAGCGCACAGACAACACACAACAGGTGGAGGCGAGGTGAGGTGAGGTGAGGCAGGAAGACCCGTCCCGTCCCGTCCTGCTGAGCCGCGGGCTCCACGGGCTGACGCGCTGCCGCCGAACCTCGCCCCGGCCCGAGGCCTCGCCCAGGAAGCTGAGCATTACCTCGTGGGCGTAAAGGCCTACCAACAAAACATTCCAACAAATAGCCGAGCGGCGGCGGCGGAGGCGCGGTGTGGTGTGGCGAAAAGGAACACACTTCCCTCGTGAAGACGGCAATTTGTTGCAAAGCGACGACGGCCATCGAAAACGCGCACGCAGCAGCAGCAGCAGCAGCAGCGGCAGCAGCAGCAGCAGCAGCAGCAGCAGCAGCAGCAGCAGCAGCAGCAGCAGCAGCAGCAGCAGCAGCAGCAGCCCGCGTTGCGGTTTTCCTCGCTTGGCCCGACCCCCGACCCGACACGACCCCCGGGCCCGGGCCTTCCTTTTGCCTTACTCCTTTGCCCCGTTCCCCACAAATAGGGCGAGCAGGGCCCCTTAGCAACAACACCAGCGGCGGCGTGTTGGCCGGCCTGCAGCGACGGCCATGGGGACCATGCAAGCAGGCCAGTGGTGCCAACTTCCGCTGCTTCCATGTTGAGAGCACACGATCGGGTCGGCAGCAGCAGCGGCAGCTAGCCAGCCTTACCGGGCACGGCGACACAAACTCGGTTGGAAATTGGATGTGATAGCGATAATGTGCTGGATAGACCGTGCCGACCGTTACGGGGTCAGGACTCCAGTGCAACGGCGGCGGCCGCGGCGCCACGCACGGACTGCAGGGGCTCCCAGCGCGGTACTGCGCAAATAAAGCGCCTTCTGGGTAGGCAACCACAGGACCACGGCAACCGGCCTGGCCTACCCTGGCACTCACAGGCGCTCGCCGGGCCGCTGTCATATCGCCGAAATAACAGAGGCGAGTCCGGCGATACTTGATACACACCGGCCTGGCCAGGCCCGGCCTGGCCCGCGGTGGTGTCGGATGTGTCGGACTGGGACCTTTCCGCAGTCACGGCAGCGGCAGCGGCAGCGGGGCAGGACTGGTGTCGCGGACGGACACAGATGCCAGCCAGACGCGGGGGGAGCTCGGCGGGGGGTGGGGGGCGGGCACCGCGAGGAAGCGACCTTGTCATACGAGCCCCTTTTCCTCTCCTCCCACGGCCCCCGCCTCACACATACACACACACACACACACACACACGAGCGCACAGCCCTGAGTCAGGCCAGGCCATGTACCGGCAATGCCATGCCCACCTCCCATATAGGGCGCTAACTGCCATCGGGCCGGACCGATCCCCCCCCCCCCCCTTCCATCTCCCCCCGTCCCTCCCAAACGGCACGATCGGCCGCCGCATCTCGTGATATCATAGAGTCCCGTATTAGTCGCCGTCCAGGTCGTCGCAATGGTCATAAACCAAACAACCCACAGCCAGGCCGGCCCCCGATCATCCCCAGGGCCGCCAGCAGCAGGAGCAGCTGCACGTCGGGTAGGCAGCCCCGCCCAGCGGCTGACGGGCAACTGACGGGCTGCTGACGGACTGCTGACGGGCTGCTGACGGGCTGCTGACGAGCTGACGATAGGCTGCTGACGAGCTGACGACGGGCTGCAACAGCTACAAAGGGGGTAGGTTGGAACCGTCGACATCGGCGCCGGGTCGGTACTGATGTGTTACTGTACTGACCTCACCCCTTGGTCACCCCTGGGTCGTGTGTGTGTGTGTGTGTGTGTGTGTGTGTGTGTTTGCTTTCGGCACCACGGCCGACGGTGGCCGAACCACACCGATGTCCAAAGCTGTGTATGCACCTCTGCTGATCCTTCTGCAAGGCGGCGCACACGGCGCGGCGCAGAGAATACGACGCTTGCGAAAGAAAGATGAGTCCGGCAAGGCATAGCGTAGCACAGCGTAGCACAGCGCGTGCAGAGGGGGGCCTTCCACAGCAGCGGCCGCCGCCCCGCCCCGCCCCGCCCCGCCCCGCCCCGCCCCGCCGCGTACGGACTGACGGCCTTAGCGTCCCGCCTCGCCCCGCCACGCCCCGCCACGCCCCGCCACGGAGGCGCACGGTCAACGCCTACACCACCAGCAGCACCAGCGCCCAGCGCCTCACCTCGCGACACACGGTGGACCGTCCCACCCGTCCCGTCCGTATATTACGTTACGCCACGGCTTCCCATGGCTGCGAATAGGCGTCTCAAAAAGCAATATTCCGGTCGATAACCCCACCGCGCCCGAGCTCTCCCGACTGGGTTCTACAACAAACAAAACAAACTAACAAAAAAACACAAAATCACGGATTTCTTTGACACCAAATGACGTTTATCGACCCTGAAAGGAGTGAAAAAAAATCGTGAATATTTTTATCTACGTAAACACAAAAAAAAAAACAGAAAAAATTATGACGCATGTATTTGTCAAGAAATTACCAAATCCCTAAATGGTCAACATACTTACTTAGTATCAAAGAAATCCATGGCTATGTGTAATATTCTCTGTTATTTTGACGCGGAACCAGTCTCCTGTGCAGTCACAGTAGGGGTGACTTCTCTCTCTCTCTCTCTCTCTCTCTCTCTCTCTCTCTCTCTCTCTCTCTCTCTCTCTCTCTCTCTCTCTCTCTCTCTCTCACACACACACACACACACACACACACACACACACACACACAGACCGGCGGCGGCGTGGCATTGCCCGTCTCAGCCCTAATATAGAAATGCTGCACACACTTGCTTGCCTCCGCGTTGCCACCGCCGGCGCTGCCCCGAGGCCCCCGCTGCCCCCGCGGAGGCTGGGGGGACTGGGGGCCAGGGCTGCCGTAGGAAGTGATGCGGTGCAAGTGGTTCCTGTCCCCGTCCGTACCCACCGCAGTACGACAGGCCCCCACGGGGCGGGGCGGGAACCAAGGTCATTCCCTTATGCAGGTTCAAGGTCACGCGCGAGTCGTACCCTCCAACAAGACGACACGCTTCTTCGTATACTCTGCATCTGCACCGACGCCAGGCCGCTGATTTGCGCCTCTTCTGGCGCGCATGTAGTAATGCGTGTCATCACTTGCGCTGCTCTCGGCCAATGGCGGCCCGGGGGCGCGCCACGCCCCCCGATCAGCAGCCAATCACAGAGAGGTGGCGGCATCCGAGGCCGCACCGGACCGGACCGGGCAGCCGGACGGTAATGGCAACAACCACAATGACGACATGTGTGATCTGCAGCGACGAAGGGCGTTCCGGGCGCGAAAACGACGTCGTTCTGACCCGCATCGACATGAAGTAGCGCGCGGGGGCAGAGGGGCGCCGTCCGGGAACTCCGTAACACCACCTCCCTCGTTACCTAGCCCGCGGACCAATGAGAGCGGAAAGGCAGAACGCTTTTTGTCGGGAAAATAAAATGAAAAGCTCCGTGTCGCCGGCGACAACATAATGAGGGGCGTAAAGCGAGAGACAAAAAGTAGAAAGGGGCGGGGGAAAAGAGACTTGGCGATTCTCTCAGGCAATCAAAAGGATGACATACAGGACTCCCCCCCCCCCCACCCCGCGTTACGCTGCCGACACGTGTCGTGTGGTTGTTGTTGTTTTTTTTTTTATGTCCGTTTGATCCGACATGCCGCCGGCCGCCGCCCACGGCGCAACGCATCCAGGCCGCACCGCACAGCGGGCCGCTCACCGCGGAGGGTCCCACTAACAGCCCATCAGCCGCGTTTCAAACAGACTAGACCGTTCATTGACGGCAGAGCGGCTGTTGCTGGGCTGCTGCTGGGCTGCTGCTGGGCTGTTTCTAGTCTCGGCTCCAGCCGCGGCCAGCAGCCCTCAGGTAACCACAGGGCCCACATCTCATCGCACTACCAGAACCCCTGTCGTCGGGCTGCGCGAGGCCGGACGGAAACACGCGCTCGAGAGTGGTGGTGGTGTTGACGGAGGCGGCGGGAGCCTCGGCGCGACCAGGATGGGGGCCTCGTCGACGGCGAGGTGAATGGACAGGTCCTCCCGCCGCGTCGCGCCCCGCCCCGCCCGGCCCCGCGCCTTCACGCGCCGCCTGCGAGGGGCAGGGCGACTTCCGTACCTATTTCTGTTCCCCCGTCGCGTACGCGGCGTACACGCGGCCCGCCCGGGGCCCGGGGAGCCCTAGGGAACCCGGGGCACTACCTCCCCCTACAGAAACAAATAACAGGGAGCCGACGGCACAGCCCGGAGGTGGGGGTGGGGCCCCTAGCCGAGGCTGGCGAGGCCGAGAGCTTGGCTGAGGGAGGGGCGGCGTCTCATCGAACTAAGTAGAATTTCGGAGCGATATTCTGCAGGATGATCAAGACTGGAGAGCCGCTCCAGCCGTGGCTCTGCCGGCTTTGCTGCCGTGTGGCGGCCGCTGGCTGCGTGCAGCTGTGCAGCTGTGCAGCTGTGCAGCTGTGCAGCTGTGCAGCTCCACTGACCCCGTGCCGGCACTAGCCGGACACGGACCCGCCAGGACCCGGCGGCGTGGCGGCGTATCGACGGCCTGCAGTGCAGAGCCGTGTCGCACAACTGGGAAGTAGTACAGGCGGGAGTGGTCGGACCTCCAGCTCCAGCTCCGGGGTGGGCTTGACGCGCCGCTCAGCACAGAAAGTCTTCCCTGATGCACCGCGGCTCTGGCACAGTTTTCGGGGCGGCCAGGCTGGGCGCGACGAACGACGTTACGTGTGGCGGCTGCGGCGGCTGGCGCCATAAAAAGCATCCATTCATGCATATGCATTCTCCGGCGGTGCCGGGCCGGGCCGGGCACCGCACTGTAAACACAACCGCACACGGCCGTAGCCCGCAGCCCGCAGCCCTCACCGACGTACGTGTCACTTGATCAGCGGGGCTCTAGTGATAGCGGGCTCTAGGGGACCGCAGCTACCGCAACCCGCATGTAGCTGGAGAGACTCAGAGTGTCTCTAGCCGGAGCTGCCGGAGCTAGAGAGACTCAGAGTGTCTCTAGCCGGAGCTACCGGAGCTGGAGAGACTCAGAGTGTCTCTAGCCGGAGCTAGAGAGACTCAGAGTGTCTCTAGCCGGAGCTACCGGAGCTGGAGAGACTCAGAGTGTCTCTAGCCGGAGCTGCCGGACCTAGAGAGACTCAGAGTCTCTGAGAGCTGCCGGGGCCGGCGGAGTTCAGCCCACACCATAACGCTGGCTCGCTGCCCTTTCGGAAACAGCCTTTGCGCGCCCGATTTGAATGTTAAGGAGACGACAGCGAGGTGCCCGCGCTGCCCGCCGTATGTTTGTATGCATGAGAAGTGACGGGAGGCGACGGGGGGCACGACGACTAGCCCAGGCGCAGCAGTGGCGCAGCAGCGGCGCAGCCAGGCGGCAGACCAGCAGGAGCCCGACGTGGTCGCGGCCAGAGGTCTCGCTGCGGTCGTGTCATGTCCAAGCCCCCTCCCGGCCTCCCCCTGGAATCCCTCATCGTGCTCAATTTCATCATCGTCAACATCATCATGCACCGCTAGACACATGTAGATGCAGCCGCGGGGGCGAAAGGGTGTCGAGCGCGGAGAGTGGCGCGGTGAGCCGTCGGTCTCAGCGGCGGCGCAACTCACGGAGGCGACGTGGAAAGCAAACACCGAACACCGAAAGCCGATCCGAACTAAATTCCGGCGCGAAAATGGCAGCCTCCGGTGCAAGGACCTGACAGTGGCGGTGGCTTGGAAGGCGTTGACATTCGCCAGGCGTCTGTTTATACACGGAACTGCGGGGAGAGCGAATGTCGGACTGGACGGGACGGGACGACGGACGTCTCCCCTGAAAGAGCTCCTTCATTACCACAGAGCAGGGCCGGGCCGGGCCGGGGCTGGCCGGGGCTAGCCGGGGCTCGTAGGAAAACATGCACTGCCCTCTACATTCATTCCCCGCGCGCCGCCCATCAGTCATGCCCTGCACTGCAGGCGGCCGAGCATCACACACTTGCTCTCCTTCTTCTTTTGCATCATCTTGTTCCTGCTGCTGCAGCAGCAGCAGCAGCGGAGCCAGAGGACGGGGACCTCGCGGCGAATCGCAGTGTCTGCATCGGCCCATTTATATATAAGCACCCCCCCCCCCTCCTTCTCTCTTATTCACTCATCTCCCTGTCTCTCTCACTCCCCCATCAGGGCGTGGGACCTCCGACGCCGCTGGTAGCAACAGACAAGAAGGCACCCTCTCCTCTCAGTGCACTTGTCTGCCATGCGTTCAAAAATAGCGCCGTTCCCGCGCCCCGTCCATCCGCTCCGCCAACGACTGCTCAGCACTGCTCAGCGCCGCTCAGCACTGCTCAGCACGCCTGACAGTGCAGCGCATGCTGAGCAACATTTTCCGGAGCACAAATAATGGAACGCCTCTGTAAGAATTGAGAATTCGAGAAAGTTGAGGACAACACCCACTGATAATTCTCTCTTGCTAAATTTTAAATGTATTCGCGTTTTATGGCGTTGGGCTGGAAACGAAAGTGTGACATATTTCCCCCCAACCCAAACACAGTCGAGACAGTCGAGAGGGGACCGAAGACTCTAATTTGCTGTCCAAAGATGGCGCCAAAGAGACAACGTTATTTTACATCTCCTGCCGGAACATTCGGTTGGGGTTTATGGCGTGTCCGCCGAGTTTGGAGCAGATGAACCCTGTTTCCCTCCATTGCTCGTAAATTTATGCAAAACCGCAGAGAGAGAGAGAGAGAGAGAGAGAGAGAGAGAGAGAGAGAGAGAGAGAGAGAGAGAGAGAGAGAGAGAGAGAGAGAGAGAGGGGGGGGGGGCGCTAAATCCGTCGCCTCTCTTTTTGCCAATATAACGACTCTTAATGAACGTCTTTCGCAAACCAAAGATGACGAGGTTTCCCTATCAGGCACAAAACAAAATTTATCATAACGCATTACTCTCCTCTCCCGGACAAGCGTCCCCGCCGCATGCGGTGTCCCATCATCACTGCGCGGTTCTGTTCCAAAGCAGGCAAACAACCACATCGTCGTCTTGGGAGTCTCACGCTGACGACGCCGGGTCCGTCCGGGTCCGTCCGGCTCCTGCGCGACCAGACGGAATCAATGGGCCGTTTGTACAGAGGCCCCCCCCCCCCTCCTCTCCCCAGTAATGCCAACAAAACGAACAGCGCGCCGCTTGGACAGCAGGCGGACACCAGCAGGCAGCGCATGGCCATGCTGAGGCATGCCGAGCCATGCCGGGGCACTCGGCTGCACGCTGGGCTTTAATAACATTGATAAACCCTTCCAGGAGGAGAGACGGAGACAATAAACACCCCGACTGGAAGAAAAATGACGCCGGCGGGCGCAGACGCTGGAGAATCCAAACCGACTGGCCCGGCAGCGGCGGTGGCGGCGGTGGCGGCGGCCAGCCCATCCCGGCCCACACCCCGCCGGCCGGGCCTCGCGGCCGCTCGCGGCTCCGCGCTGCTGCGGTAGTGGTTGGTTGTTGCAGATCAAACAACATAATCACTGTGCGGAGGTAGTCGCGTAATTGAGAGCGAGCGGGCGCGGGGGGAGGGGAGCGGCGCGGCAGGGAAGCTGCGAACAAGCGTGGAACGGCCATACTGGTGGAGAAGAGCCGCAGCCGCACGGATCCTAACGCCCGGTATAGGCTATTATAAAACGCCTTTTACGACGCCGAATTAAAACACGCCGGAGAGCCGGGGCGGCCGGTGGCGGCGGAGAGAATAAACGGGTCCGTAAAACAAGATTACCGACATGACGGCGACGTTAGCACGCGCCCGGGCAGCACCGGAGCACCGGACTGCGTAGCCTGGGCCTCGGACACCGTCGACGTCCACGTCAGACGGTATGGTCCGACCCCGGTCGGGTACTAACCTAATCCCCTCTGCCGTGTCGCAGGTCGTGATCGCGAGATTTGCTCCATGACGGCACAGCCAGTCTGCTGCCATGCCCGCTGCGGGGACTTCCCCGCCTGCCGTGTGCGTGAGGGTGCGGGCGGTGCGGGGGTGGCGGGCACCACGCCGACGGACAGGTGCAGGGCCAGCAGCAAGCTCCCGCCCACGACCCACTCCACTCCAGCACGCCGCGTAGAGGCAGCCAGGGCGGTAACCCAGCTAAGCAGCTTTATCCAACGACGGGGATAAAGTTGTGGCAACTCGACCAGATTTCTTGAGGCGGTTCCTGGCATCAGTTCTTCTAGCAACCCATCCTAACCTAACCTAACCTAACCCAACCCAACCCAAACTAATCCACCTACCTGCCGTTTTGAAGGACCTGCTGCTTTGCTGCGGTTCCCGCAGCCATGCAGGCCATATGCCGTGCCCTTAGTGCCGCCGCACAGCCGCGTACCCACCGTACCCCCGTACCCGTACCGCACCGCTCTTAGCTCGTACCGCGCCGCGAGATGGGATCCATACTTGGTTGCAATATCTCCTCAGGGCCGAGTGCCGAACGGCTGGCTGGGCGGTTGCTGCCGATGGCGGCATCGGCACGGGCATCGGAAGGGGAGGGGTCTCTCTCTCTGTCTCCCCCCCCCTCTCTCTGTCTCTCTGTCCCCCCCCCCCCCTCTCTCTCTCTCTCTCTCTCTCTCTCTCTCTCTCTCTCTCTCTCTCTCTCTGTGCATTACTTGTTGCAGGGTGCGGCAGCAGAGGTGATGCCCGGCCTACTGCTTTGCTCCCGGCATAAGAAGCACAAGAGCGTAACTAGAGACGCGAGCCGCTTTTTTTCTTACCGGCCGGCCTAATTCGCTGTTAAGGAGAAGGATTAATTTGCCCGGCCGCTGTGCGACGACCAGCCAGGCCGGGTCCACGGACGAGAGAATGAGAGAGAGAGAGAGAGAGAGAGAGAGAGAGAGAGAGAGAGAGAGAGAGAGAGAGAGAGAGAGAGAGAGAGAGAGAGAGAGAGAGAGAGAGAGAGAGAGAGAGAGAGAGAGAGAGAGAGAGAGAACAGCAAGGCTGAAGCTGGCTAAAGCCCATGGCGATCGGTCATCCGCGGTCCACACGGACTTCCTTTGTATGGTGCCAGGTGCCCCCCCCCTCCCCCCTCCGGTCGTCTGAAGGGTCGCCGTGGGGACCCGGCTACGCCACCGGACGTCCTTGGCGGTCCTTGGCTTTCGTACCGCCGTGTGTGTGTGTGTGTGTGTGTGCAGCAGGGTGCCGGGACCGCCCCGCCCCCCGCGACTAGGCCGGCCACCGGTGTGATACGACCCACAGGTTCCGGTCCAGTCCGGCACGGCGCACCGCTAATGCTCGGTGTGTTCACATCGCGGACTCTCCTCCTCTCAGCTGGTCGCGACAGTGCGTGGCGTGGCGTGGCGCGGCGTGGCGTGGCGCGGCGTGGCGTGGCGGTGCACCGGAGGACCGGAGGCGGCGAGGCCACTCCAGGCCCCGCCACGCGCCATCTCGGCGTCGCCGGTGTGGCGGCAGTCGCGGCCGCGAGCACCCCCCCCCCTCCTCTGGCGTCGGGGGGTGCACCGAGCCACAGGGGGGCGTCGGGGGGCCGCTGCCGCGCCCCGGGGGCTGTTTGCGTGTCGGAGGGGCCGCAACCGCGACCTGGCGCCCCCCGCGGCCCCGGTGCGGCCTGCAGGGCCCCCGGGAGGCGCAGATGGCGGCCTCGGCCCCGGCCCGTCCCGGCGGCCCGGCCTCCCGGCCCGGTCCGGCTCTGCTGCTCTGCTCTGGCTTTGGTATGGGGCCTTAGCTTCTCACCCTGACCCGCCCCAAGCCAGCCTGGCAGCCCGGCCGTGTCGGCAGCAGTCAAAATGTGCTCCTGGCTCCTGCTACGGCTGGGTCTCCTGCGGCCAGATTCATCGAAGAGTGCCGCGGGGTGGCCGGGGTAGGCCGGCCCGCAGCTGCGTGCACAAGTCGTGGTTGCCTACCCAGCAGGCGCCATGTGCCCCGTGCAAGACTCCGGCCCTCCCTTGCGAGAATGTCTCGTAGAGGTACTGAATGGATGATACCGAGAGGAGAAGCGTCGTCATGGCGACCGCCGTAATGGCAAAGCCGAAAAAAAAAGAAAAGAAAAGCTCCAGGGTGACCAACCGCCTTTTGATACAGTGCAATCCGCGAACACAACACAACACAACAGTTGCGAACCTGCCGCCCTGCCCCCTTTCCGACCCCTTTATAGTCTGCCGTTTCCTTTCGTTCTGTTCAGCATCTCCAGTGCGCGGACGGACGGAGCTTTCATAAAGGGACGTCATGTAGGGAACACTATTAGCTGGACACACACGCACACACACTCACACACACACGCGCTCACACTCAGCGGGGCAATCTACCCCGTCCCTGTGTTGTGCGAAGTTCAATGGGGTTAAGTTGCGTCACCCAGTGCCTGGCATACGCCCGCCCTGCCCGCCCATAGCGTCCCCGCTGGACTCTACCCGCACCGATGTGAAGCAGTGACGTGTCCTGGTCAGATGAAATGACCGCATCAAGTGCGACAACTGCAGCACGACAGAGCACGACGCAACGAGTTGTGCGACTCGCAAATGGATCTGACCCTTTGGCCGTCTTCATTCGCCAGGGGTGATATGGAATTTTTTTTTTAACGGCGCCTAAAAAGGAACGATGTGGACGAAGATGTGGAGGTCGTGAACAATGGCACCAGACCAGAGCCATAGGCGCAAGGCGCGTGGGAGGCGGGTGGAGGCCAGCGGAGGCCGCAGGAAGGTGCAGGACCGCAGAACAAGGCGCAGAACGCACAGGGTTCGCTGCGTTCGTGTCATTCGTCCGTTCGCGAGTTAAAGAGGTAAAGGGACGAAAAAAGGCGCGCGAACCCCACAATTATCCCTTGTAAATTTAGCGCGCTCATGGCGCCCACTTAGCACTTTCCCTTCGTAACCAGCCGCAGCAAGGGCGGAGAGGACAAAAGACGCGGCGCGTGTTCACGTGGCCCTCATAGGTGGGCCCTTGGGGGGCCCTTTAGGTGGGCCCCGCCTGCCCTTCCTTTCCCGTGGGACCTGCGCCCTCTGCATGTGGCCCCTTCCCTCGGCACGGCCTGGGCACGGACTGGACACGGCCTGCACACGCGTTGCATGCTGACCAGAGACGTACCCGCCGCGCCGCGTGGGTGCAGGGAAGGATCGAGCCCGCATTGGGACTCCCTAATTACAGGAGGAGGTTCGCGGGGATTCGAACCCGTGCCCGCGGCGGCTAGCTAGACTAGGCGGGTTTGTCCGCGGCGGCGGTCTGTGCGCGGAAAAAAGAAAAGTGACAGTCCACTCCATCACGCGCCATATGCGACCTGCGACAGCGAACGTCGTTTACAAGGCAAGCCGAAGCCAAAACCACCCACGCGCCGTGCCGCCGTGCCGCCGTGCCCCGGCCCGGCCCCGAGCCGACACGGACGGGCGGCAGTGGTGGCGTCCGGAGGGACGGGACAGAAAGCTCTCATTGGAGCGGACACGTACAGCGTGACGCAATGGGGGATAGCACGGAGTTTTACACCACTCTTAAGCGGGCACTCGGCGCCTGCTGGGTAGGCAGCCGTGACTTTGTACGCGTGCACGCGTGTCGTGCGGGCTGGCCTACCCTGGCGCCTGGGTTCGAACACCCCCGCCCTGCGCGGGACCCTCGGCCTCGGACACTCTCGGTCTCCTCCTGATGGCTCAATCTCATTCGGGTGCCCCAACGCGGCCGGCAGGGCGTGGCGTGGTAAGCGAGACAGGCTACTTGACGACGCGCGGCACATGTCCTTTGTACGCGAACCTCCTTTGATGACAGCGCGATAATTCCGTCATTAAGACGTCACACGCACGCACGCGCACGCACGCGCCTTGTGTCACAGACAGCGCCCGCAGGTAGCAGGTGTCGCTGCCCGTGGACATGTCGCGTATCGCAACGAGGAGCAAAACAGATGCAAATGACACTTACATCAGCACATGGTGGCGGCGCGGCGCGCTGACCGCAGGGGACCGTCCGAGTATGCGAAATCCAACAGGCGTGCGGCGGTTCAGAGATAAATCCTCGTGGAAGGGTGACAAGTTTGCAGAACAATCACTACACTCGCTCTCCTCTCCGCGGGGAGCGCCGATCAGAGAACGGGCGTGATCGCGGGCGGCGGCAGGCGGGCGCGAACCTCCGACCTCAGCGGCGGGACGGAACGGGATGCGATTCAGCGCTGCCCCGGCTCAGCTCGGCTCGGCTCGGTTCGGCCCGCACGGCCCGGCACTAGCTCGACTCGCAGTGACTCTACGGAACGCCTGGGCTTGGCTCTAGTCTCCACTCCAGCTCCACGCCGACTGAACTGGCAGGCAGCAGGCAGCGGCAGCAGGCGGCGGGACAGGCAGCGTCGTCCACCAGCCGCAGCCGCAGCCCCAGCCCAGGGCCTAAACTCCTCCGCGCGCTCGGCTTGGGCTTGGCTCGGCCGGGGACCGAGGAGCACGGGCGGGGACGCGGGCGTCCCCCCTGCCTCCCCTACCCCGCCCGCTGCCCACACCACCCCTCCCCGTCCTCCCCTCTCGCGCGCGCGCACGCACGCACACACACGCGCGCGCACACACTCCTTCCCATTCTGCGACCTGCCGTGTCGGTGTGCTCGCCATTCCTCCACAGCAAAGTGTATAGCATTGCAATCACGGCCTGTCCTTAAAATTCCAAGGGGAGGGAGGGGGTTGATTTTTCGCCCGAAATTTCAAAAAAAAAAGCAAACCCGTCCATATTACTAAGACTGGCAAAGATTAGCACGCATTCATGAGTTCACTCATTTTTGCGTGAAGTTCCTGGTTACTTTTATGAATCCCTTTATGATGAGCTGAGATCTTGGACTCCAGCGGATGCGAACCGCGGTGTCGGAGGGAGGAGAGGGAAGACCACGACGACGAACGGTTCTGCGTGTAGACCAACTATGAGAAATCCTTTGGTCGCTATCAAAGCCTATTGTTGGTCGGACCTCGAGTGCTCTCTGCGAGAGACCCCTAAGAGCAGCCGGGGCCGGGCGTCGGGAGAACAAACCGACGATTCGTTGAAAATCATGAAGTGCCCGCGGTGGTACCGGGACCCGGACCCTGAGACCAGCACGTTCACATCGACGTCGATATCAGTGCCGCAGTCGACACCGACACCACGGGGCTTGCGATATGCCTTGCGAAACGGACGCACTGCGATGTCTCTGTCCCTACCTCGACGGCTCAGGCCACGCAGAGGTGAGTTATCGTCACATGGTTTTGCAGGGTTGAACGCTTGCGGGCTTTGTCATGTGGTGTGGTTTTATTTTCTCACGGCCCCCTAAAATCGATTGGTTGTGTTTAGAGGGAAGGGGATTCGCTTCGGCTAGTAAGCAGTACGTTTTCAAAAGTCCCGCCCTGGTCCCTGGTCACACGCCCAACGCCTACTAGAAATGCCCACGCCCACCGCGCCGTCGCTGTATCGACCTTAAGGAAGGCGGTGACATTTTGTAAACATTCCCAAAACTAACCTAGTCTAATTAATGTATTCTCTCAACTTGGTCGTCTCAAAAAAATATTTTGCGGCGTGCGACATTGCTCACAAGTCATGCTAGTGTTTCTTAATTAATAGTTAAGCGCAGTTCGCGTTTTCCATGAATTTGGAGCTGTGCGCTCTTTTATGGCAATGTTTACAGTAGCAACCTTACGTTGCTGTTGATAGTTTTATCATCATTCTCCTTCCTTTGGACCAAATCGTAAATATTGACGTCGTGAAATTTCCGCTAACTCTCAGGTAACACGGTAGAAGTGTTTATTAACAATAGTTCTGTTAAAAGTACCGTAGATCTGAACCTACTGTTTACCTCTGCTTTTGCTTTGCATTACAGAAATCATGGAGGTAGATTTGACAGATGATGACATCACTGTCACGCGACCAATTGTTCCCTCTAAAATTATCCCTTCGTCGAAGGATACTTCAAACTCTACCCCAAAATCAACATCCCCTTTGTCCACATCAAAGGCTACTTCAAAAGCTCGCACACCTTCTTCTTCTAAAGCTGCTGCACCCCGTCCTCAGAAAGCAAAACAAACCACATCAGATGTTGAGATGGTGGAAATAATATCAGATGACGAAGACATCATATTTGAGGACGCTCCAAGCAAGGATAAAAGTCAGGTGCCGGGTAAAACAACGCCTACCAGTATTCCTAGGAAGCCTTCTCCTCTCATATCCCCTGTTGTATCTCAGCAAAAGGAAATTCCTAGAACTGATGTAATGGAACTGGATGATGATATAGAAGTTCTAGCTCAAAAACCCATGGCAAAAGGGAGTCAAAAGGTACCTCAAGTCTCAGCAACAGTGTCAAAAAAGGCAACTGTGTCAAATAAGGCAACTGTGTCAAATACGGCAACTTTGTCAAAAAAGGCAACTGTGTCAAATACTGCAACTTTGTCAAATAAGGCAACTGTGTCAAATAAGGCAACTGTTCGATCAAGAAGTCGTTCCAAAAGTCGCACACAAGAGGACAAAATGGATGTTGATGATGTGATTGAAGTTGTTGAGATTCCTCAACCATCTTCCAAAGAAAAATCACTAAATTCTGATGCCAAAACATTATCAAAATCTACCTCAGTGCAGTCTGATGTGTCAAAGGGTGGGAACTCTGAAAGTCTTAAGTTATCAAGATTTGCAACTGTACAGTCTGATGTGTCAAAGAGTCAAATCACCGATACTCAAAAGTTATCAAGAATTGCAACTGCACAGTCTGATGTGTCAAAGAGTGGGAACTCTGAAAGTCTTAAGCTATCAAGATTTGCAACTGTACAGTCTGATGTGTCAAAGAGTCAAGTCTCCGATACTCAAAAGTTTCGTGCTTCTCTTCGTCCTGATATTTCTAAAAATAGGCAATTAAATGGAATCTCTGATGCCAAAAGTGCATCAAAATCTGGATCTCCACCATCTGATGTTTCAAAGAGTGATAACACAAAGGGCACAACAAATTCTTCAGATAAAACCACAATTGACTCTGATGATATCATTGAAGTTGTTGAAACTCCTGCTAAGGTTACAGCAAAACATATCAGTACTGTACAAAAGACTAAGACATTTGTTGTAGA
The DNA here is from genome assembly GCA_038380765.1 of Odontothrips loti. Classification (NCBI taxonomy): domain Eukaryota; kingdom Metazoa; phylum Arthropoda; class Insecta; order Thysanoptera; family Thripidae; genus Odontothrips; species Odontothrips loti. The sequence continues at coordinate 8,819,416 of CM076249.1, forward strand.
TATCTCTGAGGATGATGATGGAAGTAAAAAAAGGGAATCACATGGCGAGAAGAAATTAGAAAACAAGTGCTTAAATGTAAGCTGTAACTCTGGCAAAGATCTTGCAAGTGCTCCAATGTTTGTTGTGAGTTATTATGGCTGTAAAGTTGTGAAGGGAAAGTATGAAGTGTGTGCTGAATGCTTTGATGCTGCTGTCAATCATCATCAGGTATTTGTGGAATTTAAAATATTTAGATGATTATTATTTTTTTTTAAAAATAAAGTTGGGTAATTTAAATTTCTTGCCATTTTCAGAAACTGACTGAAATGTTGCTTGACCAAAAATCTCTTTTCTCTTATGATAAGTTCCCTCTTAATGACATTACTGTGGTTGATCTAGATTCAGACGAAGAACTAGATCTTGGTAAGTATGACATTAATTTATCCTTTCAGAGAGAAATACTATTATTTGTTACTTATCACCTTTCTTTCTATCTTTCTTGTTTTTACTTTTCAGAGGAGACCCCTCTTCCATTTTCTGTACTTCAAGATGTGGAGGAAAATCTAGAACAAGTTCTCAACGAGAGACTATCCAAAATTGATTTGGATTATCAAATAGGGGAGGCTACTGGTTATTTAAGTGAGAAGATGACATCATTGGAGTGTAAGTTTAAATTGTAAAAGCTCATGAAGTATGGTGAATTTGCTTTGATTTATAAAGCTGTATTTTTATGTTGCATCTTTTAGTGGGAGGTATGGAAATGGATAAAGAATATGATATGCTTCAGAAGAAAATTGATGAAATGCGTCGTCAGGTTTACAAAAGTCATGAGCCTATCATCAAGGCAAGACTATGCTGCAAGTTTAAAGGATGAGCTTTGTTGTTTTCCCTTCTCATAGTTGCTAAAATTATTCTTACTTTCATTCTTAGGAACTTCCTAGCATTGACATGGACCCTATGCCTGCGGTATTCAAACCACCTTTGCCAGCCATGCCTCAAGCCATTAAAATTGAGCAATCGGCACCATTCCCTTATCGAGGAGTAGCCATGAAAAAGGTCACACCAACTTCCCCAAGTAGATCAGTATCATCTCGGTCAGATGGATCCGTAAGTATTCTACACCAATTCATGATGAATTTATATTATAAATCTGCTAGTTAAATATTGGAGGTAACCTTTGTTAAGATTTTTCAAAGTGTGATCTTATTCTTGAATTTAGAGTCAAGATGTTGTTGCGCTGGAGCAAATCAAATCCCAGGTATCAGTACCGTTGCCTCCAATTGGAATGCTAGTACGACCTAAACCGCGCGCTAATGACATTGTATATGTCATGAAAATGAGCTTCTTTGGTGTTTGGCTGAGAGGGCGTGTCATTGAAGTCATCACTAATACAGCTTCAGGTGCCCCTGTAAGTTCATTTTAGTTTATGAAAATCTGACTTCTTTAATATTTGTGTTTGAAAAGCAGAACACCATAATTCCTTGTTTTCATACTCACAAGCTTTTTTGTTTTACTAGATGGTTCAATCTCTTTATAAAGTGAGAATGGAGATTCAGGCTAATCGGAAACAGTTTTCTATTAAGACTGTATCAGGCCGTCACATGGCATATCCCAATCCAGCTCAAGTCCGTCTTCCAGTTGGTACTCGAGTTATAGCTGTTTTCCAAGATGATGAAAGCTGTAACCAAAATAAAGGAGGATCTTACTATTCAGGTCTTATTGCTGAACCACCAAAGTCAAACAATGAGTACAGGCAAGTAAATTTGGGAATTAACTTTGCAGTATAGATCCACTTGATAGAACCATCTCATCAGTGGATATGTTAATGGCTATTTTTCATTGCTATTTTTCCAGGTACTTAGTATTTTTTGATGATGGTTATGCTCAGTATGTTAACCATAACAAAATTCTAGTGGTTTGTGAGAGCTCTCTGAAAGTGTGGGATGACATCCATCCAGACTCTCGAGAATTCATACGAACATATTTACAAAATTATCCAGAGCGCCCAATGGTAAAACTAGGACCAAATCAAGTAGTGAAAACTGAATGGAACGGTCAGTCCAAATTAATCAACATTTACTTTTTGACTGTTAAGTAACTTTCTTTAAAATTCTATCAACTACATTCCGTTTTCTTAAAACAGGTAAATGGTGGATTGCTCGTGTAGTGCAGGTAGATGGTTCATTGGTGAAGATGAGTTTTGATGCTGATAAGCGCACAGAGTGGATATATCGTGGATCCACCCGCTTGGCTCCTCTTTACACAGAATTAGCTCAACGGCAGGCAAGACAAGAGAGTGGGGCCGGTGGCACTATAAGTCGTATGCGTGGTATGGGCATGAGAAGGGTATGTGAAGTTTGCTTTATGCTATGCTTTCTTCTCTATTTAGTGGTTCATTTGTTCCATTTGCTATCCTTTGGAAATCCAACTTTTGATTAAGTCATGACACCATTTTGTGTATGTGCAGGTGAATCAGCCATACGTTGAGTACACCCAAAACATTGGAACGGAAGATGATACAAATGAAACTCCAGGTAATTATTTCCCCTGACAAGTTGTGAAGTGATTGATTATTTTGGTGTACGAGTGAGTACAAGTACATACCGTGTCTCATGTTACAGCACCAACTATTGTTCGAGCCGTTGCAAAGAAAAGCACTTCAAAAAAGCAGGAAGTACCCACTTCTCCTATTCATACTGCAAGACCTGGATTCTTCAACCCAGAAAATATTGGTGTTGTTAAGGTAAGTCATTGACAATTCATTGAGTATTAATCTGATGTTGTGCGTCCTACGTTTAAAATATTTTCTTTCTCTTAATCTCAAGGAACTACAACTACCAAAAGATGCTCCTATGCCAAAACGGTTTCAGTCTCATAAATGTGGTTCCCATTGTATTGATTGGATTAATTATGACCCTGTCAAAATGCGAGGTTACAATCCCTTATCAATTCCATTGTATTGTGGCTGGCAAAGGTAAATTGAATTATGATGTTGAGTTGGAAAATCAGAAACCATGTTTTCACACATGTTGTTTATGTCTGCTTGCAGAGAGCTTCCTAAATTCAGAAAGAAAAGCACTATTATGTACACTGCACCATGTGGCAGAAGGCTGCGCAATATGGAAGATCTCCATAAATATTTACGCATGTGCCAATCAAATATGGCAGTTGATCTGTTTGACTTTGATTATTGGGTGAATGCTTTGTCAGAATTTACTCTCTCTGACAGAGTTCGAAAGTATATTGTGCAAGAAGTAAGAAAAATGTCCCTTTGTAATGCTTGTGAAATGTGACACTCATCTAACCATATGTGTTTTTGTTTTTTTGTTTTTTTATCTGTTCATAGGATATGACTAATGGTAAAGAAAATGTGAAAATTCCCCTAATTAATTATATTGATCATTCACTACCAACATACCTTGAGTATAAAACTCAACGAGAACCTTATGAAGAGGTGCGTCTGAATTTAGACGAAGAGTTCCTTTGTGGGTGTGACTGCACTGATGATTGCCTAGTAAGTTTAATCATTATATGTGATTTTTAAGCTTGGAGCAACTTCCTAAAATAATGCATTCTTGTCCCTGATTCCTCTCAAAAATTCCTTTGCTCAACAGAATAAGGACACTTGTGCCTGTTGGCAATTAACAATTCAGGGATCATCCCTCTATCCAGGCGGTGTACCTGACCCTAATGTAGGCTATTATTACAAGAGATTGCAAGAACGAGTTATCACTGGAATTTATGAGTGCAATCCACAGTGAGTTTGTTGTTTCAAACCATCTCCTTCCAAGTCTAATTCCAAAGATACTTGATGTTTAAATGTTGGTGCGTGTGTTTTCAGATGCAAGTGCTCCAAAACAACATGCTTAAATCGAGTTGTTCAGCATCCACTTCAGTTAAAACTGCAACTGTTTAAAACACCAAACAAAGGATGGGGTCTTCGTTGTATAAATGATATTCCTAAAGGGACCTTCATTTGTATTTATGCAGGCTACCTCTACACTGAGCAAAAAGCCAATGAAGTAAGAGCTAGAATGGAACAAAATTTATTGTACTCTTCTGTTGTTAGAATTACTATCTATCTTTTATCTGTTACCTGTAGATTGGAAACCAAGACGGTGATGCTTATCTCGCAGAGCTTGACTATATTGAAGTTGTGGAACGCATGAAAGAGGATTATGAGAGTGATGTTGAAGATGATGAAGAAGATGCACTAGTTGATAACCAGCCCCCTCAACCGAAGTCAGGAAGTATGATTTCCAGATTGTGACAGAGTTCAAATGAGAGTCAGAAAACAGTCACTGTTGTTTTCGAATAATAACGATTTTTAATTACATTTTCCTTGTTCTAGAAGATAATGATGGTGAAGACAAACGAAGCAATAGGACAAAAAATAAAGATGAGACAGATGCTGATTACAAAATAGGCTGGAGGTCGTCTTCAGATTACAATTCAGATGACACAATCAGGTATATTATTAGACACATAATGGCTCCTCCAAAATCATGATGTGTTTTGGATTAATTTTTAAATTTGTTTTAACTTTTTGTCAAAGGTCGCGTTTAAGGAAAAGAACTGCTGCAGATCTAGATTCTAGTGATGGTAAAATTAGTTTTTCAAATTCAATGTCTTGGTGTGTTTAGCAAATGTTTCTTGAAATAAATTTTAAGTAACTTTTTTCTTGTAGGTGAAAAGGTAACCAAAAGGAGAGGAGATCCCGGTGAAGAGGATGATGGAAGTGATGATGACAAACTGGGTAAGATGTCGCTGTAATTTGCTAGCCATTTTATTTACAAATGTACGGTATGTTTAGTATTAGTATTTTAATTTTTTTATCTCAGAACGACTGCCGTCCAGCTTCACACCAAAACCTTTAAAAAAGCCACAAATTGTTGCTGAGAAGCCAGTTAACCGTTTTCAGTCCGTCAGGAAATTTTATGGACCAAATGAGCATGTGTACATTATGGATGCGAACAAAGTTGGAAACATTGGTCGTTATCTCAATGTAAGTAGCCAATGGTTACAATTTCTCTTGCTAAATTGTAATGTTTATGACCTTAACATGTCTTCTTTTTTCTCTTTTGTAGCATTCTTGTAGTCCAAATGTTTTTGTCCAAAATGTGTTTGTGGACACTCATGATCTCCGTTTTCCATGGGTTGCCTTCTTTGCTCTGACTTACATTAAGGCAGGAACTGAATTAACATGGGATTACAATTATGAAGTCGGGAGTGTTCCTGATAAACAAATTATTTGCCAGTGTGGAAGTTTAGAATGTCGTGGACGGTTATTGTGATTGATTAGAACCTTTTATTAGCACAACCTGTATATTTTATTTTTGATTTTAATTCATGTATCAAAATACTACTGTTTCTATTGTAACTGCCTGCTTCAATATGTGAGGGAATGACCTTAATTAGACCTAATCCTCGCTAGGACTATCATATGAGTTTGAACTCCTTGCAATAAAGAGTTTGTTATTGGTGTATATGTTTCCCTCTTATTTCTCTCTACTCCCTTCTCACATGGTCACAGCCGAACCGGCAAGACCGGCAGTCCACCACTGCAACCTCACCCCCCCCCCCCCACTACCCTTTTATTACGAATATTATCTGTCTCATATTAGCCAAAGAGACCATGGAAAAGCTAAGACTTTGCACTACAATCGGCTCGCTTACACCCCCATCTAAATTGAACAGGAAAGGAGCGAGAGGGGAGGGGCGTAAGTGCTGGCATGCGCTCGGCCGGCCGGCCGGCCCAGCGTCCGAACGTACATCTAGTCGGCGCTCTAGTCCGCGCTAGAATTGTCGGATCGGCTAGGTAGACACATCACTGGATAGCTAAGACTTTGCACTACAATCGACCTTCCCACACTCTCAGACGAAAAGTCAACCGTTTGCGAGCTGGGCTGGGAGGTCCGATAGGCCACCGCGCGCCGCATCTCCCATAAAACCCGGGCTGGCGGCGGCGGCGAACCGGCCGTCTCCTGGAAGGTAGACTAGCCCGCGGAATATCGAGACTCACGGCGGTGGGTGCTTTCGAGTTCGAGCCTCCTGGTAGCCTTCTATTGTTCTTGGTTTCAGATGCAAGCTAACTTTCACTTTTAGGCTTCTGGTTAAAAAGAACTGATTGAAAATGGACGTTACAAGAAGAAGTAAGTCTCACTTTCCTCCATCCCCCTGTTAGTTGCATTTGCTACAGATAATGACAACAATCGACTCCGTTATGTTTGTACCAGCAATCACCGCCGAAAACGTAACCTCCTTTGTTGCCATTGTGAAGTTTTACACGTATTTTGGGCGTTAATTAAGTTCAAATTAGACAAGGGCTCGCTTCGCTCGCCAATGATGAGGGAAACTTCATAATTCATATTGCTTCAACATGACTTTAGTTTGATAGTTCCATTTAATAGTTACCATTTTTCTTCTACATCTCACCTGATGCTTTGTTTGCTATGACTGTCAATGGACTTATTGACGTGATTGGTTATTGCAGATTTTCATAGCATCCTTCCAGAACTGAAGAAAGCGATATCCGAGGCAGAATTTATTGCTATAGACTTGGAGTTTACTGGGCTGTCATCTGGGGGAAAAGAGTTGGAACCTCTGCCATTTGATACACCCCAACAATATTATGAAAAAGTGTACCAAAAAGCTCTGGACTTTCTCCCCTTGCAGTTTGGGCTCTGCATATTTCAGCATGATTCCAAAGGAAACAGGTAAACCTAACATTATTGGCTAAGTAACCTGAAAGTTACAACTATATGTACAAGAAATGTATAACTACTTTTTAATTCATTCCATTGATTTCAGGTACACATATCAAGGCTACAACTTTTATATGTACCCATTTTCTAAATTGAAAGGATTCCCTGACAGCACTTTTCTAAGCCAATCCTCAAGTTTAGCATTTTTGTCATCGCATGGTTTTGATTTCAATAAGGCAATTGGAGAAGGTTTGTCTCTTACTGTCACAATCATTTCATGTCAGTATCATTTTATCTTGTTCTGGTATTTTTCTTCAATTTTGTTGTGTTGGGTGGCAGGTATTTCTTTCCTGACTCAGCCTCAGGAAGACAGATTAAAACTTACCATTGAGGAGCGTCATGAAAGAATGGAAAGAGAGAATGGCAATGAAAATGAAGTTCTAATACCTGATGACATGAAAACTCATGTGCAAGGCAACATGTATGTATTCACCTATTTTCTGTAAAGCTACAACTGTATTTACACGAATATAAGCCGCACCCCAATTTTAGAGGAGGAAAAAATTGTTTGTACACAGCTGCTTATAATCGTGTAATTAAATTATATATTTTTGATGTCTGAGTGCTCTCTTATGTTAATGGTTTCAGAAATAAAATAAAAGAATTTTTAGAAGACACAAGCGATACTAAAAGTGACTGTATGACATTGGAGCGCTGCAATGCCTACATGAGAAGACTCCTATATCAAGAGGTTTCAAAAGAATTTGGAGACAGAGTTCACCTTGAATCATGTGATGATAACTTTGTAAGTGACCCACCGATATTCAAACTCTCTCTGCCTTTGTCAGCAGCTGCATTATATCTTACTAATTTTTGTGATAGGCTTTGAAGGTTTTCCGAGGGGGAGGCAAAGAGTTTAGAAAAAAAAGAAATGAAGAAAAGAAAGAGAAAGAATGGAATGATTACCAAGAAGCAATTGGATTATCTCATTTGATCAAAGCAATTTCTAACTCAGTGAGTGATGCTTAAACTTGTCATCCTTGTTTTTCCAGTATTAGTTTTACTTATGCATGCATTTACTTCTTATCTTCTTGCTGCAGGGAAAATTAATTGTAGGCCACAATTGCCTCCTGGATGTGTGTCATGTTGTCAATCGCTTCCGTTATCCACTTCCTTCAAACTATGACAATTTCAAGGAACTTGTTCACCATGTTTTCCCCAGGTAACCAGACAGAAAAGTTGAATTTTTTTATACTTTTGTAAGTAATTTGTACATTTCACATTCCTTTGTTAACATTTCAGAATTATTGATACCAAATTTATGTCCACTGCTTCACCCATCAAAGATCTTGTTCCTGCATGTCCATTAGGAAAGTTATGGGAAGTATTGTGTGAAGCACCATTTAGCATGCCTAAAATCGGTAAGAATAATAATTTTATTCCTGAGATTTTTCGAAACATTCTTATATGTGTATTTTGATACTGGGAACTTATTCCTCCGCAGAGGGTAATGTGGATGGCTGCTCGTACAGTAACTTGGTTGATAAATCTCATGAAGGTGCATACGATGCCTTAATAACAGGGCAGTGCTTCCTGGGAATGTGTCATTTCCTTGGTAAGAGGATTTAAATCATATGTTTATCCATTGTTTCAATTTCCAAACTATTATTTCAATTTCTTTCTGTTTTCCCTCAGCAAAGGAGGAAGGCAAGAAGTTCTGCAATATTGAGTCAATAGATAGTATACTTGAAAGATTTCAAAACAGGTAGGTGGAAGGAGCGTGTGAGTTTGTGTTCCTCATGTTTTAAATTAAGCTGTATGCCAGCTTCAGATGACATTTATCTCCTTCTTTGACAGGTTATATTTAATGCGAATTCATGATACCCCTTATCTAAGACTTGGTGCTCCTGACGGTAAGTGTATTTTTGTCCTGATTTTTGCTGATAATTGGTAGAAGATATTTCATTCTTTACTTTTTCTGCAGCTAAACCCCCTAGAAATCATGTATTTCATGTGAAGTTTCCTCGAGACTGGAGGCAGTTTGACATTGTAGAACTTTTTAAACCATTTGGTATGTTTCTATTCATGTGACTGCATTTTTTGTTTCTCTGATAGCTGTGTTAAATTTAAAATACTGCTTTTCTTATTCTTAGGTCCTGTCTTTGTATCTTTCATTGATGATTGCTCTGCCTTTGTTGCACTGCATAAGAGAGATCAGGCAAAAGTTGTCTTAAAAACCATGGCAGGAAACGACTCATGCAAAGTTATTTCATTTTCTGCTTTTCAAAAGCAGAATGACAGGTGATTTCTTTTATTTTTATTTATTTTTCTTTCTCTATTCGTCTTAAGCACGTTTTCAAAACCTATGCTTTGGTGTGTTACAAAGATTGCCACAGGAGACTCTGCCAGCCTCTCCCAGCCTGGATCTTAGGAAGAGGAAATTAACTTCAGAATCACCTAATGTTTTCAAAAAGCATTGCAATATTGAACAGTAAGTGCATTTTATCATTTATTCTCTCTAATATAATTTTTAATTAGAGTATGCTGTCTGAGTTTGTGCTAGGGTAGGTAAACCTGGAGGAGCAGTATGAAAGTACATACATGCATGTTATGCCTGTCCTTCTTCATTAGGAGATAAATCATAGTTCTAATAATCATTTTCTCTGGTGTGTAAGAATTTAACAAATACTGTAGTTTGCACTTTCCTGTTCCCTCTTAATCGTCTATTTGTATCTTACTATTTTGTAATGGGTCTGCTTTCTAGTTTTAGTTGTTATATCAGAGTTATATGAGAACATTGTTATGTCTTAATGAATTTACCAACTTGCACTGCACATCATGTAGCATGTCCTCACAAGGAAGTAAGTTTTATTTCACCTGAAGATTCTCAGAATTTGTCTTTTGTCAATAGTATTACATTACAAGACTCCTCTTTGGTTCATAGGAACTTTAAGTTGAAGACTTTAATAACTATTTGTAAGAAACATGCAAGATCAGCCATCATGACAACCATTGCTAACAGCATGGCGGTGCTCCTGCTCCTGCTTGTTGACAGACGGCACCTGCCACTGCCGCCCGAGCTGTTGAGCACTCATTATCTTCTGGCCATCATCATGAACCGCTACTACTTGGACTGGCTGAAACATCCAATTGAGTGCTTTGCCTCGAAGCTGCTCACTCTGACCATCAAGATGCTCTTGGGCTTAGGACTTATGTCATCCATTTGTTTTGTAATTTGGTATTCACTAGTGATTGGCAGGCGGTGAGAAAATTTGTGTCACATTGTGATATTGCTGTAAGAGTGTGTATCAGCCATGAAATGAGATGTTGATCCAGTTTGAAAATGTTTTTAACTCTGATATAACAACTGCATTCATAGTTAAGAAAATAGAATTATCATTAGAATGTTCTCATAATACTGAAAGGATGTATTTTGCAAAGGTGTGCTCAAATTTTCCAAAAAATTTATAGTTTCATAATTTTTGGCTGTGGCCTGATTGTTGATCTTAATTCTTTTAAACTGATCTGCTCAATGTGTTTGCAGCAGGTTTATTAATCTGATCATACCATTTGAACAACTTTTATTACTGATGGCAAATTGGAATTCATACCTCCCTGTTTAAAATATATTGGCAATATCTATGTGATCACAGACTACATTGAACTTAGCAAACGTTCTATTTTTTTTTTATTTTTTTTTATAACGATAATGTAGTCAGAGACCTTTTAACCTCTCTTTTGTTACTCAGAAACAAATGGCTGTGATGTAGTTTATGTCTGTATTGTTCATACCATTTATATTATAGCATGTTCATGTTTTATTTTGATGCTTTGTCTGTTTCAATCTTTTCCTGCATAAATTGAAATAAAGGGGCAACCTATTTCTGGGTGGATCATGCCCTAATAGAACTGTAGTTTCTAGTACACTTTCAGTAACCAACAATGTGTTTTTAGATAACTGTAACAGTTTTTCTTTTGTGACGCAGTGAATGAGAACTTTGATGAGTGAGAAACAATTTAACATTGTATGGTATTTGGTATTACTTTTATTATAGTATGTAGTCTAATATTCAGTTGTCACTATTGTTTGACTGACTATGTATTTTCTCAGCTCTCTAAGCAATGTTATTTGATGTTGGTTCAGTTGCCTATTTAAATTAAAGATTTTGTTGAGCTGTACTTAACCAATTACCATTTAGCTTACCCTGAAGCCCTAAAACTGTCTTGTTCAAAAGTTTCTTTCACAACCATCTCTGTTTCCAGGCCTCCTACTTACGCGAAACGCAGTATTGATCCAATCCCAGAGGAGGCCGAATCAGAAACAGTGGGTGAGTATTGTCAGAGGAAAAATCATTTTTATATGGAGCATATTCCAATGCATTTAGTCTTGTTAAATTTGTTTGACAAGCAGTCAGGCTAAGTATCTTTCTGTTTCTCCGTTCTTTTCTGTAGTGTCCAATGAGGCTTCTCCAGAGTGTGGGGAAAAAACAAGCCAAACTGATAAGGAGTTTCCAGAGAATGAAGTGTGGGGTTGAATTTAGAGTAAATGTGACAAATGACGATTGTAGTAATTGGTGGGTCTCAAAGAATATTCAAAATCAACAATTCATGGGTTTCAGAACCCATACTGCATTTAATAGCTTTAAACATCACATATTTTTCCTGTGTCAAATTGTCAAAATAGTGTGACAAATATGACATTTGTAACATCTCATCATTTGTACATATTTTATACACTTACTGCAAGCTTGAGTCTTCTCTCAAATGAGCAAAATTGATTGTCTTTTCCATTATTTTTATGCACTGTATCCTTCATTTGCACTTGAAGGAAAATAATTAAATTGATTTTTCCATCACATCAATGTACAGTCGTTGCATTTAGTATTACTACTGTCTTATAACAGGACTTTGCAGTAGTTATACAGTTATGACAAAAATGTGTCCATTCACTGGATGGACTACTACAAAGCAAGATTTTTAAGTACAGCTCTGAAGTACTAATTTGACAAACCTGACATAAACAAAAGCTGAGCAAGTTCCTCACCTGCTTTGTTGTTTTATCCTCTTCATTGGTTCAAGGAAAGTATGGCTAACAGGGTAAAATTTGACAAAAAAAATTCACTTGGGGGGGGGGGGGCTGAAATCTTTTCTTATTCTTTTCTTGCCCTATGAACAGCAAAAGGTGTTGGCACGCAATATTTGGCATTTAAGATTATGGCTCCACTGGAAATCTACATGAACTGAAAAACATGCGTTTGTTTGAAAATATACCTGTTATGTTTCTGTTTGAAATTCAAAATAGTAATTAAAGTGGCATCCATCAGGAAAAACATGCATTCTCTTCTCTTCATTTTTCCCTATTTCCTTAAAACCACCACCAGTGATTTTACATTATGAAGGCAATTTTCTTTTACAATATTTACAATGTGACTATATACAGCGAAATGAGGTAATATACAAGGAGGCAAAATCCTGCTTTCCTTCAGTTCAAGGGCATGATAAATTGGATAGCAACTTTCTGATCTCTTGTTTAAGAAACAGGAACAGGAAAGTTTGTAACAGTAACAAAGTCTCAGACAGTTGCAATATCACTGGCCTCTTCTTATGGCATGATTCAAGGTAACTTCAAATGCAGACCAAAGTGAGATTTCCCTCCTCTTAGAGAGCATCATCTGAAGGAAAATAAATTTGTAATACGGAATAGAGGTTACTCAAAACATGAAATTTTCAAATAAAAATTTGGCTGCAACCAAAGTAAAAATTACACAATGCAGCTTTAGTGGCTCTCCTTAGGAAGAGAGCAAATTTAAATGCATGAAAAATTATTTAGACTCTGAAAAGTGTTTCTCAATTATCTTCCAAGGTAATTGTGCAAAAAGAAGAGATGATCCAACTTCTCCTTCTAAAGAAAAGCTCGCTGAAAGCTTCATGATTAAAATTATTTTTGTACATCTGGAATACTAGTGTCTTTTCTATTTGAGATGAGAGTGCACATATTCGTGCACCACCACATTAACACTTTGAGATAGAAAACTTTAAGTTCCTAACTTTAAGTTCCATTGTCATTCACAATCACTCAAGCAAACACACAACAAAAAACAATGGAATGCGATTGCATACTTTGTCTTTAGCAAACACAACACACAATAATATCATTTTTTGTCACACCAATAAATGTGCCACAGTAAGTCATTGGTGATCACTAACTCTGTTTCAGCAAAAACAAAATGTATGCAAACAGACACAATGCAAGCACTGGCATTCTAGTGAGCCTGGTTTGATGGAATCTGGCCTGGTAGTCACAGGGTGTCATGGGTGTTGAACTGATGAAACACCCAATAATGACCATAGCTCATTTCTCAGTCCCTGTGTTACAGTATATAAAACCCATAGCAATGAAATGCTAGGAAAAAACTTGCACACACTTAAATAAAATATTGCACATACTTTATGAACTTATGACTATGGTAAAAATCTGTCTTATACACTTTTACAAATTAATCAAATGCAGAAACATGTCCGATGCCTCAAATGTCTTTGTATAACACAGTCACTTTCACTTCACAATACCATCTGCTTGAGCAAATTTCTCTGGCAGTCTTTTTTTGCACAAAACTTTTCCTAGAGTCACATAGTAATGTCCACTTAATCCCTTCTGGCACTGCTGGAAAGAGCTGCTGGTGTGCAGTATTACAATATTAGCACTGGAATGTGTCATATTAGTTTATTTTTAAACTGGCTTGTTGTCAGCCCTGGCAAAAAATCATTGCTGAAGAAGCAAGGGATATCTTCTCTGTTTCATTCCAACAAAATTCATGGAGAATACTGGAGCCTTGTCAAGCATCAGATGTGATACCACCCGTGTTCCCAAGTTGCAGATTTTCTTGGAATAGGCTATTGTTATTAGGCTCCAAGTCATCAGTCTGTGGACTCTGCTCAGCGCCGTCTTCACTCGCATTTGTTTCACAATCCACATCAAGGAACCTGTAAAGAGAATATAATATAGAGCAACTGAAACACCGTTTGTAAGAATCAACAGGAGCGCACTCAATACTTACGTATACGGCTTCTCCTCACCCCTCATTTCACAAATGACATTGGTTAATGCCATAATGTAGTTTTTGGCCAGGGTGAGGGTCTCGATTTTGGAGAGCTTCCGCTCCATTTTAACGTGGGGTATCACCTCCCGGAGTTGCTGCAGGTGGGGAGGAAACGTGTATAGGCGTGATGCCGACTGTACTGACATTAGCATGGCATGTGTCATGTGCTCCTCACCTCGAAGGCATCGTTCAGGGAGTGCATCCTCATGCGTTCCCGCTCGTTGCTCTCGAGCCGTCTTAGGTTCCGTTCCCGTGCCGAGATGCCCGACTTCCGCCGCCGCAGCGGGTGTGCCCCAGCGTGGCTGGCGGTGGATGAGCAGCTAAGCTTGCGCTTGGGCCGCGGCTGCAGCGGCGGCAGCTGCGCCATAGCGGACCGCTCCACCGCGCTGCGCTCGCTGCCCGAACTCTCCGACCCGTCTGCAAGCAGGACAACGGCAACGCTTTAGTATTTCCCTCCCCTGCACTTCCCCTGGACTTCCCCTCGCATCCCTCACGCTCCTCGGCCCTCGTTGCTCACCTCCCACACTCTGGTTCTTGCTGTGGCCCAGCTTGCCGCCCCGGTGGGGTCCGATGCTCGAGGTGGACGTCGAGTCCTCGGAGCCGAGCAGTATGTCCTCGACGTCGTGGTCGCGGTCCTCCACGTCCACGTCCACCTCCTCGTCGTCGACGTCGTCCTCCAGCCAGAACGGCGCCGCCTCGCCAGCCGACGCTGCGGAGACGCGTTCCAGGGACTTCATGTCTGGAACACAAAGAGACCTGCTCGTCAGAAAAGCGGCAAACACACACACACACACACACACACACGCGCGCGCGCGCGCTTTCCCAATCTCCATATCCTGCATTCAGGACTCTGGATCTCGGCCGCCACTCACGTTTTAAGCCGACTGATAGGACACACGCCCCGCACGCCCCGCCCCCATACGCCCCCTTCCGTCCGCGGCTGCGGTGTCCAGCCCAGCCTTCGTGAGCGAGTCCTGCTGGCAGGCAGCACGCAGGGCGAAGCGGGGCAGGAAAGGGCAGGACAGGGCCTAACGCCTAACGTGGCGCGGTGCAGCCGATAAGCCGCAAATGCCTTGACGTGCGGCCAAGCAAAGTGCCGGCTGCCTCAGCCACTCTGAGCTCAGGCAGGCCGCCCAGGCATTGCGGGGGCAGTGCCGGTGCCGGCCGGTGCAGGGGGGGGGGGTTATCAATGAGGAGCGGACATGGTGTCTGCTATCAGGCCGGACGGGGCCGGACGGGACGTCCACAAGGCGGCCGCCCTGCCGGCCCTGCGCCCTCTGTGTCCCTGCCGGCCCCGTGTTGGCTACTGCCGGCCTACAGGCGCTGCTGTGGCTGTGGTTCCAGGCGCTCCAGGCTCCATAGCCTGGCTCCCTCTCCTCTCCACGACCCGGCTGCTGTCACTACTGTTGAGGCGTTGCGATCCCCCACTCCCTCTCTCTCTCTCTCTCTCTCTCTCTCTCTCTCTCTCTCTCTCTCTCTCTCTCTCTCTCTCTCTCTCTCTCTCTGTCTCTCTCTCCTTCCCTCGTGCTGGCGTGGGGGTGCCGCTGCACTGCTGCTGGCTTCCCGCCTGCGGGGTATGCACTCCCGCCGCACACAGGTGCCGAGCGGCATTGCCTACCCCGGACTTCGCAGGCGCTAGGCTGGAAGGAGGAGAAGCCAGTGCCACGGAGCTCCGCCCGGAGTCCGTGTCCACGGAGCGTTGGGATGCGCTGAGGTTATCGGGGCGGGGCGCTGGTGGGAGTTGCGTGGAGAATGTCTAACCTTTCTCGTTCGATTTTAGGGAGCCGACAGAAATGAGGCCCAACCCGGCGCTGCTTTGTGTACGGAATAGTATAATCATTATGTGCTTATAATACTTTGACAAAAAAATTTGAAAAATGACAAAATTTTCATAATTTTTGAGCATATTGTGTATTATAATGGACGATATTATGAGTATTCTGGAATATTAAACCTGGTATTATTTGAGCGTGTCGAGGGTAGTATTCGAGTTGGCCACCCCTCGGCCGGGCGTAAAATTATCCTCGGATGACATGGTAAATTTAGCCAGGGCACGCCTCGAAACAAGTTTTTTTTTTTTTTGGGGGGGGAGGGCGTTCTTTTAACTTTTACGTGAAAGTACTAGATTTTTCACAATTGACAGTAAAAGGCCAACGCCAGCGTGACATTTGTGGACGATTCCCTAGTGCCACTATCACTCCGGCGCGGAGTTGTTCCGGTGAGGGCTGCCAGCGGACACCCGGGGCGGGGCGAGGCGGGGCCACGCCTCCTCCACAGGTCCCCGCGCTGGTTCCCACCGACCAGCCGCAGGGCAACACAAGTCAGAGGGCGGACGCCGGGCGATACGCACACCGAAGCCGCGGGGCGGGGGCCGGCGGGGGCCGGCGGGGGCCGGCGGGGGCCGGCGGGGGCCGGCGGGGGCCGGCGGGGGCCGGCGGGGGCCGGCGGGGGCCGGCGGGGGGCCGGCGGGGGCCTCGACGGGGGCTGATAGTGGCGCTAATGTGTGTCGCTGTGTGCCGCTTGTCAGCTGGCGTAGTCAGGTTTCGGGGCCGCGGGGGCCGCGGGGGCCGTGGGGGCTCTGCCCGTGCCGCCGTCAGCGGGTTGTCACTGCCCCGCCATTATCGCAGAGCAGAGTCGAGTGTACTGACCTGTGTCAGCTCAGGCACGGCAAGCCATCGGGGTTTGCTGCTGCGGCGGTGGCTGCTGCGGCTTCGGCGGCGGCGGCTGCGGCGGCTGCGGGGGCCCGTGAACCCCTCAGCAGCGGAGACGCCGCGGCCGGGTCTGCAACAGAGGGAAGAGGAGACGCTGTAGAGACGAGCGCAATGTGGAAATACCGTGAGAAATACATGCATCGGCAAAGCAGCCCCGCGTGAACGTTGATTTGATGGGACTGTGTCAGAAATGGATGTAACATTTCTACATTGACCCGGAAGGGGAAGGAGAGGAGGAGCAGAAGTGTGTCCGCCAGACGTACTGTCGCCTCGGCTGTTCCGATACGCTGAGCGGAGAGGAGAGGAGTGAGGGGTAATGCGGTCGAGGGGGTGGCCATCCGTGTGTTCCTCGAGTCACAAAGACGTGCTATTACGCGTAGTAATAGAATTTGTACGAATTTGGCGCAGAATCACACACACACACACACACACACACACACACACACCACACCCCACACCACCAAAAAAATAAAATAATAATCTGATATTTTGGGACGTAATAGCGGTTTAGTAACAACACAATAGCGCGTAATAGGGGTGCTGTGCGTGCGCCGATTTTTGGTACGCGTGGCGGATAGTCAGTCTGTCTGTCTGTCTGTCTTTCCTCTCCCCCACCCTTCCGCCTGCACGCGCGCGCCGCGCTTGCAGCTCCCCCCCCCCCCTCTCTTTTATTTCGCGGGGCTCCCGCGAGGCAGTCCGTTAAAGCCGTCGTTTGCAAAAATCCCCTATCACAAGTGCTGCTGCGGTGCGGGTCCCAGCCCGGCCCCAGCCCCGAAGGGCCGTGTCCGAAAGAGAGAGCGAGAGAGCGCGCGCGCGCGCGCGAGAGAGAGAGAGAGAACAGTGTGTCATTGGCAACCACCATGCGCCACTGTCTGTCTTTTTTATTGCATCCGAGCAACAAGCGTAAGGGTGTCAGATAACCCGCCATAGGACTTCTTTGTGCCGGGGCTAGCTGACGGCCTACAGTGGCTGACTCCACGCGGACTCTGCCCAGAGAAAATATTTTTGCAGCTACAGGGCCGTTACTTTTACATCACCCGTGAGGGTCAAACTAAAATGTCCTATCATTCTTTTTCTACGTAGATTACATCCATTTTCATTTCTTGGGGGAAAAACGGGGGGGGGTGTCATTCACATTAAGATTTAATTTGAAGGTCGAATCTGAAGCTTTTGCTGTAAGAATCCCACTTCTCCCAATTCTCTAACCGGCAGAGCCGCGTGGCTGCAGCCCACCCCGCATTGCCGTGATCGCACCGCGAGAGCCCGATTCGGTCGGCAAGGACGTAAAAGGAAAGTAGGGCAACGCGATATGGGAGATGCAATAGCAAACGAGCAAACGCGACTTGACTGACACCTTGGGGAGGAAAAAAAAGGGGAGGGGGCAGAAAAGGGTACGAAATTCCAGCCCAGGCGTAGGTGGGGGCGGGGATCGGGGAGGTCAAATAACACGTTTTCTAGAGCGCGCTTGAGCCGGTTCTCTGGGCACGCCGCGTCCCCCAGCGGAGGCAGCGGCAGACACCGCAGACACCAGCGTACGGGCGGGCGGAATAATCTATTGTCTCGCGTTGGGAAATCCGAGTCATCGGGTCCGGGCTCGCGATGCCGATACGGATGTGAGGCTGGGCCTGAGGCTGGGCCTGATGGCAAAGGCTAAGGCAAAGGCCTGAGGCAATTTTTTCTTTGCAACGTGCACTCTTATTGTAAATAATGGCCTTGTCTGGCGCCCATCAAATAAAAACAGACCCACTTGCCACAAAATCTATCTCCTACTTGAACTTGTATCTGAGGCTACCAGCTGCCAACTGAGCTACAGGCGGCTACCGGCCGCGACACCGGGGTAGTGTGGCCACTGGCGGCTCGGGACGCAGGACGCGGGAGGGCCGGGCCAGCAGCGGCCGGCAGGGGGCGGCCGGGGCCGTGGACGGGGCCGGGGCCGGGGCCGGGGCCGGGCCGGGGCCGCCGGGGCCGGGGCCGGGGGCCGGGGGCCGGGGCCGGGGGCCGGGGACCGGAGCAGCCTGGAGCGGAGCGGGCGGGGTGTCCTTCTTTCGCGAGCGTGCGCGGGGAGGCAGCCATGGCAGCCCCGGGCCGCGCTGCCGTAGCAGAACGAGCCACGCCCAGCCCAGGCGCGCGGGCAGGACTCGGCCCCCCGGCCCGGCAGGACCCGGCCGAAAGGATTTAATGGGCCACGCTCTGCTCTTTCGTCTAGATATTTGGGCGCAGCGCGAGCCGAGCCGAGCCGAGCCGAGCCGAGCCGATGTATATAGACACGAGGCCGGCAGAGGCAGAACCTATTTCAAAGTAACCGCGAGTGATGCCCGTGCGATAACGATCTCTGCTCCGCTCTCTCTCTCTCTCTCTCTCTCTCTCTCTCTCTCTCTCTCTCTCTCTCTCTCTCTCTCTCTCTCTCTCTCTCTCTCTCTCTCTCTCTCTCTCTCTCTCTCTCTCTCTCTCTCTCTCTCTCACACACACACACACTCACACACGAGATGATGGGTGCCGTGATAGGGCGCCGAAGGGCCTTCTGGAGACGAGAAACGCCATCAAATCCGCTATAATGTGCCCCCCCCCCGTCCCCTGCAGGACGCGCGGACACAGAGCCCCCGCGGCCCCACGCGCTGTGACTCCCTCGGGGCGGCCAATAATTTCGCTTCCTGGATTGCCTGTCTTTCTCTGCCGGCCCCCTCCCCTCCCTCCCTCCCTCCACCTCCCCGCCACAGTCCGTGTGTACCCGGCTGGCTCCCGGCTCAATCGCCACACAACCGTCTGACCCCTTCTGAACCCGCCCCGCAGCGCTTTTCCTCCTCCTCGGCGGAGGCCTATAAAGGCAGCCTGCAAGGCAGCCTGTCCTGCAATGGAGGCGAGGCGTGTGCTGGCGCCTCTGCCGTGCCGCTCGTGCGCTCAAATCTCTGGAACAGACTGTACACACATGACGCGTGCGGGCGTGCGGCGCGCGCGCGCGCGCGCGTGTGTGTGTGTGTGTGTGTGTGTGTGTGTGTGTGGTGTCGGCCTGCGTGATTCCGGTCCAACGCCCGTCAGAGTCCGGGTTAGCCTCTCCACACCTCTGTTGGAGCCGTGCGCGAAGGCGGTGGCTCAGCGCTATCGTCACAAGCGGCGTCATGTCACAGTTACTGTCACACAGTCACTTTCCCTGTCAGTCATTGTCACAAGTCACAGACACAGCCGGGCGCAGAGGCGGTGGCTTGGCGCTATCGTCACTAGCCGCGCCATGTCACAGTCACTGTCACACAGTCACTTTCCCTGTCAGTCACTGTCACAGTCACAGGCACAGCCGGGCGCAGCACCACTGGAGCTGCAGCCTGCTCGAGCCGCCTCCAGTCGCCACCACCGTTCGGGCGTGATCGTAAAGACCACAGACATTTTCGACGAAGCGCGCGAACGGAAGTAGCTGGGATGAGTGTCGTTACTCGTCCCAGAGGGGAAACAGGTAGTATGAGAAATCGCACAGTGAATCGTATATCCGCCGCGGGTCCGAAAGGGCCGTAACACAACCATCAGCAAGAAGCTGAGCTTTAAAATATTTCAGCCGATCGTGGTAGATTCTCTCCGCCGTGCGATTTCTCAAGCCCGCTCTGGAAGCATTCTCGTTTTTCTGACTTCCGTTCTTGAGCCTCGCTGAAAATGTCTGTCTAACCCGCCGAACGCGTTGACGCGCGTAGCGCCTGGTGGGTAGGCAATGCCGGGCTCTTGTACGCACGGGTGCCGCGCGGGCTGGCCTACCTCACAGGCGCCCCCAAGCGCGCAGCACGCCGCATGCAGTGTTCTGATCGCTCTGCTTGCAGCGGGGCGGTCTCGGTCGTGAGTCGCTGTTGTTTGGGCCGTCGCCCAGTTCCGGCCCCGCCACCACGGCCGAGCCCCCAGCCCCCGGCCCCCAGCCCCCAGCCCCCAGCCCCCGGCCCCCAGCCCCCAGCCCCCGGCCCCCAGCCCCCAGCCCCCGGCCCCCGGCCCCCAGCCCCCGGCCCCCGGCCCCCAGCCCCCGGCCCCCGGCTCCGGGCCACAATCCTTACATTCGGGACTGGTCCCGCTCCGCCACGCCACGCCACGCTACACCCCCTCCTGCCCGCCTGAATTAGGTGGAGAAAGCCACGGCGGCAGCGCCGCGCGGCACCGCGTTGCGTTTCGTCTCGTTGAAACGGTGGCATGAACCTCCGCGGCCCGCGCGCTTGTGTGTGTGTGTGTGTGTGTGTGTGTGTGTGTGTGTGTGTGTGTGTGTGTGTGTGTGTGTGTGTGTACGCGCGCGCGGGCCTCTTTATGACTGCCGCCGCGCGATGCACTTATCTATGTACTGTCGTGCTGCCGGCTGTCGCTTACGTAACACCGTATCCGTGGCTGAGACGTCTGCAAAACGCGGTCCGGGGAGGCAATCGGGCGGGCAAGCTCGGGCCAGAGCATCTTCTATCTCTGTCACACTCAAGCCGGCCTCATGAGAAGAGAGAGACAGAAGATTTCCGGGCAAAGACCCTTGCCCGCCCGATTGAGAGCATTGAGATACCCCGCGCTCGGTGTGTCCCGGCACTGAGAATGAGAATGGAACAGTCACAATCATGGCCCAATTTAGGGCAATGAGAGGCAGTTTTGAGAACTTGACCTTTATACCGAAGATTTGAGACCTGAGTTAGACTCGGTTTGGCGCCGGGATTCCAAAAATGGGGTCATGACCTTTTGTATAATCGAAACTGCGGCAGACGAGTTGTGGTGGTCTCGATAAGACCGGATGAAGCCCACCACTAACCTCTTTCCTATCAGCCTCGCCCAAAATGGGTCCGCACGCGGTCCGCACGCAATTATCATTGTTTTGACGTCGTGCGAAAGCTGATTAGCTAAAAATAGGCTAAAAATTAGTTTGCTGGCTGACTTTTTTTTTGTTAATTTTGTACCCGTGCTATAAATTTTAATTACATAATTTTCTAATTTTAATGACACACTATGCCCAATCAGCTGATTCTGATTTGCACTGCAGCTCGATATTTTTGCGCCCGCGGACTGCGAGTGTTGTGGTGTGTGTGTGTGACAACCGGACCGAAGTACGTGAAGCCGGAGCAGCCCCTGAACTGTGTCAGACCAGGACCCGGTACCCGGTACCCGGTACCCGCAGCGGGGCCGAGCGGGGCGAGCCGAGCCAGCCGAGCGGACGGACCAGTAAATGCCACGCCAGGCCGCGTTCAGCCGCGCTGCTCTAGGCGCCTTGCCCTCCCTTTCTCTTGGCGCATTGTAATCGGCTCGGCTCGGCTCGGCGCCAATGTCGTAATCTCGACTCGACTCTCGCGGGGTTCCAGCCTGCCAGGCCAGCCGCTGCCCCCCCCCCCCCCCCCCCTCGGCCCCCTGGACTCCGTGCACTCCCCTCCCCCGCGCCGCGCCGCGGTTGCCGGCGGCTGCCCTGCCGGACTGCTCGCGGAAGTGATTTCCTTCTCCGCGCGTGTGCACAGCTGTGCCCAGCACAGTCCGGCTGAGTGAACGACATCTCGTAATGGCCTACTGCCTACTGCCGTTGGCTAGAGAGAGTCTCTTTGGGCCGGTGAGGGAGGTGAGGTAGGTACGGACTCGGCAGCGCCGTACCATCAGCGCCTTCTTAGTGCCAGCCGACAACAGAGGCATGGTAAATGGACCATTACACCGACCATTATATGAATGAGAGAGAGAGAGAGAGAGAGAGAGAGAGAGAGAGAGAGAGAGAGAGAGAGAGAGAGAGAGAGAGAGAGAGAGAGAGAGAGAGAGAGAGAGAGAGAGAGAGAGAGAGAGAGAGAGAGAGAGAGAGAGAGAGAGAGAGACGCACTTCATTATCCGGCCTCTCAAGCACCCCTTGCAGCATTGAGACTGCTGGAGCACTTCGGCGATCTTGCAACCTACAACGTTCTTCTGTTCGCTCCATCGCCTCCGGCTCTTCGGTTCGGTCCCGAGCCTCTGACTCGTCTGCCCCCTTCCCGACGGCCTGCGTCTCCAGCATCCACCCCCAACCCCTCCCCCTCCCCACCCCCTGCCCCCTTCCGGCTTGCGGTGTTTCGCCCTCCTCGCCACAGCAGCCGGACACGTCATAGAGACCGACATAGGGCCGCGGGGGCTGCGGGGGCCGCGGGGGCCGCGGGGGCCGCGGGGGTCATGGGTGTCGCTCCGTGTGACGTCTCGGTTACGGCAGGAGAAGTGAGCTCAGAGAGGCGCGCGGCCTGGCGTTGCGTGTCGAGACGATGCCCTTGATGCCTTGGCCAGGTCACGACGTAGTGCAAGTGCCCTCCCCCTCTACCCCCCCTCTACCCCCCCCCCCTCTACCCCGCCGCCGCGTTCCCTCTTTTCCTTTCACTCTGTCCGCACTGGGACTAGCGCAGCACTCGCATGAAAGTTGCAGTGAGCCCGGAGCTGGCGTGCCGGAGCGGCGGCGGGGAGCACGGAGCGCGTCAGTGATACGGACGGGGGGGGGGGGGGGCACGAGTTCCGACCGCCCAGTTCCGCCTCGCCGAACGGGTGACAAGGGGATCGATAAATGAAATCAAGACGGGGGAGGGGGAGGGCCAACACGCCGCAAGCTCAACAGGTGATCAGACGAGTCTCAAAAAGCTAACGGAACAGGGGACCGGGCCAGGGGGCGGGGGAGCCTGTCGAGTTGGGTGTTGGGTCCATGTCATGGGAGCCGCTGTGCTGCTTGCAGGGGGCGGAGTGGTGGCCGCGCCACGCCACGCCGCCGGCGGGGCGAGGTTTGGGAGGCGGCCTCGGATCGGGCGGACGGGGCCTGCTTCCATAATTTCGATTTCGATCAGGCGGATCGGGCTGGTGCGCTGGTCCGGTCCGTGTGGCTTGCCCGGCTTGCTCAACGGCCGTTCCCCGCGACGCCGTTCATTAAGTACTGACGTCAAATCGAATGGACGTCGGTCCCTCACAGAGAAAAGAAAAGGGTTAGTGTTCGCAGCCATATTCTTTTTCCAATCAACCAAAAATTAGTTGTGACCACGAATCTTTTTCTCCATGCTCCCGGCCTTCAAGGGGCTAGGACAAAGGGTACGGTAGTGATCTGTGCAGAGAAAACAAAAGGAGTTCGCCGTCTCACGGTATCGGAACCTCGGACCTGACACGCGCGCCCACGACAAGACAACAGGAGACCGGCCTCTGGACGCACCGATAAGGATATGAACCGAATAGGGAACAAGTTTAATAACGGGTCGTCGGCAGCAGCGGAGGTACGCAATCTTGTCGTGCCGCGATGCAATCGCCCCCTTTCATAAGCAGCTTTCAATTATATGCATGTATCGTTTGGCGCACGGAGCAGCTTTAAAGCCAGCCCAAGACAGTTGCGGGTCAGCGTCCCTGCATCCGGACAGACGAGCAGCTACCGATCACGCCGAAGTCCCATTAATATATATGTTGTTTCTAAAAATAGAGGAAAAACGTGTAATTGGTTGGTTAAGCTCGGGCGCGCTGCCTGGCCGTGCCGGCCGTGCCCGTGCCGGCCGTGGCCATGCTGGCTGTGGCGCCGCCCGATCATCCAAGGACGCTAAGGCGTCAGGCCCGATCCGACCGGCGCCGAGGTGCTGCTGAGAGCCGTGCTGCGGCGTGGCGCGGTGTGGCGCGGTGTGGCATGGCGGGGCGGGGCGTTGTTTGCAGACCCAGCAGCCGGCTTCTACCGGAGCGTTGTCAGATCCGGGGCAAGGAAGCCAAGACAAAGCCACGTAACTTATACAGCAAAGCTTTGCGTGTTCCGAACACGCCCGCCTCCCTCCAAAATCTGTACATTAAAATTTACAGTGGAAAGCTGGTTGTCAACAGGTGTGAGGCGCGGCTCCGTTAATACAAGGTTGCCAAAGTCTATCTGGTTATTTGGCAAAAAGACGCGGCCTTATTGGGTTTTCAGCGGCCGCGCCCCGGCCAGCGGGGTCCGGGCTCGGATCCGGGAGCAGGCCTGCACAAGGACGATGGGGATGGACATGTCCGCGGTATTCGAACCCGCTCCCAGCTCCGGGAGCAGGCCTGCACAAGGACGATGGGGATGGACATGTCCGCGGTATTCGAACCCGCTCCCAGCTCCGGGAGCAGGCCTGCACAAGGACGATGGGGATGGACATGTCCGCGGTATTCGAACCCGCTCCCAGCTCCGGGAGCAGGCCTGCACAAGGACGATGGGGATGGACATGTCCGCGGTATTCGAACCCGCTCCCAGCTCCGGGAGCAGGCCTGCACAAGGACGATGGGGATGTCCTCGACCGGGCCCATAGTTCCATGGTATTCGAATCCGCTGCCGGCCCCGCGTCGGCCAGCATGGAGCTTCCCGTCACAGCTGGCAGTTCCGGGTCATAGTACCATCATACTTCACCCTCGTGCCGCAGCACATGAGAATGCCAGAGGCAAGTCGATTAAATCACAACGAAAACGGAGTCGGAGTCACGGCTACGCACGCCTCTCGAAGCGAATCGTTTTGTAAAAGAGTCCGAACGGGGTTGCGGGTTCAAATACCCGCTCTGGAGGGTGCAGCGGCGCGCGGCGGCACGGCGTTCGCTGGTCTGGACTGGACGTATCACGGGGCACCGTGCCTGCCTGTCCGCGTTTCATTTCGCTTTGTGTTCTCTTGCGGGATTTTCAGACCGGCGCAGTAGTTTTACCGCCTGGACATATAAACTGCCCCGCAAGCAAGCTAGGGGCCGTACATAAAATACGTAACACCGCCTCCGTGGCTGATGAGATACCCGCCGCGGTATGGGTGTTGTGCACGGGTGCTGGCTGCGGCGCTGGTCTCTCTCTCTCTCTCTCTCTCTCTCTCTCTCTCTCTCTCTCTCTCTCTCTCTCTCTCTCTCTCTCTCTCTCTCTCTCTCTCTCTCTCTCTCTCTCTCTCTCTCTCTCTCTCTCCAGCTCCGCTTGTTTCTTTCTCGCGAGTGGCGCTGCCCCCATCAGCTGTCCGAGGCGGACTGGGCTGGGCTGGGCCGGGCTGCCGGCTCTGCTGCCTGCCGGGGCGGACATTGCAAAGGCATGCCATGCGTCGTGGGCGTGGTCGCACACGAGCGTTCGACCCCGGCCCGCTGCGGGGCACTGCGGGGAGGCGAGGCGACGCAGCGGTTTTTTCTGTCTGGAGTCCAGCGGCTGGCCGACGTGATAGACGCACCGTTATTGAATGCCGTGGCCAGGCCAGGCGTAGCCAACATAGCCAGGCAGGGTACCGCGGGGCGGGGCGGGGCGGGGCGGGGCGGGGCGGGGGGAGTGCAGCAAGGCCGGCCAGCGCACTCGGTGCACACACCCCCGCCCCGCCCCGCCAGTCGCCTTGACACCGACCTGCGGCCTGGGGCCCCCAGGACCTGCATATAGTCATTCGATCGAAGTCTTGCTCCGCTGGAGGCGCTGAGGTTTATATTGTATCAATTTTGATACGGCGATACGAATCACAGGGGAGCGACCGCCCGGCCAAAAAAAATAAAAAATGTTCCGGACAAAAAAAAAATGAAAATAAAGTGCGGTCAATTAATTTCCCGCTCTTCCGTGCCCTCTACGGTCCCCAACCACGGACCCCACGGACATTCCGTGCCCGCTCCGTACGCCATCACGGACCGGTGACGGGGCGCTCCGACGCTCTGTGTTGCGAGCACGCATCGTGCGAAGAAAGAAAAAGAAAAGAAAAAAAAAGTGGGCAAGTTTTCAAAACAGCCCCTTTAAGCCCCTTCTCCGCTAAAATTTGGGTGATGATTGTGACTCTTTCATTCTCATAGCGGAGAAAACACAAATTATTTTTTTATATGGTGAAAGAGAAAGAAAGATGAAACAGGAGCCAGCAGTTCATGCCCGGCCCAGGATGCCGGAGGGTAGGGTGCCAGTAAGATCTCGAGTACCTCCGCCCGGGCTCCGGGGGCTCGGGTTACTCGACCTTGGCACCTTGGCGTCTTCGCGTACTATATATAGAGTGACAACAGAGGTACTCGGACTGACACACAGACACCTGCCGCCGACTCTCGCATTTCTCGGCCCAAGTCCCGCCCCAAGGCCTCAGCCCGGCCTCAGCCCGGGGTGCTGTGCTGGTGCTGTGCTGGCTAGAGCTTCTCAGGTATTGTGGTGCGGACTGACTCACCTGTGGCTCGACCATTAGTGTATCCGGGGCCGACGTCGAATGGCGATCCACCTGGCAACAACACACAAAAAAGAAGGGGTTACAAAACGCGCTGCTTTGCAGGAGAGACCGCGGCTGCTGCTACTGTTTTTTTTTATGCGCTGTTGCTGGCTGACCCCGGGGGGTCCCAGCCCCTGCTCAGCCTTGCGGCTCCTCAAGGGGTGGGGTGTATGTTGGTTGGAGTATGGCGCTTATGGGTTGCTAACCCGGGAGAAATCTCACCGCGAGGGGGGTCCTTTAGATGTTAGCAAGGTGCCCCCAGCCACAGAGTTGAATTTGGAGAAAAAAATAAAAACAAATCAACTGCTGCTGGCGCAGCACGCAGAAAAATATTCAGCTGTTGTCGCAATGAAGTTGTTAGTTGATTTTGGAACAACCAACAAATTCAGTTGTGAGCATGAGAGAAAGGCCGCCCTTCTCTCTTGTTGTGAGAACTAAGATTTCGTTGGGACAGCTAAAAGTCAGCTGCGTCAGCCCAAACCGAGCTCCCCGACTTTCAGTTTCCCCAACGAACGAAATCTTTTTCTCGCAAACTAATTATGTTGATTGTCCCAAAATCAACGAACAAGTTCGTAGTGACAACCAATCATTTTTGTGCGAGTGGCTGGCGCTGCGGCCGCGGAGACTTGAACGCCCGGCCCGTCTGTAGTACCGTGTCACGTGACCTTCCGGACGTGCCGACGGGGGTTCACCCGGACACACTGATCATGCAAAGCTCCTCCGCTAGCGGTGGCGACAGCGGTCGAGGTTGGCAGAGCCGATATATGAGGCTCTGTGCCCCGTCCGCTTGATGATGACCGTTTTACGTGCCAAATCAGGATTCCTCAGTTTATTAGCGCTCAACCCCGATATGCTCGGAATAAAAATGCAGTTGACAATCCTGAAATTATGTTCTCAAAGTGACCTCACCCGCCTCGCCCGCTGGTACCAACCTCGCGGACAAAAATTGGGCCACGGCAATTTGCCATACGAAGAAAAGAGGTAGGCCTCTCCGTTTGCCCCACGGCGCCCGACGGCGCCCTACGCACGCTGCGCACCCGAGCTTCTGCTGTGCACGGCTGGGCCGGCAGCGTTACGTGGACAGTGTTGTGAAGGGCCCCGGCCCGGGTCGGTAAGGTCTAGCCGTGCTAGCCCCGGGCCCCGGGGCGCTGCCTCTGCTGCCTCTGCTCGGCCTGCTGGCCCTGCTGGCTGTCCGGTCCATTGTGACAGGCCTCGCCGGGGCCCCGTCCCCGTTGTGCCCTTATGAAGGCCACACAGCACCCGGACCATAGACCCGCCGGTAAGACGCAACACCGCCCCGAGAAAATCGCGTTACGTAGCGCCTAGTTCAGAACAGCCCCGTTCAGTTTCTTTGCCAGTAAAAAATATAGAATATCGCTTGGCATGTAAAAAATACAATATTACATGAACTTGGATTAAAAATAGAAAAGAAAGTTGCAGAGAGTGGTGACATTTCTTTGACACGGTTGGTAATACTATGGGTTAGTAAAATATGAAAAAAATCATCGATACTATAGTATTTGTTCTCGACTAGATGCCGAGGTGCCGACGAGCAGAATTTGGCAGAAGTGGTAAAGAACTTCGAAGTGTCATAGATCCTACAAGTTTCCTTTCACAGTACAATCCTAAAAAAGTTCTTCGCGGACTTCGAAGACCGTCTTACACTGTACAATACACTGTAGATCCATGAAGCAATGCAGGTCCCCGAAGCGGGGATCAATAGATTCTTTAGAAGTGTAGATCCCTTGGATCCATCCCACTTACGAGCAAGACGGGAAGATGGAAATGAAAGCGACCCTGCCTGCGACAAGGCAGGAGAGCAATAAGAAGGCACCGGTTCGCTCTCGTGTGCGTATTGTGAGTGCGCGGCAGCGGTTGTGCGTATGTGCAACAGGAAAATGACGACAAGCCGTCCAAATGTCACGTTACTGGAGCAAGGTTGTGCAGACGGGTCAGGGCGGTATGGGTGCGGGGCACGGCGCAGCACGGCGCAGTACGGCGCAGCACGGCGCAGCACGGTGCAGTACGGCGCAGCACGGCGCAGCACGGCGCAGTACGGCGCAGCACGGCGCAGCACGGCGCACAACCTACTGTGCTGCCGGCAAGGCCTCTGCAAAGCCGTGCGAACAGGGACGGCCACTCCAAGACACAGAGAAGTCTGAACGTTGACAGACCGAACTTGGATCTTGTGAATGACGCGACGTGACAAGCCATAAACTTCTGGAGATCACGCCAATGTGATACCCAGCGCGTTGACTTGCACTTCCAGCGGGATGCAGATATACGTCAACGGTGTTGGACTGATGACGGACCATCTAGGGTCAGGAGGGAGCTGAAATTCATCCCTAGTTGTGTACCCCTTTTCCCTTTGTGCACACGTAGTAAGTGTGTCCTGTACTCCAAACAATTGCACCCCAGCTACATTTCCATGTACACAGTCTTCTTTTGTACACTTTCACTTTCAGTCACCCGGCAAGAGGTTGCCTTGTGGGTAGGCACACTCGGCACCTGCACGCATGCTGTGCGGGCTGGCCTACCTCACCGAGGGGGGTTTCGGAGACAAAAATGAAGCAGTCGCATCGATCAGTATTTCTTTTTTCTTTCTTTTCTCGAGTGTGATAAGCTAATGTGGGTTGCGTCCATTATGACGTTGCAGTCGACACCCAAGAAACAGATTCTTAGGCTAAAAGCATTCAAGAATATTTTCTTGAATCAAGCCAATCTTAGAGTTAAATCAAGATTTATTCTTGGATCAAGAATTATATTCTTGGATGCTTTAAGAATACGCTGTTCTGGGCTTGAATCAAGAAATCGTTTCTCTGGGATAACCGAAAAGAAGAGAAACAGAATCGAAGGGCAGTAAAAAAACAAATTGCCACTTACGTGACTGCTGCGCGACAGACCCATATTTGAAACGCTAACCTATGTTGCTTCGGCTTGTGCACGAATATTTGGTATCCTCTTACCCTGAGAAAGAGCCTATCCCGGCGTATCCCCCCTGAAACCCGGACACTCCAAACCGGCGGTGACTCAGTCCTGTTTGCCCGGCTGGGACCGAAAGGCAATGAGCTTTGTCAATCAGCCACACACACTCCGCACACAGCCGGCACACACCCGGACACCCCACCCCTCCTCACCCTGCCCGTGTACCGCATCAAGTCTTGTTATTCTTGGAGGCAAGCAAATACACGGCATGTAACCGATAAGTTGGCAGTATGCTCTCTCAGACATCCGGAGGAGAAGACGGCACTGTGAATAAGCGAGGCCACCGTTCTTTGCACTAATTGAATGACTTCTCTCTCTTACACACACACACACACACACACACACATGCACACACGAACGCGTGTGTTTATCTCGGGGTTTGCTGATCTACGAATGCGCGAGCTCCTCGCCACAGCGTCATCTTGGACCAAAACAAAAAGACAAAAACATCAACCGTTCGTCCGGAAAAACCGACAATGAGACTGGGAATGGAAGACAGTAGTATAGTAGATCGGATGCGTGTACGTTCCGGGGGGGGGGGGGGGTCATGCAGGTCTCCTTCATGCGGCTTAGCGACGCAAAGAGAAAGAAGCAGGGATACCCCCCCCCCTTGCAAATCCGCGAAGCAGTATTTGGTGCGGCTCTAGTAGTTGCGGTGGGTTGCGGCCTGAGGACGATCGAACACCGAACCGAGACTCGCTGCACGCGACTTACCGCAGTACAGATGAGACAGGCGTTCGGCAGCCCAGCCCAGCCAGCCCAGCGCCGCGCGACCGATGCGGACGGGCGGACTCAACACACTGAGTGCCAAGGTCGCCGTTATCAAGATAGAGGGAAGAGACGGCTGCCGGGCGCTGCCGGGCCGGCCGGGGCACGCCGCGCACACTTGACAACGATTCAGCACTGCTTCTGAAAAAGCCGCGAGGGTCGGCTCGGGGCAGGGCGGGGAGGCTAAGGGGCTCGGTGGAGTTAGAGAGGCGAGTCTCTCTGGACAGGGTGAGGCGGGGCTAGAGAGACTTGGTGGAGCTAAAGAGGCGAGTCTCTCTAGACAGGGCGAGGCGGGGCTAGAGAGACTTGGTGGAGCTAAAGAGGCGAGTCTCTCTAGACAGGGCGAGGCGGGGCTAGAGAGACTTGGTGGAGTCAAAGAGGCGAGTCTCTCTAGTAGACAGGGCGAGGCGGGGCTAGAGAGACTTGGTTGAGCTAATGAGGCGAGTCTCTCTAGTAGACAGGGCGAGGCGGGGCTAGAGAGACTTGGTGGAGCTAAAGAGGCGAGTCTCTCTAGACAGGGCGAGGCGGGGCTAGAGAGACTTGGTGGAGCTAAAGAGGCGAGTCTCTCTAGACAGGGCGAGGCGGGGCTAGAGAGACTTGGTGGAGCTAAAGAGGCGAGTCTCTCTAGACAGGACGGGGCGGGGGTGCGAGACGGAAAGGCCGACGACGGCTTGGAAGGAGTGGCCATGGTGTATGCATGAGGCGCGAAATTTTGACAGGGGGAAATGAATGGAATTTTGCTGGATGTCGCCCATTCATTTTTCTGCCTTTGATTTCCAGGCGGGAGGGCGTTGCCGGGCGCGCGCATAGGCTGTCGTCCTGCGGTTGTGTTCGTCCTTGGCTAGTTGAGCACAAAAACGACACGAAAAATGATCGGCCGAAAAAGATTTTTACGATTCTGGCAAACGAAAGTCAAGCCCCAATCAAGGTGGACCACTCCGCAGCACGTTCCCGTCTCGGCCCGGCCCGGCCCGGCCCGGCCCGGCCGCCGTCCCGGTCGCAGGGAGACGAAATGGCACTTAAAAAAATATATCAGACCGGGCTGAGGCTGAGGCGACGAAAAGAGAGGCAAATATCCTCCAGTTCGGCCTCGCGCTTCCTGGCGGGCGAGTGGACGGGCCGGGCCGTGGTGGCGGGTCGTGGCGCTCTGAAGTAAGCGGGATCGCAAGAAAAATCCCCCGTGGGACCTGCATTACGGCTGGCCAAGGAGAAACTTCCGCAGTCTGACAGAAGAAAAACAAAGCCACGGTCTCGCGTCAAACAAGCGCAGCGGTTTACAACGTTTGCAGCTGCGCGCCGCCCGGTTTGAACAGCGTTCCAAACAGCGTTCAAAACAGCGCGGTCGATGACTCGCGCACCTTATCAGGTATTGCATCAGAGGAAAGGGGAGGAGGGGCGGCCCAGGCCGGAGGCGGGGGGTGCCGAGCCGAGGCGAGACAAGCCGAGCCAAGCCGAGGCGAGCCGAGGCGGACTATCCCTGCTAGTGATAAGTAGTGCGAGAGGCAAGGTCAGGGTCAGACCGACACAGCATCACCGAACACGCAGAAAAAAATTTATGTCGTAACAAATACTTGTGACGAGTAATAAATTTGGTTCTGGGAACTAAAATGTCGTGTTGGAGAACCACGTCGTGATAGTTGTGCCAGCGAAAATTTAGTTCTCGCAACAAATTGTTTGCTTGCGGCTTCAAACAAAACAAATTCGTTGTTACAAGTAAACATTTTGGTTCTGGTTTCCGATCATCTGCTTTACCGTTGGCGCTAACGTTTTCTTCTTTTTTTTTTCTTTTTCATTTCTCCCGGTGACGCACAGAGCAAACCAAACGCGCCGCGGGAAAGGGCACTTGCGGCTGTCGCTGTTGTCGCCAATCGCACGCCACTTTTACTTTCTGCGACACGCTTCCTGCGCAAGTCGAGGACCGCGGGAGAGGGGGAGAGGGGAGAGGGGGAGAGGGGAGGGGGGGAGTCTGGGGACAGGGGGAGGGGGTGATTCCAGTAAGGATGTGTAGGCTCCAGCGGGGGACACAACCGGTCGCACACAATCTCGGCGCTGTGCAGCTCTCTGCTGAGCGGCCCGTGCCGTGGTGAGGGGGTCACCTCATTGTGGCCGCACCTACTCGTATCTTCCTCATTTGTGTTTCAGAAAAGGTCACGTGACCCCGTTTTTGGCACCCTGGCGCCAAGCTGAGTCTTACTGCGATCTCAAACCCTAAATGTAGAGGCAAGGCAAATTTTCAAAACCAGCCCCTGCAAAGCCCCTAGTCGCCCGAAGTAGGGCGATGATGAGTATGTTTAGTGCCAGGGGAGGGAGCACTTCCTGCACTCGGAAAAATCGTTTTTCAGCTTGAGACCAGACAGGGGATTTCGTGAACATTGAGATTGGATCAAGAGCAAGAGCGGATCGAGAATATTTTCTCGATCCAATCTGGGTGTGTGTAGTCAGTACGTGTTCAAACCCTCAAAGACGCTCTAGGGGCGCACTTCTGAACGGGTTGAGGTCGCGCAATCACACTCAATCACACTCACACACACACACACACACACACACACACACACATAAACACACACTAGGGAGAGTGGAGCGGATGTCC
This sequence comes from Odontothrips loti, assembly GCA_038380765.1. NCBI lineage: Eukaryota > Metazoa > Arthropoda > Insecta > Thysanoptera > Thripidae > Odontothrips > Odontothrips loti. The sequence continues at coordinate 8,852,344 of CM076249.1, forward strand.
AGCATCGGGGATCAAACGGTCCTGCAACACGCGTGTCGTGCGCGTGTCGTGCGCGTGCCGTGCGCGTGCCGTGCGGCAGAGGGCTGGCTAGGCGTTCTCATCTGACACCAGGCAAAAGCAATTCTCTTTCTTATCTTTCAGAAACATTTCGTACATACTTCTGGAAAAAAGTGAGTGACGAGCGTGTGTTGGCCGCACTGGTATCGGCCGGCAGAGCAGCAGGAGTGCACACGTGTTTGTCAGGTGGCGCGGCGAAGTGGGAGTCTATCGTCCTTTCCAATCGACTCGATGCGGGCGCACACCAAGGAGTGGTGTGATAAAGTCCTCCGGGGCTGCCGTGGGAACGTGGCAATTTCGAATATTATTGAAAATAGCACCTTCCATGCATTTAAGAACACGAATGGGCATTTCCAACGCGGCACGAGAGCGGAAGTAGAAGAACAAGAATACTACTAGAGCGGAAACTCTTAAGAGCCGGGTATGAGAAATATTGACGCACAAGGGCCGCGCCAAAAATGGTAAATAAAACTCCAAATTCACTCAAAACGCTACCTAGCTACGAGAACTTCCAGTCTGAAAGCGTTTCTGTTCGTCAACTTCCGTGTCTAAGTCTCGTTGGAAACCTCTATGCAGAGCTCGCGGGGAGACGAGCAGAAATTGAAAAACAAAACGCCCATCTACCCCGTCGTCGACACTTAATTGCCGCCTTCGACTCTACTCCTGCTTATCTGGTTTGGCATCGTATCGGAAGGAGACGAAAACAGCCGAATCATTATTCGTCAAAGAAAAATGTCAATTGTGTTGTTGTCCCCTCCCGTAAGTCACAAGCCCACAAGTGCTGTGTGTTTATGTGTGTGTGTGTGCGTGAGTGAATGAGTGTTATACCGACAGTGAGGGGTCCCAAGGGCACAGGTGGCCGCTGGCTGGCCCGGCATGTCTGTCCCGAATTAAATTGACCCCACGGCGGATGGATCCAGTTTTCAGACTAGTCAAACAAAAAATGACATATGAACACACTTTTTGTTCAAAACGAACCGCACATAGTTAATGGATATGCTTTGCGTGCACTTTCGCCGCAGTCGCCGGCGACATTTTGTTCGGTGCTCCGCTGAAAATGGAAAGGTGAGAGGAGCCCCACCAAATTTTGTGCGAGGAAATTTCCTTGCTCTGATTTAGGTGAGAGGAAGCCTGTCTTGACCAAAATTAACAATGAGATTTCCTCGCCAAAATTTTTGTTGAGGTTCTTTACCCAGTCATCTCCAGCGTCGGCAGCAGCCGTTTATAGGTGGCTCGGGGTCCGCTGCAGGTGGTGGGACCTGACGTGTTGTGTGACGTGCGGGCGTGGCGGAGCGTGGGCGAGTGTTGTGACGTGCGCCTGGTAGCCGGCTGATAACACACACGCACACGCACACACACACACACACACACACACACACACACACACACACACACACACACACACACGCCCCGCCGTGCGTCATGCATGTATCGGCAAATATGAAGCAGTGCAGTGCGAAACAAAATAAATGGGCCTTTTCGCATCGGCCGCCAAATGCCTAGGAATGTGCCAATATACTGGTCGGTGGTCCCGCTCGCGGCGTTACGTAGTGGCGGCGTAGCGCGGTGCTGTGCGGTACCCGTAGGTACCCTGCGGGTGCCGCCCCCCCCCCCCCCCCCCCCCTCCCCGTTCTCCCCGCCGGGCGAAGGTCGCGGCCCGGCCGCCACGCCGGGAGTGACGTAGCCGTGCTGCAGGGGGGCATTGGGTCTGCGGGGGTCAGGCGTGCGGCCGGCGGCGGGCGGGGCGGGCCCCCTCTGCACTGCCGCCGGTGCAGCTGGTCCAGCATACCAAGCCTCGGACACCAACGAAAACCGCAAGGATCAGCTGCTCGAGGTGTCTCTCTCTCCTTCTATCTTACTCTCTCTCTCTCTCTCTCTCTCTCTCTCTCTCTCTCTCTCTCTCTCTCTCTCTCTCTCTCTCTCTCTCTCTCTCTCTTTCTCTCTTCTCTCTCTCTCTCTCTCTCTCACTCTCTCTCTCTCTCTCTCTCTCTCTCTTCTCTCTCTCTCTCTCTCTCTCTCTCTCTCTCTCTCTCTCTCTCTCTCTCTCTCTCTCTCTCTCTCTCTCTTTCAGCCACACAGGCCGATTGAAAGCGACATGTCAGCAACCTGTTACCTAACGCATGTCGATCAGCCCGGGGCAGAGGGGTCCGTGCAGGGCGTGCAGGACGGTGCAGGGCGTGCAGGGCGTGCAGGGCGTGCAGGGCGTGCAGGACGGTGCAGGGCGTGCATGGCGTGCAGGACGGTGCAGGGCGTGCAGGGCGTGCAGGACGGTGCAGGGCGTGCAGGGCGTGCAGGACGGTGCAGGGCGTGCAGGGCGTGCATGGCGTGCAGGGCGTGCAGGGCGTGCAGCGCGTGCAGGACGTGCAGAGCCGAGGCGGTCGTCAGGGAGGCGTGCTGACGTCCGCAGCGATGGCCAGCACCCCTCGCTATCACATATCAAACCATCCCCTTCGAAGTGTTCTCTTTGTCTTTTAAACAATGTCTGGCTTTTTACAAGCGTTGGTTAGGCTGGGTTAAAAGTTGCTGGGGTTCAATGTTCATGTCAGCGCGTTGCCTGCTGTGACGCACGTGGTAGCGCATCGGAGGCGAACAACTGCCGCGCCGGGGGGTACGCGTACAGCACTGGGCACGCCACTACACTGCACTACACCGCAGGGGGTGGCCAGGTGAGGGGCGCAACACACCGCCTCCCGACCCGAGCCCAGCCGCCAGGCTAAGCGAGGCCTTGGCCCGCGCAATCTTAGGCGTCCTGGCCACGGCGGCGACGATGTAAATGCGTTCTCCCTCCCTCTCGCCTGCCCTCGCCCTCCGCCTCTCCCCTCCACAATCGTTCTGTGCACACCGCAGGACCTTGACCGTGAGGAGAGAGGCGAACGACACGGCTGGCACACCACGCCACGCCACGCCACGCCACGACAATCGGAGACGTATCCCTATCCACCCCCCGCCGATACGAACGTGGGCCCGATAGGCTGATAGGCTCTGCCGCTGGCTGTCGCCGGGCTCAGCCCAGCCCAGAGGCGCCAGGGGCGCTAAGCACCACGGGCGCTCAGCACCAGGGGCGCTAAGCACCACGGGCGCTCAGCACCAGCGATAAGGGACTCGAAGGGGTTATTTCGAAAACTTTGCCACTCCATTTAGTATTTGAGACCAGAGGATTCCAAAATTTCGGTTCACGTGACCTATTGTGGACGAAAATGAGATGGTGAGTTGTAAGCCTCACTGTGACCACTTCAACACTCATATCTTACGCATTTCCATCATGTAACCCGGCGCCTAGCTATGAGGCCGAGTCCAGCCCAGTCCTCAAACCTTCAGTATACAGCCCAGTCTCAAAACCAGCCTCTCTTCAAGTCCCTTATCATCCAGAATTGATCGATGATGATTTCATGCTCAGTGCGCCCTGCTTGCGCCCAGAAGCGAAAACACCGACGAACATCATGTGACCCCTGACCGTTCTGGTCGCACAGGGGACACGGGACACCCAGCGACACCGTATCTCCAATCAATTAGTTTTAGAATCTCTCTTTCTCTCTCTCTCTCTCTCTCTCTCTCTCTCTCTCTCTCTCTCTCTCTCTCTCTCTCTCTCTCTCTCTCTCTCTCTCTCTCTCTCTCTCTCTCTCTCTCTCTCTCTCTCTCTCTCTCTCTCTCTCTCTCTCTCTCTCTCTCTCTCTCTCTGCATGCCTGACTGCCTACCTCACTGTGATATGTTTCTGTTTTAATTGGAAAAGAAATTGTGAAGCAAGGAAATGTGAATTCTGCCCTACGCGCCGTCGTGCGCGATACATGAATTTCGGGTGGACAGAAGTGAGTCGCGGAGCGATGCCCCTGTCTTGTCAGGCGGCTATAGGTCTTTAATAAGCAGGTGGTCTCCGTTGCACACCTGCCGACACAAGAAATTTGAGATGACACAGCTAAGAAAAGACAAAGACACAACTTTTTTCCTCTTTCGAAAAAAAAACGCATAATCACCGCTTTGACACAATTTGCCGCGCGCGGTGGCGTCCCGCCGCGTGTCTGCTGTTCGTGGGCGCCTGTTGGCCCGGCGGCAGCCCGGCGGCAGCGAGCGGCACACACACACACACACACACACACACACACACACACACACGAGTGAAGGCCATATCGGGGAAATGTGAAAGCAGTCGGTGCACGGATTTGTTTTGTACTTTTTTTTTCCGGCGACTCGGCGAAGGTCTCTTTTGTTCGTGCTCGAGGGCCCAGGCCACGGCCATGGTCCGGGCACGGTGATGGGGATGGGACGCCCTGTGTGCTCCGAAGCTGGTCAGCTCCGCGGCCCCGTGGCCCGCCCGGCCCGGCCCGACTCGGCCCCGGTCAGACAGGTTCTGCTGAGTCCCAGCGCCGCCGACTCAAAAAGAATGCCCTGCACCTCCCCCCCCCCCCCTCTCTCTCTCTCCCACTCTTTACAAGGGGGCCTAAATGCTTCTTTGGGCTTTAAACGGCGAACGGGATTATGGGAGCCCCCGTAAACATATTGCCGTAATTCGTCTGCCATGCGCGACAGGATCGGCCGACGCAATCTTTACCTGACTGCTGATTTCTGAATCGACACCGCGTCACAGTTTATACCGTACAAACCTCTGGGGAGCTGATGTTAGGGGGCGCCCTGGCGCCATACGCAGGGCATCCATCCGAATGCCATATGAAAAACGTAGCCACCGCTTGGATACGGAATCGGGATCATATGACGGGTAGAGAGAGAAGGAGGAAGGGAGAAAATTGGAGCAAAGAAACGCGTCGGGAGCTGCAGTGCACCGGACCGGACCGCGGCGCTCACTACTGGCGGTCACTACGGCACGCGCTTCTCTCTCTCTCTCTCTCTCTCTCTCTCTCTCTCTCTCTCTCTCTCTCTCTCTCTCTCTCTCTCTCTCTCTCTCTCTCCCTCCTCACTCTCCCTCTGTCTCTCCCTCCCTCTGTCTCTAGGGGTGACGACGCCCCGCAGAGACCGGAAATGAAAGCCCTTCAGCGGCCGGATTTCGGTTCCCGCTGGCTGCAGTGGAAAGCAAATGGAGACAGCTTGTGCAACCCCGCCGAGCCGAGCCGAGCCGAGCCGAGCCGCCCGCGGCAGAGCGGGCCTATGTGACGTGAGGACATAGAGCAGAGCCCGGGGCCGCCACACACGGCGGAAACATCTGATGAGGGACATAATCAATCACCGGGCCTGGCGGGGCGGTCTGATCGCTGAGCGAGGTATTTAGGAACGGCGAACGGGTCCGATAGGTCAATCGCTTTGGCCTGGACGGTCAGCTCACCTCGACTCGGCTCGGCTCTGGCTCGGCTCGGCTCTGCCCGGCCCGGCCCCGGTCGGTCCCTGGTCTGGTCTAGGGCCAGCTCGGCTCGGTTGCCGACCGCTGTCGCTGCCGGGGCCCGCAACTGGCCCACACTGCCTCGGCCCCGGTTCGGATCAAACGCGGAGAAAAACATAGTTTGAAAATAATTTAAACCGCGCGCCTCTTGCGGCGCAAATAGGATACCTTTCCGTTCGTTTTGGACTTCTCTCTCTCCCCCCCCCCCCTCTCTCTCTCTCTCTCTCTCTCCCCCCCCCCCTCTCTCTCTCTCTCTCTCTCTCTCTCTCTCTCTCTCTCTCTCTCTCTCTCTCTCTCTCTCTCTCTCTCTCTCTCTCTGCCCAACGATTTTCGCACCGTCGGCCAGAGAATACTTTTGGTAGCGGCGCGATGCGATGGCACGATAGCGCCGGGCCCCTGGGGCCGGGCCGGGGGCCGGGCCCTGGTCCCACTCTCAGACACGACTTATTCACCGGGCCGCCGCTTCTGATACCCACTCCCACTCAGAGGCCTTTCTCCTTGGTGCGATGTCCAGACTCTGCGGCGAGCTTACGTGCTTGTTGGACTTCCAGACCAAGAATTCAACATGTCACGGTAAAAGCAGACCCTTCTTTTAGAAGGATCTCTATGGGAGTTCAACATGCATGATCCTTCGGAAAAAAATGGGTTTTCTTTTGCCGTGGCGTTTGCACTCGCGTTTGCAGAATTTTTTTTCTTCAAAATTCGCTACATTTGATGGATTATTAGCTTCTTTTGGTGTTAGCGAGGTGTCCAGCACTGGTGCTTGGGCGCCATAACCAGAGCTGCCGTGTCCGTGCGCTGGCCGCGCCGGCGGTGCCTCCAGCCAGAACTTATCTAACAAGTCGGCCAATCACACGCGGAGCCCGCGGAACCCACTGAGCCGGCTGCATGCAAATTAGCTCCCTGGCGGGGTCCCGGGGTCCCGTGCGGTTCGGTACTGTCGGCTCCGCTGCTCCGGCTGCCCGTCTATCACGGGGGGGGAATGAGTTCGCCAGCCCAGCGAACAGTTTGCTCTGCTCCAGCGAATGTTTTGCTCATCCAGCAAACATATTTCTGCAGACGCATAATAAGGCACAAACAGTTTTGGCTTAGAAATTATGTTTTTCGCTCACTCAGCACCCGCGCTGTTTGGGCTAGTGAACGTGTTGTTTGGGTAGCGAACAAATCGCCGGATCAGCGGGAAAATCCGGAGACGCACATTTCTAGGGAACATTTTTTTTTCTGTGTACACCTGTTCGAGCCCCGCTGTCATTGCCAGCTGGAGCGGTACACGTGGCGTCACACGCCGTCATACGATATATTTGTTATGAACGGTTGTACCCCGCTGCTAGCCCCCCGCCCCGCGTAGTCCACAGAGTACGTCCGAATAATTTTCGCGGTGGAAGCTAAAACAGCGAATGGCTGGACGGCACGGCCGAGCGCCTGCGAGCGCTGGGGTAGGCCAGCCCGCACGACACGCGTGCTTGCACCCGTCGGAATTGCCTACCCAGCAGGCGCCATATGTGTCCTCCTGGCAACACTATCACGGATGTACTCAAAGGCACTTTGCGTGACCAGCGTCCTCGGCACAAACCCCAAAAATGTTGTATTTTGGGATGTGGCCGGCGGCATGCGCACCCATCCCGCGCAAACGATGGCGTGAAGGAGGAGCGGGATCTGAGAGGGGAATGTCGACACGAACGCCAGCCCTGCCCTGCCCGGCACGGCCCCGATCACCTGGCCGTGACGTCACACGCACACTTACCTCGGCGTGCGTGCGTGCGTGCGTGCGTGCGTGTGCGTGCGTGTGAGCGTGCGTGCGGCATCCGTTACGTGTTACGTGCCCCGAGGAGCTGGCATCGGGGAGGCCTCCTTAACGCGGGCTGCCCGGGCGGATCCTGGCGGCCCGGCGATGCCCGGCGATACCGGTGGTGAAACCGTGTATGACTCACACCCACTGGTGTGGACACGGACATGTCGCGCCGGTACATCAGGCCCATCATAGGTCGTGGCGCGCCGTAGACACACTCAGGAACAGGACAATTTTGGTATTCAAATGTCCCGTGCACACAACCCTTCGGTGCCTACTGTCCTACAAGACGAGGGGGGAAAAAAATCATATTTTTCCGGTGACTGAAGACGATGACCATCATGAGCCACCCTACTAAAGATGGCACCGTTTGGGTCGATTGCGTATAATCGCGTCGCTATTATTTAGGGCGAGCGGAACTGGAAGGCCATCCGCAGCCCTGCAAGGGCGGAGGGGGGAGGGAGGGGGGAGGGGCCTGGCCGACATCGGCACTGTTAGCTTTCCACTCTTTGCAAATGGCCGAGGCTATTACGCCCCTCTCGGCCTCTCGCGGCTCGGCTCGGCTCGGCTCGGCTCCGCCACCTTGTCGCTTTGCGATTATTGCCGCGCGCCACTGGTCACCGCCCTGCACTGCAGAGCGTTACTCGCGGGATCAGCAGGGGCGTGGGCCGGCGTGGAGCACCTGAGAACACGCGGGGACCCGCCGGGCACAGCCGTGGAGGCCGCCTGCATCGGGGGCCGTGCTTCAACTACGGAACACTGAGCGGGACGGCAGGGAGCGGGGCTCAGGCGGGGCGGGCGGGGAGGCGGGGGTACTTTCCTTTTCCGCGAGCACCAGGCACCAGCGCCGCGCAGCGTGCTGTGGGCTACACAATTTCTTTTGTCTGGCAACCTCATGGCATGGCACGGCTCGCCGTGGTCCGGTAGGCGCCGCGGCACCTCTGGCCGCGCACAGCACGGCACGGCACGGCACGGCACGGCACGGCACGGCACGCCACGGCACGGCACGGCACGGCACGGCACGGCACTACACACGGACGGCCACCACCGCACGCGCAGGGGGTGGTCAGGTTGACCCCACGTCCTGCGGCCTCGGCCCCGCCGGTTAGTTTGGTGCACCTGTCGATATGGCCGCGTTGTGTTCGGCTGCAGCGGACGTTGGGAAAGGCCCCCCGACCCCTGAGTTTACGAAACGGCCGCGGCCGGGCGGAACGCTCGTGGCGAGCCAGACTGGAATCCGCTGGAAGACGAAAATGGCACCTTTGATCTGGATGTAGTTTCTTTTTCTGGTCGAAACCCGTGAAATAAAGCAATGCAGATACTTGGTCTGGTTCCGTACGCGGTAAGGCAGACGCTGAGGCCCCGGCCTCACGTAACTTACGCGGGCGCCACGGCACATGGAATCGGGAAGTGTATGTAATTTAGTACGTGCATGCACTCTCAAAAATGCATGCTTGATCAAAACATGCTACTCATGCTTGTGGGATTTTCTTGAATAAGGCATCCGTATTTGAAGAAAAGCACATAGTTAGAGGGCGCAGGAATGAGAAATTAGAATGGCGTTTATTTCGAGGATAGCATCTATAATTCGTGATCGATGGTGCTATCAATATTTATCATGCCAGCTCTCAGCACTACTTTCCGATCAAGTGTTCTTGTTCTTGCGCCGTTTCGGCGCCTTGCTAGAAATGCCAGTTTACCAAATTTCTAGAGCCCCGCCCCCGCACCCATGCAATTGGCATGACTCTTTCTGCTTCTACCAGATGAGAGGCAGTAGGCAGTCCAAGGTCGGACAAGCGGATGCGGCTGATGTGCACTGAGTACAGGTACTGCCACAACATGGTCGTCATCCGTAGGTCGTGTCGTGATGGTGATTGCGTGTGGACAGCATGCGGCCAATTCTTCATGTCGCTTCTTCTTCTTCTTCTTCTTCTTCTTCTTCTTCTTCTTCTTCTTCTTCTTCTTCTTCTTCTTCTTCTTCTTCTTCTTCTTGGAGTCGGAAGAGATGGCGATGGCTCCTATTCTCTATCTCTTCCCCTTTCTTCCTGCCTCTCGACGTCAGGTGCCCGCCCGTCTCTGAGAAAGTGAAAGGCCCGGCCAGGCCGGACGCGGTCAGAGAGGCGGCGGCGGCGGCAGTGGCGGCGGCAGCGGCAGCAGCGGCGGCAGCAGCGGCACCGAGGGTCCGTGTTCGTCCGCAGTATATGCCCCCTAACCTATTCGCACACGACACACAAGAAGATCGGAGTGCCGAGCCGGAACCGGCGTGGCTCGGCGAGGCGGGTCGGGAGAGGGGGGGGGGGGGGGGGGGGGGCGGAGAGTGCCGCGGGAGAGAAGTCCGCCACTTGCTGCTGGGCTGGGCTCCGCCGGGCACACGGCCCTCCCGCGTCAACTGTGTCCAGACTGTGTCCAGACTGTGTCCAGACTGTGTCCCCGCGGCTTGGACCGAACCGGACCGGGCCGGACCACATTATTAGCCACTAGCCTACCGGGCCGGGCCCGGGCCGGCCTGCAGCCGCGGATGTGTGAGCTGCGAGCTGCTGCGAGCTGCCCTTCCAGCCGGCTCAAGATCTCTCCTCTCCTCCCTCGCTTCGCCTCGCTTCCACTCACCCGCAGCGCCCGGGCGGCCGCACGGCGGCGGCAGTGCCGTCAGTGTGACGTCATCACCCGTTGTCACCCGTGCCGGCACCGGTGTGTACTTCAAATCGCAACCTTTTTTTCGCTGATTTTTTCCAGCGATGGTAGGGCAGAAGCAGCAGCAAGCGGTAGTATTGTATAGGGGTTTATTACTGAGAGTGAAAAAGTCATGATCGTGAAGGAGGCTGTTTCGACAAAAAAAAAAATCGACAGTGCATGACAGTACATAGATTTGAGGCCGGCTTTCGTCTCAGCTTGTCTCCAGAGATGAAAATACATGCGTGACCTTTTCTGTGGAAAATGCGGAAGATGTGTATTGGGGTGGTCACCGATGAGCCTACCACCAACTTCCTCATTTCTCTCCAGCAAAGGTCATGCGACCCTACCTTTGAAGTCCTGGCGTCAAGACTGGTCTGTCTCAGCTTCCAAATCCTGAATATAAGTCAGTGTTCAAAACCGGTTCAAAACAGCCTCTTTAAAGTCCCTTACTTGATGATGATGACTTTTTCATTGTCAGTGTGTGGGCGGCCGGGAAAGCCCAGGCAACAGGAGCCCGGCCACGTCTCCGACACTCGGCCTTGGCAGTCGTCGCAAATACGACTTGACGCGACAAGCACTCGATGCGATGCGCCCTTTTTATTGTTTGCGCAAGTGTTTAAAGCGCACATCGGAGATGTTTACGTCGCCGAGGAGGGCGGTGCGATTACAGTGGCTAAGACTGTCAAGACTCTGCCAGGGCTGCTAAAGACTGTGGCCAGCTGTCAAATTTCACGATTTCAAGCAATTTCAAACATTTTACAAACGAACTTCACGGTAAAAGTTGGTCATCGAAACAAACAGGACCATCTTGTGGCATCCCTCCGGGGAAAACCATGACGGCCCTCCTAGATTTGCTGGTCTTGCTTTAACCGTGTATGAAAATACTCCACGAATTGCAGTGCGATTGGTTATAATTTCATTAGCGATATTTAGATGTGACGTGTTCTGTTGTGAACGTTGACACCAATGCACTTACTAAGGATTTGCTATGAGCACCGAGAGAGCTTGCGTGACACGACTAATTGTACGACCCGCTTGATCCAGAATAAGACGGCAAACCGTGTTTTATAGCAGTTTTCACAAGTGCGAAAGCCTGACAAGAACGAGTGTTATGCAATGGCTGGCAACATTGACATCACTCAGGAGGCGCCATCGTACTTGATTCCGACGCACGATTGAGCAAGTCTGTTTGTGTGTGTGCGCGCGTGCGTGCGTGTGTGTGAAGGAGAGAGAGAGAGAGAGAGAGAGAGAGAGAGAGAGAGAGAGAGAGAGAGAGAGAGAGAGAGAGAGAGAGAGAGAGAGAGAAAGAGAGTACGCGTTCCAGTAGCAGGATGTCCGGGAACTGTCACATGGAATGGATTGCGGGGGGACCTTCCATTGCGACAAGAAAATAAAGGACACTCGTCACTTCGCTACTACGTGATAAAATGAAGCGCTTAAACACTGTTTCACAGTGTACCAATGTGAGTCAGTTCTGGACACACTGTGTCAGCGACACGTAAATGCGTAATTGCATTCAACCAAATGCATTGCTTGTCTCGAAATCAACGAACAAATCAGTTGGGACAGCTACTATTTGTTCTTTTTTTCGTGTAGGGTGGCTGCCGAATCGAGCTAGCAACGGCTAGCAAGCCACCACAGGTGTCACACACCTGTTCAAAGCCATGCAAGGGACCAGAGGGCGCGCGTCCTTCCCTACGATGTGCCACGCGGCCAGAGAGACAGAGAGGGCCTCGCGTCGTGTGCTTCCCCGTCACTCCCTCCTGTTCTGTGTATTTGGCGAACACACGAGGCAGGGTCGTTATCATGGGCTGTGCCCGCTCTGCCGGCTCTGCCAACAACACACCGAGGCTCGAGGTGCCGCCGCGCCGCCGCGGTTGCAGTTGCGGCCGATCGTGATGCAATATAAAACTGGGGAATTTGAATACGCGGTCGTTTTGCGGCGATACGAATCGGGAATGTCGAGATCGGTGCAGACAGAGCGCTAACCTTTTTCGTATGCATGAAATGCATACACGAAAGCCACCTAGACTGTTTTGAGCCGTAATCAGGATTTTGGACCTTGGTCAAACAACGCTCACCGAGGGTGAAAGCAGCTGGTAAAACAAACATCTGGGTGGGGGGAAAAACACAATGTAAAAACATGACATTCTAGAGTACGGCTGGAGCACCTCCAGTACAGCAGTGCGGTACGGCTGGAGCACCTCCGGCTGGAGCACCTCCAGTACAGCAGTGCGGTACGGCTGGAGCACCTCCAGTACAGCAGTGCGGTACGGCTGGAGTACAGCAGTGCGGTACGGCTGGAGCACCTGGAGCACAGTGCAGCTGGAGCACCTCCAGTACAGCAGTGCGGTACGGCTGGAGCACCTCCAGTACAGCAGTGCGGTACGGCTGGAGCACCTCCAGTACAGCAGTGCGGTACGGCTGGAGCACCTCCAGTACAGCAGTGCGGTACGGCTGGAGCACCTCCCTCCAGTGGAGCAGCAGTGCGGTACGGCTGGAGCACCTCCAGTACAGCAGTGCGGTACGGCTGGAGCACCTCCAGTACAGCAGTGCGGCTGGAGCACCTCCAGTACAGCAGTGCGGCTGGAGCACCTCCAGTACAGCAGTGCGGCTGGAGCACCTCCAGTTCAGCAGGCTCGGCTCGGGGGATCCCCTGGGACGGCTTCAGTTCGCGGGGCCCACGACGTCACCGTGCTCAGCGCCGCTGCGGGTCGGCGACGCGCTACCAGAGCCAGCCGGGCACCAACGGGGGACCAGGGGAACCCCTCCCGAAAAGCACAAGCAGCGGGCTGGCTGACCTACATACTGACAAGGCCGGCCTGGTGAGGTGAGGCTCTACCGGGGGCCCGCGCCGATTGTAATGGGGTGCCCACAAAACCACAGCCTGTCAGCAGCAGTTTAGGCAACAGACGCCTGGCAGGTAGGCAATCCCGTTGCTCACCCCTGCTCGGCGGGCCTGCCTACCACTCCGTTCGCAGGGGCCCCGAAGGTTCCTGGTTGGAAGTAAATTCCATTATCAGCGGGCCGCAGACCTATGTACGTATTTTCTTGAATCAGGCCCATCTGACGATAAAATCAAGAAACACTCTTTCGTCATGAATTATATTCTTGAATGCTTTTAGTATACGCTGTTCTAGGCTTCAATCAAGAATTCATTTCTTGGGGTGGACCTTTCGTTTCGTCGGTGCCCTCCGCCCGCTAGCTGTCACTTTTTATCTTGGCGGGAAACAGTCGTGCTAACGATTCCCTCTACGTCCGTCATCGGCCGGCCATTGGCATCCATCAGCAAGGTGTTGACGTCCCGAATTCGATTGGAGTATCGGCCAAAACCGTGACGACCGACCGGGGCCTAACCGCGGCCGAAGCCCAGGCAGACCGGGCCGGCCGAGACGTGACCGAACCCACCGGACGTCGGCGGGCAGAGCACATGTGTGCGGGCCACCGGCGGCCACCCTGCCAACAAAACCCGGCCGCAACAGGTGGAGGCGGCTACAGGCGCCCCCTCCCTCCTCCCCTCCCAGATCCAGTGTGCGACTGCAGTCCGGAGCGACGAGCTCGGTCCCGGAATAGATGCGTCCAGCGCGGCCCGGCGGCACGTCCAGACCACACGGACAGCACGCATGCGCGGTGTGGCCGTGCGGCCGGTACAGGCTGTGGTCGCGGCCGCCTCCAGTCCGTCCCCGCCCTCCAAGGTTTACAGCCCTGAGGCGTCAGGCGGCGTCACCGGGCCATCATCGAGACACGTTTGCGGTTTGACAGCTCCCTTCTGGGCGGCCGGCCCGGTGGCCCCGCATGGACCCGCGCGGCTGGCCGACTTGGGCTTGGCGTGCCTTTTCTCAGCACCCCCGCTGCCACTGCTGCCTCTGCCGTCGGAGCGGAGCGGCTCGTGCGGTCGCCAACGCGGCCACACTCTGCTACCGCCACTACCGCCGCTACCGCCGCGCCCTCAGCTCCCACACTAGCCTGCCGCATTGCACCCCTCGAGAGCTCCCCTCGAGAGCCGACTGCGACAAACATCATAAGCACGGAGCTAGTGGCTCCTTAATGGTCCCGCACGGCACCTGCCCTATGGCCGCCTATGGCTCTATCGTGGAACGCGCTGGTCACACACAGAGCCGCGAGGCTGGGTCGCGAGACAGGCGAGGGGGGGGGGGGGATGTGCGGTGCAGCCGGGGATTTCCCGTTTGAGAAACTGGCCAGCAGCGGAACTCACCGGGCCGTACTGGCTGCTGTACATGAGACTTCTATCGCCCCCTCCCGTCCCGTCCCCCTATCCATCTCTATCCCTGTCCCTTGTCTCTGGTATGCCTCCCCCCATGAGTACAGATCTCTCTCTCTCTCTCTCTCTCTCTCTCTCTCTCTCTCTCTCTCTCTCTCTCTCTCTCTCTCTCTCTCTCTCTCTCTCTCCAAAAAACAAAGGAGAAGATTGCTTTGGATCAAGCATATTATTCTTGCTTCAAGCAATTTTAACTCTTAAACCGAAAATACGAGCATTGAAGAATATCATGCTTGTGTCTGTCTCAAGTATCGTCACCCGTCAAGCTTCGTTATGCTTGCAACAAGCTTCATGTTCCTCGCTTCGAGAAGCTCCTCCAAGATCTTCCTCTAACGCACACTTTGCGTTAGTTCAAGCATATTTATTTCCCCCCCATTTTTTTTTCCAGAGTGTTTGTTGCCTTAACACACTGGCACTGCACCAAAGGCGCCCGTGCACACTTTTGGCCCGCGCGGTATGCAGGCGTGCAGTTATACCGCCGAGTGCCGCTCGCCACGCGGCTGGTCAGCGTGCCGCGAGCCTGTCTGGCCTTTCTGGCGGCCCTAGGTTAGCCTAGCCCTGGGCGGCCCGGGCCTGCTCCTGGAGCCGGGCCAGGCCGGGGGGCCGGGCTCTAGCCGGGGGCCAGGGGACGCCCCGCTGGCCACATGGCCACTCCGGCCAGCCGCACCGTTAACGCATTGTCTCTCGGAGGAAACATTCGACAGTCGCCCAGCGTCAATCAGAAACGCATCCATAGGGCGCGTTGCCGGCGCCACCATGTGACCGTTCAGCATTCTTATGCAAATTATCACAAATGCGGCGGCGTGGCCTCTCACATACCGCCCCTCCGGGCTCCCTCCGGGTGTTCCTCGCGGCGTTTCTGCTGCGTCGTTTGATGCCTCTTTTTTTTTCGGTGCAACATTTACAAGAGGCCGTTGCGGGAGTGCGCGATAGTACGCTGGCAATCACGGCACAACACGCGGCTGCGGCTCTTTGTGGGGACAGACCTGGCCAAGATAAAGCATTGCATCAATGCCGTTCTGATAGGCTGATTGGGAAAGCTCGAAACACTGGCTCCTGCCGCCCCCCTCTCGCCCCCTGCCTCATGTACCGCAAAACCAAAACCTGCCCTTCGGGTCCTGGCCCGGGCACGGCATGCATGGTCGGGTCCTGTTGGCCCACAAACGTTTGCGAGCAGCAAGATGAGAAATTAAGACAAGCGGGAGGGAGGGGCCACTGGACGCGCCCCGCCCGCTGGCCGCTACGACACACTGCGCGCAGTGGGCCCATTTGTTTTTCTTCCCATGATATTATAACCTGTCTGTCAGGTTGGTTGGTGCACTTCACTCTAAAGCCCTACCATGTCGTGTGTGTGTGTGGGGGGGGGGGCTGCCCTGAGGCGGGGAGACTTTCCATTTCACCCGATCCGGCCGGAATGTTGCCTGGAGGCCACCGACGGTCGTACCTCTGGGCCGGGTAGAGCCCCCAGGCCGGTCCCCTAGGCCGGGGCCGCCGGGGCCCGCAGGCCAGGTGATGAGGGCCTTCTCTTCCGCTCACAGGTCTCCGCCGTGACCATTCTCTGACGCATTACCGTCTTATTTTTCAGAGATCGAAATCTCTGTGCTTTATCTGCTGGTAATGTCACCCACACGGCTAAAGGTTGAAAACGTTCAACAAATTTAAATGCACTGTTTCGCTAATCAGGTGTTTTACGTCGTATCAGCGAAAATGAATGTTGTATAAAATGCTTCCTGAAAGTCGCGAGTGTCTCATGGTAAATCCCACGCAAACGGCGTGACGAGGGGAGAGACGAAGAATGATCGACTGGCTGACTTGTGAATATGGAAACGGGTCTTGTTTATTGGAAATCCGAATTTCAAAAGTTTAGAAATTCCCCTCGAGCGAAACTACTCCCAGCAAGGCATCAACACGAAAACGAGCGCTAGGTAAAGCACGAGGGGGAGTGAAGGCATCGCTCCTCCGTAGTTCCTGTGCGCCACAACCAAAAGGTGCCAAGCATGCTCCTCACTAAAAAGCGGAGACAAAGAAACCGTGTAAAATGGAGTGTCGTTATCTAACAGACGAACTGCAGCAGAACCCAGCGAGTCCCCGCCGGTACACGAATGATAACAGATTAAACACTAAATGTACATGTACAAATTTGTGCATCATTTAATTACACGTACATAATTTGTGCACATATTTTTGCATCTGTATGTACAGATTTGTACATTTACATAATTTCGTTTGTAAACACCAACCGCGCCGAATTAAGCTGCAAGTCTGCGCATTTTTCTGGTGCTGCTTAAACAAAACTTTGCGCATAACCTGCATTATCGCTGCCAGCGGGCCCAGTCGGCCCAGTCAAGGGCTCAGCCCAGCACGGCGATACCGCAGCTACCGCAGCTACCGCAGCGCCAGCGGACATTTAAACTCGTAAAGAGATTACTGCCGCGTATCTGTCGCGGTGAAGAGGAGGAGGAGAATAATAATAATAAGAAGAAGTGGGCGAATAATCAAAACGCTTTGGGCACTCGGAAGATAATGGGTGCGACAGAAAAAAAGGCAGCGCAGAAAGCCAAGAAAAGTGCGAAAGCGCTATAAATGGAAACACGGCGGCGGCGCAGCGACGCGGGGCGAGGCGACCAAGTTTGCTCGTCGGCCATTTGTCATTCATGTCCGCAAATATCCACGCTGCTGAACAACAGAGAGTGCCGGCCCGGCGATCCGGCCGAGAGCGATCCGGCGCGGCTCAGCCGGCGTCAGCTGCCCGAAGCACAGCCAGCGTCGCTCTGCGGGCACAGTCTTTCTCTGTCGCTCTCATTGACCGGCACTAGGTGCGAGAGAGACAGAAGTACTACGGGTGGATGTGCGGCGGTGGTAGCCAGCCCACTCGCTGCGCCTGCTGTGCACTATGCTGTGCCAGAGAGACCGCTGCCTGTCGCCCGTCCGTTCGGCACCCAGCTACACCTGTCTCACTCGCACAAGCGAGTCTGAGCAGGCGATCGAGCCTCCAAGGCAGGCGATCAGAGACGGATCGCCTCGACCGACCGGGCCTGCAGACCTCTGTCATCAGGCCTCCCCTGCAGTAGCGCGGCGCGGCGGCTCTGTAACACCTTCCTCCTCTCTCGGCCCAACGGCCAGCGGCCCATTACACAGCGGCCAGCGACCAGACCAGACACCTGACCTGGCAGCGGCAGCGCGTGCTCCGGGCTCCGCTGGCAGAGGCAGGCCGCATGCAGACCGCCTGGCGAAAGTGTCGGCTGGTTGCAGAACCAGCAGCGGCCGGTAGCGGCGACACAGCTCTGCATCAGCTGCGCCGTCTGAGGCCGTTCACACAGCACTTGTGCGCTGCAGGGTTCGACTCGACCGGCGAGGCGTCGTTCGTCCATTCATTACTAAGCACGTTCGCAGTCGCACGCCCAAATTTCCTGCTACCTGAAGCCGAGCGCCTGGCGGGGTAGGCCAGCCCGCACGGCACGCGTGCAAACAGAGGTCAGCGTCTGCCTACCCAGCAGGCGCCGCGCCCAGACTGGCCGCATTAGGACTGCCCTTGGGACAAATGTCGTGGACATACTTGATGGATGGTCCCCGACGTGGCTTTTTCCAGAACGGTCCTGGTCAGCTACTTGGCTTGTCGGACCGTTGGCCTCGGGCGGCACCAGAGGGCGCTACGGGCGCTACTCGGCACACCACTGACCTTGCAAGGCAGGTCATGGGGCCCCCGCTGCCTCCGCTGCCTCCGCTGCCCCCGCACCCGCTAGGGGACGACCGATACAGCCATGCAGAGCCCCCCGCGCACAAAATCCGAAACTATGAGGCCAAATGGGGAAAGGACTTTAGACTCTTTGAAAATCCGGGTCTCGTATCTGCCGACGCGGTGCTGGCTGTCGAAGGCTGTAACAATAGGGTTCGCCGCTGCCCTACGATGTGATGAGTCACCACTGACGGACGCCAAAGTGTGTGCGTGCGTGTGCGTGTGCGTACGGGGGCGGCAAGCCGGCGGCAGTGCGGCTCCAAACTCCATCCCCGTCTTCTGTCAAGAGTGCGACGAGGGCAGAACACAAGGCCCGCGTTCCGTCCCGTCCATCTCAGCAAAAGTGCAGCCGCGAAAAAGGGCGTTGCGTCGTCGCACTGGGACAGGCGAAACGCGGCGGGCGGGCCGAGAGCGGAGCCTCGCAACTCATGCGGACCGTGCGGCAGTTGGCGGCCGCTAGGCGACGCCGTCGAAAAGCGGACCAAAGCGAGACGTCGGCCGAGGCTACGGCACGGCCACGGCAGTGCCGGGCTGGGCTGGGCTCTGTCACTGTGTTAACGACCTCGCTGCTCGCTGGGTACCGTGGCCGGGGGCTGCGCCGTGCTGCGCCGTGCTCTGCTGGCCTGCCGATTTCTCTACCATCGCAATAGCGTATTCCGGAGAAGAGCCGAAACGGAAGTTCGGCTCACACAGAATCACAAAAGTGGATCTAGTATATGAGGAGAACCGCAGCAGAGAGTATCTCCGGCCACGGCGTCGGCCATGAGCCGACGTCAAAAATTTAGCTCTGGGTGACGATATGTCACGGCCATTGGGTAGGGACACAGCCGACACAGCTCAGGACGCGCATATAGAGTTGAAAATCACTCTTTTCCCAAAGTGTGGCAGGAAATGCGTGACGGGTCTATGAGTGTGGCGAACAACCCATACCCGTACCCAACTCTACCGTTTGTGGAGTTCTCGTCCAAATCCTTTCCGCGGAACAGCAAACAAGCACCATGTTTTTGGGGTCGCATTTTCCCTTGTCCTCCTGGCAAACGGCAATCGATGCGATGTGTAACCCGACTTGATCTGTTAGTGTGGCCGCCGCTCCGTGCAATGAGCTCTGCGGCGCCTGGGCGGCCGAGCGCCCAACAGACCCTATTTCCTCTTTTCGCCTCATTTGCCGACATCCGACCTGCGCTGACACTGCCGCTGTCTGAAAGCAAGGCCCGTCATGTTCTATTCTTCGCCGTCCCCGTGCGGCCGGCGGCGGCCGGGGGAGCCGGGGTCCATCTGATGCTGCCGGGCTGCCGGCCGGGGGAGCCGGGGTCCATCTGATGCTGCCGGGCTGCCGGCCGGGGGAGCCGGGGTCCATCTGATGCTGCCGGGCTGCCGGCCGGGGGAGCCGGGGTCCATCTGATGCTGCCGGGCTGCCGGCCGGGGAGCCGGGGTCCATCTGATGCTGCCGGGCTGCCGGCCGGGGGAGCCGGGGTCCATCTGATGCTGCCGGGCTGCCGGCCGGGGGAGCCGGGGTCCATCTGATGCTGCCGGGCTGCCGGTCGGGGGAGCCGGGGTCCATCTGATGCTGCCGGGCTGCCGGCCGGGGGAGCCGGGGTCCATCTGATGCTGCCGGGCTGCCGGCCGGGGGAGCCGGGGTCCATCTGATGCTGCCGGGCTGCCGGCCGGGGGAGCCGGGGTCCATCTGATGCTGCCGGGCTGCCGGCCGGGGGAGCCGGGGTCCATCTGATGCTGCCGGGCTGCCGGCCGGGGGAGCCGGGGTCCATCTGATGCTGCCGGGCTGCCGGCCGGGGGAGCCGGGGTCCATCTGATGCTGCCGGGCTGCCGGCCGGGGGAGCCGGGGTCCATCTGATGCTGCCGGGCTGCCGGCCGGGGGAGCCGGGGTCCATCTGATGCTGCCGGGCTGCCGGCCGGTGTCACGGCGCCCTCCCCTCCCTCCTCTCCGTGCAGCCAGTCTTGTTTGTTGCAATGTGTGCCAGCAGCCAGCGGGCACGCGGCGGCACGCGGCCGTTCGCGCGGGTCTACGTCTGTCTCTCTCTCTCTCTGTCTCTCTCTCTCTCTCTCTCTCTCTCTCTCTCTCTCTCTCTCTCTCTCTCTCTCTCTCTCTCTCTCTCTCTCTCTCTCTCTCTCTCTCTCTCTCTCTCTCCCCCCTTTCTCTGATCGGCCTGTGCCGTTGGGGTTGGCGTGAGATAGAGAAAAAGAGAAGGAACGATCAGCTGCAGAGGCCGCGGTCGCCGTCTCCGTCACACTCATCCACGCACAGGGGCAGCTAGCTCACTCCGCCTTAGGGACAAGGAGGGCTCAGCGCACGCCCGCACAATCGCAGCTGTCTGGATTCGAACACGTGCTGCTGTGGCGCGCCGCCGCCGTGGCCCCGGCCTGCGCCGCCGCTATCAGCTGATTGACGGACGGTCAGCGCAGCGTCCGCCTGAGATGAATGCATGGAGGGCGCGGGAGGGCAGCGGAGGGGACAGAGGTCTCCCCTGACCAAGTTCCGTGCGTTTGGAGAACACTGTGGAAGTTCCAGGCTTGACAAATGAGGATCTTAATTTGTTCGTTTATTCATTCGATCTGTCATGCAACTCACAATTCAGTTGGTTATTCATTCTTTTCCCATTCTTCTTGACACGCACACAGATACACACACGCGCGCGCGCCGCGCTATGAAACTGCAGTCGAAGCAAAACTGCTTTGGTTGGTGGTTTCAAATAACTCTGCTCTTGAGCGTAATCCGCGGGTCAGACTCACCTGCCGGCCGGAAGCGACTGAGGGGGCGGCGATTTCCTGTTATTTAATCCAATTGACGCCTTGGTTGTGGTCCTTGTCACTCAAGTGCACTCGCGGTCAGCGGACCGCACTCACACTACGCGATGTCACCACGCACGCACGCACGCACGCACGCACACGCGCACTTGACGGAAATAAACTTCCCCCAAGGTGGACCTTGCGTGCCTCCTGACGCCGCTGTCGTCGCGGTCCACTCTGCGGCTTGCGGTGGACGAGGGGTGCACGTCACTCCCGGATCCTCGAGGACCTCGCGTCTCCTCTCGCTCGCACGCACACTTCACACGCTCTATTTCTCTCTATTTCTCTCTCTCTCCGCCTCTATCTTTCCGGCCGCTCTGCGCACGTCGCGCGACTGCCTGGCGATGCAAACGCCGACTGAGGAGCGGCGGCAGAGCACGGCAGCGCGGCGAGCGCCACAGCAATGCCCGCGAGAGAAAGAGAGAGGCAGAGAGAGAGCCAGAGAGAGGGGCAGCGAGGGGGGGGGGTGAGAGGCAGTGCTGCGCCGCCGGCAAGCAGGGAGGGAGGGGGGCGGATAGCGGAATGAGGCGCGGGGGCAGGGTAGCAGGGCGGGCGCGGTAGGCGCGGAGAGCGGTTCGGTTCGACGGGACGGGATGGGACGGTGAGAGAGTGCGCGGGGCGGGGCGGGGAGGGGCCAACCGCGGCTGCCAGACCGCCGTAGGCCCACCTTGAGGCCCGCCGGCCGCAGGCTGGGCTTGGCAGCTTGGCACCACTCCACTCCATGAGGCCTCCAGCCCCCCCCCCCCTTTTCCCCTTCTTTTCCCTACCCCGGAGTACAAGCCTCTCTGCACCCCGCCACGCCCCGCCCTGCCCGGGCGATACTCACGCGGGCGCGTGTACCCGCGACAGAGCGACGGGGTGGGGCGGATGGGGCGGTGACGAGGCCATGACGGGTAGGGGTGGCGGGGCCTCGTGCCAGGGGGTGAGAGGGTGAGGGCTCCTCCTGTCTTTAGGGGCGCAGAGCCAATCATCTCAGCTGTTCGCACTAGCATATCATATCTCGGCTAGGCCGGTTGACGTGAGTCGGACGGACCGACATGACTACCACTGCTTTTAGGCCCCAAGGAGTGTCAGTGGCGGAGGGCCAAAAAAAAAAAAAATTAAAAAGAAATACAAAAATTGTAAAAATTTGGTTCTGGTATAAAATTTTCCAGGAAGAAAGTGCATCGGGAATCGCCTGTGGGAATCGAACCCACCCCACCTGACCTGGAGTCGGGAGGACTCCGGCCCGAATGGCTCCAATGGCTATTTGCTCCCGCAGCGATATTAGAAAGAGTGGGCCGGAAAATATTACGTGGTTTGTGCACGATACCCGAATGGCAGGGCTGCATGGGCTGGGCTGGCTGGGCGGTGCTCTCGCATTGCTCTCGCCGCCTGCGGGGGTGGAGGGGTGGACTGCGGCTGGCTGACCCAGGCCAGCGGGCTCAAGCACAGGCTGACCGCGCCCGACAGTGTAGGCAACCTATCGGGCAGCGCTGTGCGGCTGGACGCATGTCGCGAGCGAACCCGGCGCACCGTGCCCGACTCGGACGCTCCTACCGTAGATTAAGTTCAGGTAACTAAATCACGCTGGGAAAACAGTCACATGCGGGTAGAAAAAAACACGCCCCTCTCGCAAAAGTCGACATTTTAACCCAAAACATGATAAATTGCTATTTTTTTGTTGTTGTTTTACCTGAGGTGCGATATTTTCCATCGTGATTTTTTTTCCGTCCTCGCCCCCTGCCTCATACTCTATGATACAAAGACACACACACACACACACACACACACACCTGTTGCTTTGATCTGTGCGCTCCGATCGCGGCCGACTATCCCGAAAGCGATTCGGAATGTAAACGTGAGGAGAGAGGGGACCAGAAGGGGCCCGGGGGGGGGGGGGGGGCAGAAGACCTGTTCGTTCGGTCTGGAGCGCCTCTTCCCCTCTTCCCTTTGGCTCCCTACGGCCCCCCTCTGATTTACCCCCCCCCCCCAACTCCTCCTCCCTCCCTCACACGCACGCACGTACACTGCGGGTCAGTGGTCGAGACCTCATGCGTTCACCGTTATGTATGAAAGCCTATCCCACGAAGTGCCGGACCCTTTGTCCGTCTGCTCCATATCCCTCCACAACCACTCACAGAAACGTTCCCGAAAACGACAACGCGGGTGATGCGTCGTTGCCGACAGCAATCTGCGGTGGAGAATTTTAATTGCTTCACTACGCGGCTGCGTCTGGCGTCACCAGCGAATTACAGACTCCCGGCGCCGTACGCGACGCAACATCGCTTGTGGTGCCTCCTTTTTTTTTTTGCGCCAGACGTTTCTTTTCTTGCTGCGACTTGGAAGTGCCTTGTGGTATGGCTTTTGCCAGTCTTATCGTCAGCGCATAGAGCGCCTGAAGGGTAGGCAGCCTGAGCTTCTCCATGCACGCGTGTCATGCGGGCTTGCCTACCCTAGCATTCGCAGGCGCTCCGCGTCGCCGGTTCGCCGAGTGTTGTGCCCGTAATCAAAGTAGGTTAAAAGGAAAATACAAGCACAATTTAAAAAACTACAGCCGTTAAAAAAAATAGCGTCTTCAGGCATCTTTCAAAAGGGGCAATTCGGCAAGTTTTTGATAAAATTATCACTTTTGAGAAAGCAGTAATTTTTTTACCTGCATGTGATTGTTTCTCCAGCGTGATTTCTCTACCTGCACTTTACCTATCCCCAGTTTCCCCGCGTTGGGGGCGATGGAAAACCAACGCAGCCCCAGCGCAGCTAGCCAGCGCGAAGGACGCATCGTACCGAGGGAAGGAAGGGTCATCCGACACCAGACCCGGCCGGGCCCGGTGTAGACCGGGGGCCGGAGGCTCCGGCAGGCGCTCAGGCGAGGAGCGCGTTGGAGCGATACTCCTCCAGAGCCAGGCTCCAGGCATCCAGCCGGAGACCGGAAGCAAAGTGTGGTCCCGCGTGCAGCTGACGGGTTGGAGTGGTTGGAGACGAGGCGGCGGCGACCCAGAGTCCGTCCGCTCTGACCCCCCCCCCCCCCCCCAAGCGGCATTCTCTGACCGACCGAGTGAAGATTTGGCACGCTCCTTCATATTTATGCATTTTTTCGCGCGGACGCCGTGGCATTGCGCGATACCATGGCCGCACCACGAGTGAGCAGCGAGTCGGATGACGAAGGCGCTCTGGTCTGGTCTAGTCGGGCGTCCTGCCGTGGCGGCTCCCGGCCAGGCCGCCGGCCCCCGGCCCGGCCCCCGACGGCCTCCGACGGCCCCCGGCCCTGTCTGCTGTCTCACGGCTGCATCCGCAGTGCGTCGCCTCGGCGTCTAGTTCGTCCCGGACTCGCGCGGGGGAGTGGAGAGTGGGAGGGACAGCCGCCGCCGTCGCCGGGGCTCCACGGGCTGCGCGCACCTCGGACGCAGCCGCACAGCACGTGCAAGGGATCCGATAGATACGGGCAGACCAAGATCGACGTCGGAGTACGACGCCAAGAGGGTCAATAATCGCCCAGCCGAAAAGGTTGGAACGGCTGTGCGAAAATTAAACGCAGGGAGAGGCCGGACGCAGTGCACAGTGCTCTGCTGGAGGAGGGGGGGGGGGGGTGTCATGTCAGGTCACGCCCACGCCTATGACCGTCTGCTGCAGATGCAGACATTAGGGGCAGGGGCCTTTAAAATACCTCGTGGTACAAAATAGGCCACTTTTTGACCCCCCCTGCCCTCCGTGACTGACCGTGACTTGCGGCTAACCCCCCCCCCCGTCTCTCAAGTGGTATTTGAAAGGCCCCTTACTAGACGCAGCGAGGTTGCGATAGTTCAGTCATGGAAAATCAGCGTTGCCAACTAATGCAAGGTGGGTAGGTTGGTTCTCTTCTCTATTCGACTGCCTCGACCCTTTCAGTATTCACTTCCCCTCCCCGCACCATTAGAACTCCTCGTGAAGCTTGGGGACCCGTTCAGAAACCACGTGACACGAAATCGAGGTAAATTTAATTGCATTTGGTCGCGAAAGAAATCAATGCGAGAGGAAGTGCGTGGAACCGTCTATCGGAATCGAACCAATCCGAGACTGCAGTCACATAGGGGGTGGTCTCAGGCCCGTGCCTACGACAGTTTGCTTTGGCGCGCTACAAGGGTTCGAAGGGAAGTCGCATGGTTTGTAAACGCTCCCTTGCACTACTCCACTACTCTACACTCGCCACGCGATTTGCGCTGAATGGTAAAGTAGCCCGGCCCACGTGGTCACGCCCCCCCCCCCCAACCCACCTTCCACTGACTTTGGTCTTCCTGGCGTGGCGTAATCGGCGTAATACACACCCGACGTAGACGGGCAGTATGTAGCTTTTGTGCACTCTGATCGCAAAAGGCCAGGTCCACCAAACTACATCAAAACCTAGGTTTGTTCCGGTCCAAGCCACCCCAGAAACTGTTTCTCGGTGGTGTGGTAGCGTGGTACTGACCACTGATAGGCCCCAATTCAAGTTGGAGTTTCCTTCCAGTTCCGCGAATCTGACAGCGATCGTGTCATTCCATTCATTCATTTCGCGTGTTTAGAAAAGGAGTACCGAGAAAAGCCCGTACAACGCGATAAGGAAGGGGCCATCCACATACCACGTGACCGACTTGGGGGAGGGGTCAGCCACAGGTCACGCTCCTCTATGAAATACATGGGAAGGTTAGGTTAGCCAGGTCACGCGGGGAGGGCGTCTAAAAGTGGCCAATTTCGGGTCACGTGGTTTTAATCTGGCGGTATTTACAGATCATAAAACGCAATCTGTGTACTTGACAAACTCGTGTTTCTCACTGATTAACACCCACTTAAGAATGACACGCCAGACATCTGTTTTGGTTGCAAGTCATTATTAACATTGCTTAATGCCACTCAGTGTGCCTCTAGCTTTGAAAGGTGTCGAAGTGAAATTTTTCAAAGGATTGAAATAAGGCAATATCAAAATTTACAGGTCTGTGGTTTATTTGAAGGGTGCCTAATGTAAAAAACATACAAGTAAATAATATCTTAAGAGCTTACAGTATACTTCCATCACTGGTTTAACAATAAATGCAGGGAACATGGCTTTTTCTACATTCCATAAAATTGCCACTGAAAAAAATTAAAAGAAATGGAACTGAAGTACAAAATGAGTATTCAGAAACAGCTGCCAGCAGCTAACAAGTGCTTAGTTTGCTGATTTGAAGTAGTCCTTGGAGCCAACAGGGTCAGGCTTCATGGTCTTGGAACCAGGCTTCCAGCCAGCTGGGCACACTGAAAATTAACAATGATGAGCACTAGGCCAACAACACAATCATAAATCAAACAGGAGTGGGGAATACACTTACCTTCACCATGTTCATCAGTGTACTGGAAAGCCTGCACCAGACGCAGTGTCTCGTCAACTGATCGGCCCACAGGAAGGTCATTGACAGTCACCTGACGAAGGTTCTGTAAGAAGAAAACTTAATATTGGAACCGGAGAGACAGTTAAACAAATAAAGTGACATGAACTAGGACAAGGAGTGTGAATATACTGAATTTAGGGCATTTGTAGACTGCATTTTCCCATGCATGTGAAAAATGTAGACGATGGACTTACTCCTTTCTTGTCAATGATGAAAAGACCACGGAAAGGAATTCCAGTTTCTTCATTGTAAACTCCATAATCACGTGCAATCTTGCCAGATTTGTCAGCCAGCAGAGGAATGGCCATGCTGCCAAGACCACCTTCTTTGCGGGGAGTGTTCACCCAGGCAAGATGAGAGAAGTGGCTGTCGCATGAAGCAGCAATCACTTCACAGCCAATGCGACGGAACTCCTCAACTCTGTCTGAGAAGGCGATGATCTCAGTTGGGCACACGAAAGTGCTGGAAACCAAAACGGAATATTCAAGGCCACATACACCAACACCTAAATCAAACGTCCAAAATACACTCATGCTTACAAGTCCAAGGGGTAGAAGAAAAGGACAACATATTTGCCAGCATACTGGCTCAGCTTGATGTCCTTGAACTGGCCGTCAACCACAGCAGTGCCGGCGAAGGCGGGAGCAGGCTTCTGAAGATCGGGGACGGGCATCTGAAAAACACACCCACGCGTTCAGCGATTACAAACCACTAACAAGTCAGCACCCTCTCGGTCAACCAGGTTAGCATGGGACCCCCGGTCGCGGCCGGTCCCGTGCGATCCCGACTAGCAACCCCAGCCTACGCATTTGCCAGCCCTTGACAACCCCCACGAAACGGATAATCAGAAAAATCGGGAAGCCACCGTGCCGTGCTGCTGCAAACTCAGGCGGCTGCGAAATCAGCTCCACTAGAACCTTCCATTGCGTAAGACAATGAAGGAGACAGCGACGTTCGCCCAGCCGGTGCTACCCGGCGAAACCTTGAACGTAACCTAACATTTCCACATTGCTTTAACGTGGACAGAAAAACCTAAGAACGGAACGGGCATTTCGTCTGCATGCGGTCTGCTCAATCATCAAGGCATCTTACTGTGCAGGAGCATCACAGTGGGCACAGGGTCTAGATCCATCTTTTCCCCACCAGAACTGTAACCTTACGTCGGTGCCGGTTGAGGTAGGCCAATTTTACAAAGGTAATCTCACAGGAGCAGGGCCGTCACTTACTTTGGAATGGGTGTTGTAAGCGGTACTTCAGCAATGTGTTCGTTGGTGCTCCGGTCCGAGTCAACCGGTTGAAAGCAGTGCTGTGCTGTCACTCCAGTTGTACAAGCCGAAGAGCCGTGCAGAGCCAGCAGAGCAGCAGAGTGCCGTTGTATCTCTCGGCCTCTTACCCCTTCCCCTCTGCCTGACTTCTGTCTCTTTCTCTCCCATTCGATTGAAGGGAGAGGGACAGAAGATAAGCTGGGACTATCCCCTTTTCTGATTGGTCAGTCCGCGCATGAATATAAGCTACTTGCTAACGTACGTAAGGATTGGTGATCGCACGGGCCTGTTGCGTAATCTGCAAGTAACTTTTCCATCGAAAATTCATATTTTGCAAGGCGGCTAGGCAAATGAAAAGTTCGCAGCTTCGAACCCGTTCGTCATTAAAATGCGCGCCTGCCGTCCATGTTGGTGGTGGTGAAGGTGTAAAGTTGTTGAGCACTACATTTCACGCGCTCACCGAATGTTCACGGAAACAGTAATAAAACATCTAAAACATCCGTGCGCTGGACGTACTTGGAGGTATGAAACCGATGAAATGACCTGGTGTTCAAAGCCGTGCGTCAACCCTTCCTTATCCATCGTAACAGATGAAACCTTTGCGTTAGTTCGGACGATAGTATCAACTACATTTTTGAAAGATCAAAGGAACATGATAAGAAATCACCGTAAACTTCGAAATACGTGTTTCCTAGCTGTAGGTGAATCGTCTTCAACCACTGGGTCAGTTACTAAGCAGAGTCTACACAGGGTATTTTGAGTAGGGGCACAAAACAATGTTTCAGACATTTATTTGATAAACACGTTAAACAACATTTAATATAAAGCACGGTTCTTCAAAGCTACACACTTTTCTTTTTTTTCTTTTTCTTCTTTCTAGGGCTGTTTTCTATCATATCTTTAGATACTACATCAGATGCATCTCCACCTTCAACTGACTTCTTTTTCCTTCCCTTGACTGGAAAATCTGCAGGGCAATCCTCAGCTTTTTCTTTACTTAATTTTGACTTTTTCATTTTACTCCTAGCTTCACTGGTTTCTTCTGAAACAGACAGACTTGCATCCTGCTTGGAGCTTTTTTCCTCGCTTTTTTCTTTGGGGTTTGGATCCATTGATAGTTCCAGATTTTTATCATTCGTATCTGATGAAACTTTTAAGTTATATTCAGAATCAGCAATGTCTCTTCCATTTTTCCCCAAATTGTTCAAGTTAGCATCACCAGTGTGGGACTTTGCCTTTCTTCTTCTCTTGTTTCTCTCTGGAGCTTCTGTGTTACAGATTTCCTGAATCATTTTACCTGACTCATAGTCATGTTCTGTGCGCTCAAATACTGTTAGGAAAAATCCACTAGTCATGTCAATTTCAGGTTTAGTATAAAACCCAAAATCTCCATAGTTATACTCAGAAGACCCTCTCGACATCCATTCAACACCACTGTTTGGAATGACAGGCCTAAAATTAGGTGGTGTGTGTTTTAAAACATATTCAACAACTGCCTCATTTTCCTCTGGGTGTATTGAGCAGGTTGAGTAAACAATGCGCTTGACTTTGGGAAAATTTGTCATGGCATGTTGAAGAAGGTGGCACTGAAATGATGCAAGGGTCTCTAAACGCTCCTTTGATTTCTCTTCTTTTTCATTAAATATTTCAGTGCGCAACTTCATACCTAGACAAGAAAAAGGACAAAATTTGAAACTTGAATATAACTTTAAAATTATTCTTACTACTACTGATTTGGAAAGTGACAGGCTGAAACAACATCATAATCATGTTTGACCATTTTTAACTTCAACAAAACTATATTATTAACTGACCTGAGCCGGAACATGAAGGATCAACTATAATATATTCAACACCAGGGATTTCATTATCACTGTATCTAAACGAATCCCCCAGAAGTGGTTTCACACAAGATGCTCCTGCTTGAGATACAATCTTTGTAAGACTTTTGAAGCGGTCAGTATTTTTTTCTATAGCATGTATAGTCCTGCACAGGAAAGTAGTTACAAGATAATATAACATGTAATGCCATCACATAACATCTACCCTCAAAACAAACACTTACCCAACATTATTAAGAATGGCAGCAATGTGTGTTGTTTTCATTCCGGGGGCAGCACACATGTCCAAAACTGTGCTACCAGGTGGAGGATTCAACAAAAGAGCTGGCATACAGCTAGCCTGAGAAATTGCATGCAACTAGTTATAAACTTCAAAAGAAATCAATGAGTGAAGGATCTACATATGAAGCCTGACCTTGTCTTGGAGGAGTAGGGACCCATTCCAATAGTAATCTAAATTGTGAAACTTCAAACTCCTTGGAAACACAAGCAGATTTGGAATATGTGCATCCTCAAGAAATTCATAATCAGACAGGGATGATATTGTCCTCAGAAAATGCGGATACTTTTTGTCATCCTCATTGGCATTGTCATTTTTCAACTCGTGCCATCCCTCTTGTGTAAAAAATTCGAGGATTTCTTCCTTAGATACTTTGAGTGTGTTTATGCGTACAAATCTTGGTCCCTTTGTTATGGACACTGTAAAAAAAAAAAAAAGAAGAAACAAAGTAACAGATCTTTGTGTGCACTATAAATCTATACAGTAATTATATCATCAGCGTTGATTATCTGAAATGCTTATGCTGTTGCTTTTGTTTCAGTAGAGTTTATGTTGTTTGTGTAAGTCAATGATGGATGAAATGTTCTGATAACATAAGAAGGAAAACAAGAAATGTCTGAAAAATAACCTTGGCTTGTGAACTAAAATGAAATACACAGAGTAAAGGTCAGGATAAAGAGTTATAGAAAACGTCACGAAAATATAGTACGTAAATACGCATGGTTTTATTTTCAATGAATCAAAAAGTACTAATGAAACAAATCAGGCAGGATGAGTGAACCACATTACAATATTACTAGAATCAATAATCACATATCAATAGCAGAATACCTCTCAAAATAGGGGCACACTTCTGGGTTTTGATAGAAGATGGTAATGCCTGATATTTGAAGACAAGAAACTAGTTGTTTGAAGTACTGAGCAGAAATGCCAATGGTTTTCATTTTTCAACAATTTTGAATGAAAATGGAATGTGAAATATATGAAATGGAATATCAGAAGTAACTTGTACATGTCAATGGCTATTCTTGAGCCAAGGTACGTTGAAAACTAAATTTCAGATTTTTTAATTTTTTGATTGCAATACCAATGAAACAAAAGAATTCCCACAAGTCAAATTCTTTACCAAAAAAAGTCATGGACTATGGGCTAAGAATACATAATCCATTGATGCTCGAAAATATGTGGAGGACTAAATTACTACATAACCAAATAGCATGGTCATGATGAGTCTTCAGGTATCAAACTAAATTCTAAATTAATGGAGGATCTTGTTTAATCTTGTTTCTTATTACTTTCATCCTGACCCTCAGAGACCCCTTCACCGTTTTCATCAATTGTAGGATCATGAAATGCATTCCACACATAAGCAAACACAATTAAGTTGACTACAATTACTGATGCTACAACAGACCATGCTATTTGTGCAAAGCCAGTCACATGTAAATGATCCCTCAGCACCCACTTAGTGCCAAAAAATGCAAGAAATGGTAAACTAAACATGAGGAGACTGTAAAACAACAATATGCCAAACGTTCTCGCAGATGAATTTGTCATTGTGTTGAGATAAAATACAGGTTCAGATGATTTTGCTTCTGATCTGTGGAGCTGCTCCCACAGAGAAAAGTGTCCAGACAGCTAATTCTGCTGTACAAACAAAGAAAATAAAAAGTACAAATTATTACAACAAACCTGGTTTCTTCACTTCTGTTGAAATACACGCCTGCTTGGACAGAAACTCAGATTTGTAACTTCGTACAATCTGGAGAGGAATAGCAGGACCAGCAAGAGGCCGATTTCTCCACAGAAGTTCAATCATAAGAACACGAGTAACCCATGGGTCCAGACGTGGTTCTTTAACCAGAATGCCAGTTTCCCGAATGAGTGCATCCAGCTCAGATTCATGGCGAAGAGTCTCATTTACCAAGGCAAACAAGCCCTTCGTATTCTAAACAAACACAGTTTCTTGCAATCAAATAGCCAATCAAGCAGAAAGTAAAGGAACATATTGATGTCTTCACATTATGCAGAACGAACATCAAATAAGAGCAGTGAAATGGTTAAGTTACAAACATAAAAAAATTAAGATGGAAACTAAAGCCAGGAAATGCATCATGTTACATACCGTGTGTTTCAAATCGTACAAGAGTCCCTTGAAATTTGCCCCATGAACTCTCACTTCTTTTACAGCTTTTCCAGCACACTTGTACAGCCGAGGTACTCTTGCCTTACTATGGGGCTTTTTAACTGTTTCCGACATGAAGTAACCGGTCCTGAGTCTTGATAGATAAATGAGGCAGAAGTATACTTGAAGTAAGCTACTACTAATTGCAAATACAAAATTTAGACTGTGGCAGAAGCAGAAACCCCTGTGCCCCTGTGGAAAACCTCAACGAAAACAACCTCGTGGTTGGGTTATACCGTGTGAATAACAGAGATAAGGGTTGACATCAGCCGCCACGAGAGTGCGCGCAGAGCGCCGAGATGCACGGGCGCCAACATTTAAACAGTATTGGAGAGCCTATACATAATTCAGCTCAGGTAGGATAGGAAAGACAAACTCTAGATCTGTGATACAACACATTTTATTCTTGTTGCAAGGAAAGTTATAGAGATACAAGTAGATTAAATTCACAAATTCTTATAATGCATTCTTTCATATCAAAGGTAGCTCAGCTCTTCTTGTAATGATCCAGATCAAATATAAATGCATCCATCTCTGCCATTTTTGTAGTTATAAAGAGCTGTTCCTGAATAAAGAGAAATAGACATTTATAAAAAAAACTATTTCAATCTGTAAAAGCTGTAGATATACCGTTCTGCTGACTTAAGAAATTAGGGCAGGAATGACTTACCTTTTGCATCAATTCAGCATACAGTGTCTCATAATACTTATTACATCTCTGATTTTCGTCTACCAAGTCTTTAACTTCTGCTTCTAATTTCTTGGCAGCCCATAAAGTATCAGCTATTTCTGAGTTCTGCTGAGCTTCTAGGGACTTCTTTTCTCTGAAAATTGAGGATAGGTGGGATTTGATGTATTGAATAGCATTTATTAGTGTTAGGAATAACTACCATCAGTTCAATTTTAAAGATTAAATTCGTTGAATGTTTAAAACAAACAGTTTAAAACAATAAAAGCTCACTCTTGAAGATGGCGAATAGTTTCCTTCATACTACTTTTAGTTTTTTCCCTCTGGAGCTGGAAATTTGCCAACAGAGCTGACAGTTGTTCAAGATCACTTTTGAGCCCGTTTAATTGGCTTTGTGAAGCTTTATTTTCTTGAAGCTTGGTATTAATATCCAACTTTAAATACTCCAGTTGCTTTTCGAATTCCCTGGAGAGGTACACCAATTCATATTATAATGAGTGCTGAAGTAGATAGAGCAATACTTTAATATTGGTACTTACTTTACTGTCTTTGCCTTCTCAAGTATATCATGTAGCCGAACAAGATGAATATCCACATCTTTTTCAACTGACTCAAATAATTTCAGGGACTTCTTCTGCACCTTTGCAGTTTCTTTTACCTCCTCCAGCTGTTGTTTAATATCCTTCAGCTTATCCTGTGAATTTTTATAGCTGCTTTTAAGGATATCTGGAGATTGAACTTGTTGCATCTCCAGCTTTTGATAAGTTGCTCGCAGCTATGACAGACAGAAGAAAGCATACACAAATTTAGACAAACTAGTGCTGTTTGTGAAAATTCTTGCTGTTGAAACAAAAAGCAATACAAAATACCTCGGCTATTTCTGACTGGACACGGTTTTGATGTCTCTTCGTATCTTCAAGTTCAGACTGCTTTTTTTCACTCATTTGCTCAAGAGAAGCAGTTTCTCTTTTCATCTCATCTACTTCTAATCTCTTGGTTTTAATCTTACAAAAGAAGTCATTTTTCATATTAATAAACAGAAACACTTAAGCACTAATACAATAGGAAATTATGGCAGCTTTGGTGATTTGAAGAAATAAGATGTATGCACAATACCTCTTTGACGGCATCCTGTCTCTTCACTTTGCTCAATGCTCTCTGGTTAAGCTCGCGAGACAGTTTCTCTCGTTTCTCCAAAGAATTTTCCATACTTTTTTTCCGTTCCCCAATAACTTCCAGTTTTTCAGCTAATTCACTTACTCTTCCATCAGCAAAATTGAAGAAGTTCAAGAGATTGAACATAAATGCAGTGTTTCTGGATGAGTCTGCAACAAATAAAAGAAAATTGAGAGGAATGACCCACAACTCACCTTTTTAGCTCAGAAAACATTGTCGACTAACCAGGTTCCATGAGGTCTTCTAGACCAAACTGAAGTCCATCTCGACTCCCTAGGATGTTAAAAATAGTTTTCAGCACCTGACTTAGATTAAAGAGTTGAGCAGTTTCCATATAAATTTCTGGATGAGACACCCCTTCCATTTGGTTTTCAATTGGTGCCTGGAAACAGAAATAGGAAGCATAGAATTGCACCAGAGTCATCTGAGAATTACCGAACTGCATGCACTTATGAAAGGTAGACACTCACGATCACAAGCCTTTGAAGATTGAAGTTTAGCTGTTCTAAGAGGAAAGTGTAGAACTGAACAACATAGTCTTTCTTGGGATATCTTACATCAGTAATTGTGCATTTGAATTCTGGAAAAGTTGAGTTAACGATCTCACAAACACGGGTTTCCAACAGAAGTTTCTGTTGTGGCTTAAGTGTGCTCATCGTTAAAAAGGTATCTAAAAACAGAATAACGAACAGATCACTTTTGGTACAAACAAAGACTCCTAACCCCATAAGTTTACCCACAGCAGAAAAGCAATCGCTACAATATCGATCGAACTTATGCAATTGATACATTTTTCTTACCTCCAGCTTTATCTTTTAAACTAGTGACCGATCCCGAAGGTTTTCTTTGGTAACAGAGAACTGTCACACGAAGAGTCAAATGACGACAGACAAACAACAACAAAATTAAAGTTTGAATGCCGGCTGCCGGTTAGAAAACAAAAGAAGGTCGCCCCCCTCCCCCCATCCCCAACCTCCCACCCGCCCCCGCGCCCCGCGCCTCCCTCCTCTCCCTCCCTGCCACGATCGCGAGCAGCCGACTAGAGAGACCAGTCTCTCTACAGCCGACGATTGACGGTGAATCTAAACAACTTTCTTCTCTAACTCAATCACAATTGTGGTAATAACAACTGTCTACAGAGAGAAAATAGTGGCGAGTAATTCCTAGTTAACCTTGTGACAGTAGTAGAGTGCCTGTGAGGTTTTTTGCTTGTCCTCATATTAATATACTGTATGACTGTAGGTTTCAGTGCATGTTTTCTGGTTAGTTTTGTTCAATTCTGTAAATGTCCTTGCTTTCCTTCCTTTCTCTTTTTCAGGCGTCTATTCAAATGGCTTGGAACTTCAGTTCCATATGTACTACTACTTTGTCAGGACTCCCAAGAAGCCTTTTCGCTACACATTCAGTGTGTAGCTCCATCAGAAAATCTGCGAGTATTCAGAGACTGCTGTCAACAGAACCAATTTCTAAGAATGATCTTAAAACTCATCCACACTCCATAGGCCGCAAGGATGGTTATATTCTTATCTATAAGTATGTTGTACTTTCTCATAATATGTCTCATGTGAGTTCCCTTTTTCTTCATATAAATTGTTTCCCACAGGTTTCCCTATATGGGACCAGTAATTGGCATCCACAGGGCAAAACGTTTGTGTCTTAAACTATTACCAATAGCTGCTCCTACATCTGTTGCTTTATATGTTGGTGGGATCACTTCCATGAGTTCAAACAATGTCTTTTGTTCAGTGGGTAAGTTTTCAATGTGATACTTTATCTTGCAGAAAATTAAACTTCAATCCTGGGCATCATTTCACAACTAAACATTTCAGGTATTATATTTGCTGTTAAGCTGTACCTGCTAAGTATGCTCACAACAAACCATATTGGTTTTATATATGCTAGCCCTGACATGTCTGAGGTGCAGATTGCATATGTTGACAGTCAGGGTAAGCGGAAAGATGATACTATTCCAACATCTGACGTTGTTCCTCTGTCTGAGCTACACTCTAACAGCTTAATTAAATTCTTCTATAAAGAACTTAAAAGATATTCTCAACCATCTTCGAAGTATAGATACAAATTAAACTTGTCTCATGGTCATATCACAGATATGGACCGATTTACAAAAATATTTGGAAAACTGGATTTATAATATGTAATATATTGAAAAAAATCAGTATAGCAAATCAAGAAATGAAAAATGTGTCTCATAAATCAAAATGTTTTTTATTCTTGTGTAGACACCTTTTGACTGGTGCAAGTTAATAAATGTTTATATTAGGATTGAAATGTACATATGAAGTTTTCTGCCAGAAAAGTGATTTAAGACATGTTAAATCTTTCAAAAACAGCTGTGGTAATAATATTTTTAGTTAACTTCACTTTCTAACTTGTTATAGTTAGGTATTCTTCACTATTAAAACATAATTCCTGTATAAATTACTATTCAACATTCGAACCAGCATGATTTTTTTGCCTTCACTGTCTGTCCTCTCTGCTGCCTGATGGTTGCTGGCTAGGTCCCAACGACACATTTTTAATTACCATCATGTCCCCCCAAGTTTTCCCAACTTTCATGACAACTGGCAATGGTACCGAAAAGCTTGACAAGCTCTGCATCACTGATGTAGCTCCTTCCATGGCTTCTTGAACAATATCTGGACATGAAAGATTTGTTTTTAAGACAAGATATTAACAGAAAAGCCAGCTTGACATGTAGATTAATAGGAAGAAAAAAATCACCTGAAATAACTGGCAGATTAGAATCAGGAACCTCCCATAAGAGTTCATCATGAACCTGCAGAAGGAGGTGTGCTGTAGGACCTGTTCTGTGGGAATACAATGCAGCAATATGCTTTTGAGTATGAACCATGGCACATTTGCAGAGGTCTGCTGCTGTCCCTGAAATAATGTATCAGTCATTAATTTTCCTCTTTCATTACAAAGTATGATGGATTTACAAGTGTTCAAACCTTGAATAAGAAAGTTCACGGCTTGTCTTTCACTATGCATTCGCTGCTGAAAATTTTGACTAATGATGTGGGGAAACCACCTTCGTCTTCCAGTTTCAGTTGCAAGGTACCCTTGCTTGCGGCACTTTTCTAAGGTATTCTTTGTGAATTCATGCAGTTTTGGGAAAGCTCCTACAAATTGTTTAGATGTATTAATCACCCCACCCCAAAAAAAAAGTCATAACTGATAGGGAATTATAGATAAGTGCTGCAGCAGTTTCCTCTTACCTGAAAATTTTTGAAGTATTGAACTTGCTTGATTATAATCTACTTGAAGGATTTCAACAAGCTTTGATGGCCCTGCTCCATAAATTAAAGCATAAACAAGACGCTTTGTTTTATCTCTCTCTTCTTCACTGACTTCAGCAATATTTCGGATCTGCAACCTGAAATTGAAAAAATTTACAACTGTGGTATTTGGATACAGTAACAATTAATTCTTAGAAAAAAATTACTTACCACTGTTGACTGAGAACTTTAAATACGTCAATGTCTTGACTCAAAGTTCTAATTAAAGCAGTATCTTTTGACAGATGAGCAAATACTCGAAGCTCTATGTGTTGAAAGTCAGCTGCCAAAAATGAGAAACCTTGGCGAGCAATAAAAGCTGTGCGCACTGCAACTTGTGGGAGCAAGGGCTGCTTTGGGATAGATTGAATATTAGGTTTACTTGATGTTATGCGTCCTGTCGCAGCTGATGTCTGGTCCCTACACATTTGAAGCAAAAAGAATTACAATGAAATTAAATGTATTACTTTGAAATTGATGCACTATAATATAGAGTAGAATGTTTTACCAAGTGACGTAGATACAGTTGTCTGCTATATGACCCAGCAAAGCGTCAATATAGGTTGTTTTGTGTTTGTGTAAACTCCGAAACTCTAAGACAAGTCGTGGTAGCGGGTGGTAATCTTTGAACTTAATTAGCTGATTAGTAAAAACCAGAACAAAGTTAGAGGTCAACTCAAGGCTGAACGATATTGAGAATGATATTACAGTATCTGGCTTACCACTGCTTCAGATGTACTCTTGTGATGTTTGTCGGTCTCCTTCACACTAATGTTATACTTTTTATCCAATTTCAGTTGTTGATATAGAACAGCACTTAACTGTTGAGGTGAAGTTAATTGAAAACGCTTTCCTGCTGCTTCATATGCTGCCTTCTGCACTGTTTCCAGGCGACTCTGTGTACGTTAAAATTAATAGCAGTAGCATCATCAATTTTAGGATGAAGTCAACAAGTCATTATCTTACCTTCAGTATAGTTTCCATTTCACGCAGCTTCTTCAAACTCATCTGAATCCCCTGCAACTCCATGCCTGAAATAATATTTGAAGGACAGAAGCGGAAAATATTTGAAAACGATTTCGACGTTGCAACCACAAATTTCATGTAATTTTACTATACAGGCTAGAATTGGTGTTATGCGCATCTCAATATGTAAGAAGACTTTCCATAATCCATTCTTCGTTAGCTTTTCATACAGGATTTCAGCACAGTGGGAAAGCTTGCTGAGCAACATTTCTGGTCCTTGACAATCCTGCTAAATGGAGAGAAATGTCTTCTATGATAACCTGCTTGGACAATCTTGTTAGTCTTCATTCATGCACACTCACCCACGTCAACTGTAGGAAGTTTGAAACCTCATTGAATGAATGAGGAGGCTCATCAGGTTTCAGAAGCCAACAACCAACTAAAGGATCCAGAATAAGCCATTGTGAGGAAACTGAAAGTTTTGCAAGAAATCAGGTTTGTAAAGAGGATTCATCTCAACCTACATCAGTACCACTTCAAAAACCATAAATACCTTCATTAAGATGAAAACCAAATTCATCAACAAGAAGCTGAATTAATTCTTGTACCTCAAAGCATATTTTTCTAGCTTTACCTGAGAGCAATGTCTTTAAAAATGACGCAGCCCAAGCACTTTTGTCCAAATGAACTGACAGATATTGTACTTCACTTGACCATGCAATGCGCAGCAGAATGCTCACTGGGACATGGGCTGTGCATGTCTTCGGACGATTAAGTTGACAAAATCCTCCCCTGTAGACCATAGTGTCAAAAAATACTAACACAATTTGTACAAATCTTGTATTTTATTTTTTGCCTACCTGTATTGGAGAGTTATTGACGTTTCTTGAGGTGATGTCTGTAGTAATTTGTTACTGATATCAATTGATAATGTTTCAGAAAGAATTTGAAGCTGCTTTTTATCACTCATTTCCTTTGAAAATTTTGCAGCTAGTTCTTGGATTTTTTGGTGTGTTGACTTCTGGTGTGGACTTTCCTGGAATTATTA
This sequence comes from Odontothrips loti, assembly GCA_038380765.1. Lineage (NCBI taxonomy): Eukaryota > Metazoa > Arthropoda > Insecta > Thysanoptera > Thripidae > Odontothrips > Odontothrips loti. The sequence continues at coordinate 8,891,121 of CM076249.1, forward strand.
GAACCTGTTCACTCATTTTCAAACAAATTATTGAAGGTACAAATTTTAATTTTGGTATGCTTACTGGTTTTTTATAGGGTACAATGAACTTTAATTTTTTCTTACAAGATGCTGAAGATGCTGCTCTTAGTTTATCAGTATCATCACTAGCTTTTCTTTTGGGCTTGGTTGAGTTAAAAATTGGAAAGTAAGAAACAGGTCTAGGATCTGCAGGAGTTTTGGCAAAGGGTGAGGAAAGGGTGTTATCTGCAGATGCAGTACTGTGTTCTAATTGTTCTTGAAGACCAAAGGATAAATCTAGATCGTTGCTATTCCTACTAGTCAGAGCTGGTTCACAATTTTCCTTTTCTTGAGATTCTTCTTCAACTTCTGGAATTTCCTTTGAATTTCCCTTAAATATACATGATGAACTGAGGGCTCTTTTAAATGGTGTACCCAAAAATTTTCTCACTTTGTTGTTAGGTGTGCTTAATCTGAAAGGCGATTGCTTGCTTGTGACATTTGGTGATAGAATCCTTGATTTATGGTTTAAATTATCCTGAGGAAGTGCCTGGAATCCTTCAGTTTCAATGGAATCATTAAAACTACTGGCACCAAGCATAGAAATGGATTCCTCAAAACATCCCAGAGGAGATGGAGGTCTATTGGCTGGTTGTGTGAGATCTACATTTAGGCTACAACTCCTACTAAACAGGAGAGGAGACTCAGATTTTTTTGATGCGGGGTTGCTATCTTGGACAACTTTTTCAAAAATAAAGCCTTCCTTCAATTCCTTTAAAGGTTTAAATGGCATTGGCAGTACTACTTCATTTTTTTTATTGGTGTGAAGTAATTCAAATGACGTGTTAAGTTGAGCTTGACTGTTACAATTTGAGGTCATTAATGGACCTTCTTCATTGGAACTCAAAGATATGTCGCTCCCTAAAGGATCACACAAGTGTGTATCATCAGTTTCTGTGTTTCTCGGAGGGCTTAACACATTGCTGTCATTCATGACATCTGTATCAGTTGTAGCCCCTTCCTCTGTAAAGCCCCAGTTATCTCTTTCACTTACAGGTTTGGGGTACAAGTCACCAGCTGGCATGAGGCTGTTAACAGGATCAATATCTAATAACTCATCAAAACTAGACATAGGAGAGCTGTTATTAGATTCTACATAAGGGGGAATTATAGTTTGTGTATTCTGCATTGGCAAATTGTTGCAGCCTTGTATAGATGTCTCAGCAACAGTTTCTCTCAAAATTTCACTAAGTTTCTCTATTGAAGGCTCATCTTGAAAGGCAGGTTGATGGTGCTGGGGGGGCATCTGCTGTGAGCTCAAAGCTGGACCACTTGATGGGGGCTGCATGAAGCAACTGATGGAGGGGGCCATAAATAGAAGTGGTTCACAAGAAGTCCCAGACACACTTTGACTCTGTGGCTGTACGGTGACTCGTCTGACACCTCCATAGAATTGCAAGGGCTGGTCACGACGAATGATGGGTCGTCCGAATGTGGAGGCAGGCTGAAATCTCCTCGCAAGCGCTTGTAATACTTCCATGGCAGCCGCTGAGAGTTCTGGTACGTCGATCGGACGCGGGGGTTTCATAGCAGGGCGCATCCATTTAAAATCCATTCCCGACGCTTTCTATGGGCAGAAAAACACGTAGAACAAACTGAGGAAGACCGTTAAAAACTTCGATACGAATTGGTAGCCATCAGTTCCTTCTGAAACTGCCTCCGGAAAGGGTAGGAAACACAAGCGCAAATCATTTGTAAAGCAAGGGGTATAAAGAAGTTCGTCTTCAAAACTGAAGTGAAGTGACACAATTTTTTTCAATTTCATTGGTATATTTTAAGCCTTTGTAAGCAGAAAATCGAATTTTGGATGTTGTTAAGTGGAAGGGTCATGATTGTAGTGTTGGAAACAACGCAGTTATGTCTAGCAGTACCAACCTATTTCTCATTAAAAAAAAAAAATACAGCTCTCCTCCGTTACAAGTGTCCGTTCGTTAGCTTCCATGACTGGAAAAGTAAAAAAAAAACATATACCATACCAATCGCCAAACGTTACCTGTCATTCTCCCGCTCACAACTGCGAGAGAGAGAAAAGAGAGAGAGAGAGAGAGAGAGAGAGAGAGAGAGAGAGAGAGAGAGAGAGAGAGAGAGAGAGAGAGAGAGAGAGAGAGAGAGAGAGAGAGAGAGAGAGAGAGAGAGAGAGACAGAGAGAGACAGAGATAACAAACTCTCGCTGGGGGGGAAGGAAGAAAAAAATGCGTCGTTGGGCAAGAAAAGGCTCTTCGATTCTTCTGCAACACGGCCTCTGATTGGACCATGTCGGTCACATGGCTTGCCCAACGCACAATTTTGCAAAATCCCCCCTTGCCCAGAGTTTCCTAGCCCTGGATAACAAACGAGCACGCTCCATGTACCCGCCCCCTGCCCGTGCCGTGCCTCCCCCCTCGCCCCCTCTAGTCTGAAGGAAGAAGGTCGTTTTTAGAGCAGGAGTTAGCAGACGAGATTTCGGTTTGAAGGTATCAAGAACCATCCAAGAATCATGAAGCTCACCCCTGTCACGGTAATTTATACGTTTACTTCAAATCAACGTATCTAAGCAAAGCTGTGGTACTTTTCCTCCTCAAACCTAGTAAAGGATTTTACAGATCTTTCACCTCTCTGTGCCGCGCCTAACCTCTAGGGTTTTCTATGCCTTATTGCTGAGACGGAGTTTCCCTTACTGATGTCTATATTTCACTCAAAATGTTCTTACTTTATTAAACAAAGCCAACTTCCGCATAAATTGTGATGCATGATAACTGTCCCCTTGCTAATCAGTCGGGTGGACCTATGAATGACGTTATCCTAACCTCATCATGTATGCTCTTACTCTTACTTTTTATTTTTTTTTATTTTTTAAATTTTGAAAAGTTGTGAACTTCGTATCTTATATTGTTGTTTGTTTCAGCTTGGCCAAGAATGGGGCAAGTTAGCCAAGTACCGCAATATTGTCACCTTCCGTCTTTCGCCTTATGAGCTGAACCCTTTTGCTGGCACCATCTCGAAGGGTATCCCCAACCTTTTTAGGCGGTTTAAAGGACAGATTTTCCGTGTGGGACCCCGTAAGTTGCTGTTACTGAATTTTCCTTTAATGCAGGCTAGCATATAATGGGATGTCAGCGGCGGATAGGTCATTATTTTCGTGCAGTTTTGAGCTCTTGTGGAATTGCTGCCAAGGGTGGACTGCCTGGTCTAACTGCTGTATAATCAACTTACAGCATTGAGGCCGATTGCAGCGGCCGTTTAACGCTGTAAGCAGGATTTATTATTTGTGGAGTAAGTCATAAGGCCTGTTACCAATTGTGAAAACTGTAACTTTATACACAGAGAGCGTATCATACTGAATTGGCTTCTTAGCCTCATAGAAGGCTCTGTAATTGCTCCTTATTATGCAATACCGTGGTCTGACTGGAGTCCTGAGCTCCAACCCCTTGTTCTGATCCTTAATGAAGGAACTCTGTACATACATCATATTGATAAATTAGTGCTTGGAAACAGAAGATCACTGTTAATGACATGAAAACATCAATGTTGCTTCTCAGCCCTCTTTTGTTTTTGTCTTTATGGATTCTATTAAATCGTGTTTTCTTGTTACAGCTTTTGCCATTGGTTACCTTATCTACGATTGGGCTGAGGCTGAAAATGCTCGCCTGTCCCGCAAGAACCCGAAGGACTATGAAAATGACAAGTAGTTATGTATTCTGCAACTAGTTCTGTTAAATATAAAGACAGTTGTATGTTTGGGAATGTGTATTATTGGTTTCTTTCTTTTACTTCTGTGCCTTCACATGAGAGGACCGCATGTTCTGCATCTGGTTCGTAAAGTTCTTTCTCATGATAGAGGGGTTGTGAACCATGTTGAATAAATTATTTAACAACTGAGTTGGTTTTGGCTCTTATTGAAAAACAAACAAACAAAAACAATAGCAATAAAATTTTACTTATTCCGACTTACTGTTTACAATTCAAAGTTTCTAAGTTTTAACACCTTTGCCAACAATTCTGACAAGCCTAGAAGTTTCTAGTCAAAGGATGAGGAGCATGATAGCTACGCTCATGCAACATAGCCCTGGCAACTTTTGAATTATTAGCATCGTTATTGTTATAAGGACTATCTAGCAATAATTGTACAGTTGTATCAACTTTCTTGCAAGCATCAAGTGCAATTGCAAATGCCATGTTAACATCAATATCACAATTTCTCAAACCAATTGATAATGCTCGTGAGCTTCTTGCAAGAACAGCAGTCGCTACATACAAGTCAACAGCAGCATCTGCCAATCTTGCAAGGTCCATTTGCTTATCATCTATATTTTTTCCCCACTTCACTAAGGTTTCTTCTGTAGAACGTCCTAATAACAATACTGCCTTTTCCAAACTTTCTGCTGGTGTTTCCAATGACGGATGACAGTGCTCATGAACTATCGCTTTGTAGTCAACATCAACATCAAAAAATTTCATTTGCTTAGTATACATATATTTTAAAGCTTTTGCAGGATAAAATAGGGGGTTCCTTCTCTCTATAACACTTTCTTGAAAATCCTTTCCCACATGGCTCAAGCAATGCAAAGCTATTGTCATGCGCAGTGAGTCCGCAGAAGATTCTACCATGGGTGAAAACAGTGCATCACGAAGAATCTTCTCGTAAGGCTTGTCCATCAAATAGGCATCTGATCCCAAAACAGCGAAACATTTTTGTAAAACAAATAGTAAAGTTTCAGAACTGTGAAGCTTGACAATTGCTGTTTCCACTTCTATGTCAGGATCCTCTACATTATCATACAAGTCTGCTGTCATGAATGAAATACTCTCCAGAGCATAAATGCGAGTTGCAGCCTCCGCAAGATGTTTCTGGACTATATCATACTCAATTAATGGCTTACCGAAGGTTTCTTTGTTGATGGCATGGCGTACAGTAGTATTTAACAGATCTCTTAAAAGCCCAACATAAGCTCCGGTCAATGTGAATTTGCCATTTATCAATGATCTTAATATTAAGGTCCCATCACCTCGGGCACCAATCATACTATCCTTTGGCACTTCAGTCTTGTCAAATGTAACCTCCCATGCATTATAGCCATTGACTCCCAAAGTATCCATTGATTTAGCAGAAACTCCTTCTACGTGCTTGTCGACTAAAAAACAACTAATGCTATCAGGGAGCCCATGATTTGAGTGTTTTTCATCAGCAGCAAATACAATAAACTTATCAGCTATTCCACCATTGCAAACCCATCGTTTCTTTCCTGTCAAGATATATGAATTACCATAAAAATCCGCAGTGCAATTCAATTTTGAGACATCAACACCAGCATTCTCTTCCCATAAGGCAAAACCAATCTGAAGGTCTCCTGAAGCCAGGGAAGGAAGAATCTTCTCCTTGAGTTCTTCACTAGCAAAGTTAGTAAATAAACTAGAGATATAATGCATGTGAGTATTTAGGGTGTGGAAAAGCGAGAGATCTTTAGCAAAAACTTCAGCCAATGCAATCATTTCTGTACAGGATAATTCTAGACCACCATACTGCTTGGGAATATTTGCCTTGAAAATCCCCACCTGTTTCAGTTTATTGATGAATTCAGAGGATATTTTGGGGCTAGGGCTGAATGTTGAAATGTTCTCAGCGTTCAAGAACTTCTCCATCTCTAATTTCATATCGTTCACTACCTCCAAGGCACCCTGATCCAACTCAGGAAATGCAAATACACCTGGGTCAATTTTCCCTTTGAAAAGATTCTTCACAAAAGGTTCCATCTTCAACTTTGGTGGTGGTGGCTCTGGTCTAATTGCTCTTTCTTTCTCCTTCATCTCTTCCAACGCTGAAGTGTAACGGCCATGTGATGTATGAGGAAACCTCAGAGATAGCACCAAGGGCTTAATAGAAGCAGAGGAAGAAGAGGTAGGATGTAGGCAATGCCTAACCACTCGCAGCATCATGAACAACCACTTGCTTCCTGAAAAAGATAAAGGTGCACAGGCATGAGACGGTACTGAACACATTACTGGGATAGAACCGCGAGGTAATTTGATTCACAGTGTGGCAGGCATAGAAATTAACCGTTGCAATCAGAAAACAAACAGATGTAAAGAAAAGTAAAAAGATGTGCTTATAAAAATCAAGGCAAATGTAACGAAAGGTTATGTGATAAAGACTGCTTTTCCTCCTCGCTTGAGATTAACACTTACAATGAGGGGGGGAAAATCACGACATCGAATGTCAGTTCATTTCATCATGCTGAATACAAAAATATGTACTATAATATGCAATGAAACTAACGAAAGGGCCGGTATAGGCAAGTTAAAGTGAACACCGCGCACGCTCTAACAAACGCAAGAGAGCAGAAGACAGGCAGGAGGCAGGCAGAAGCAGAACCACCTAGTGGCCAGTTTCGGAACTAGATGAATCTTTCTTTATGCGAACGAACTATATGCTATTGTTCGAGTGCGTTTCCCGCTCCCGCTCGTCGTTCTTGCTGTTGTTTTGTAAGACGACTCGTTGAATTTTCGTTAGATTGAAACCGTACGTTAACGCCTTAAAATGGGCATTGAAATCAGTGAGAAGTTTGGAATCCCAAGAACAAGTGTCACTGGGGCCATGCTGCAATCTCAAAGGTTCATGGACAGGAATGTGAGGTTAATCGGCAATGTTGTGAAGGTATTTCTTTCCTGTCATTTGTATGTTATGTGAAATTTTTTACTCTATTTTTCAGGATTTGATTAAATTTTCCTTTCTTAATTGTTTTGGCTTTTGCAGCGATTGCCAGTACACTTAATCTTTGAAATGCCTCGTTGTTCCTCTTTATTTACAGAACACTGGAGCAATGATTGAAGTTAACACAGGAGATAACTTCAATGTTAAGGTCCAGTTTCAAAACCCTCTTGATGAGCCACTTGAAGGGCTAATCGACGTGTGTGGTAGAGTGGTGGGTAAGAATTTAATTGAAGCGGATTCATGTTCATTCATTATGGTTCCCGAGTCACTTTCAGCGAACTTTGGTAAGTCAAGATAAGTCTTGAATAATTATTTTATACTAGCCTTGTATCATTCATTTCCCTCAATGTCTTCATTTTCAGATTTGGCAACATACAATGAGGCGATAACTTTTATTGGATCTTCTGATAATCCATGGTCTCAGGTAGATCCATGAATCCTGGAACATCTTATGTTTTCGTGTGTCACTCCTCGTAAATGTATTCTTTCCTCATAATCCAATTTGTAATTCTTAAGTTTTGTTTCCTATAATTAAAGATACTTAATTCAGAAGTAAATTTTAATCATTTCACCCTTTTTTAATCAATTGAAACAATCTAACACATGAAACGAAATTCAACAATGGAAGTGCAGCTGATGGTATCTCCGCACTACAAACATCGCGCTAGGGAGGGCCAGTGGCACCACCAGTGTACAACCAAAGTTATTCTGAGAGCACGACGAGAAGTCACGATTAGAGCCCGTGATTAAAGCTATTTGTTTTTCTTTCTGAATCGCGAAACTTGTCCATCTTTTACGTATTGAATACTGATGAAATCTTAAACGATTGTCATCTTCGTTACATGGGTTACCTGCCAATAAGCACTTTTGCTTCTGCTGTTGTGCGTCTGCTGTAGTCCAGGTAGTCCTTGAGTTGAGCAGCCGCAGAAAGCACAAAAAACACAAACGAGTTTTAAGTCTTGTTGCTGACAAGTGTTGAAGTGGCAAATATGAGGCGCAGCAACGCTGCTGATATCATATGGTGTGTCCTTCTGTGAAGAACGTGAGTGTCTCGCGGCAGGAAAAACTTCCAGATCATGCACCATGATTCACCATTGTGTAGGGTCTCGAACAGGATGTTTTCTTTATCTCTCTAGATTGAGCTAGATACTTATTTTCTATAGATTTTGCCTTCGTGCCGTTTAGAAACTATTTATTTTTCTCTGATAGTCGGTTTCGGCAGTGATTACTTCCAAGCTCCATGAATGTGTGTTTTTACCCTTTTCTCATTGTATTTCTAACCTAATGCATTCCCCCCCATGATTTTTTCCCCTTAGTTATCTAATATCTGTCGTTTGTAATTTCGATTATCTGAGTTGTCTGCACCTCTTCCTTTACCGCAATTGTATAACGTTGGTCTTCTGTGTTTTGCTTTGTTTCAACAGATGTTCAAAGCAGTCGGAGAACAACAATAATACAATGGACCATTCAAAATCTCAGAGTAAGATCAGATCATACCGGCTCATTCATCATATTTTGTGTGCTTGTGGTGTAAGATACAGTTATTGCATGACCAATCTAAACCCTTTTTGAGCGTCAGAGGCATCATTATTTCTAATTTTATACGATGACTCATCTCTAACTCTGGTTAGGATTTAATATTTTCAATTCATCTTTGACCCCTAACAATGCCAGCTTAATTCCTGTTGTCTTCCTTTCCATTACTCCTTGTACTCTTTTGGTAAATATTGGCTTCTTTTTCTGTTGTGGGCATTAGGTGTGGATCATCTGCTCTTCCTACTAGGACAGGATAAAACTGGATTCCACAGTGCCATATTATCCTGTGTTTTCCCACTTCTACTAACTGTTGCAATTCCATCATCATATTTAGTGTCTCACTTTCTAATCCACTGACAAAAAATGAGTGACCGGAAGCGTACTGCTAGCAAGGTGTCTTTAGGCATGCTGAAAGGTAATATTGTAAAACTTCATGTCATGCAGTATATATTGAATACAGTTATTTTGTAGCATTGATCTGTAGCACACTTTTGCTTCTAAACCGGTTGCAAGGGTCTATTGGGTTGTTTTGGAAGACTCCATTGCCTTCATCAACATTTGACACTAAAACCATTAGAACATAGTGTTTTTAAGTAAATTTTACCACAACCCTATATTCTCAGGCAAGCCCATGTCCACATCAGTCCCAACATTTCGCTTCCATGCTGGTGAAGATGAGATTGAACAAGTTTACCCAGAAATAGAAGAGGAATCTCCAGAGAGGGAGTCTTCTTCCAAAAATGGTAAACATTTGGTACTGATTTGCTTTTATCTCGATTAATACATTTACCCTAATCTGCTATTCGTTTGGTTTTAAATACTTTTAGATACACTTTTAGTGTCGCCACCTGTGGCTCCTCCACGAAGCCCAAAGCATGGCCGACCACTTCATAAGCCATACACTGGTGTTGCTTCAGCTGGTGAGGTCTCTCCTGTGCACACTAGTCTCAGTACGGGCAGCCTGAATAAGCGCTCCAGTAGCATGGATACTGGTATAGTGGATGCACCAGGTTTGGCACTCTCTTGGCATATGTATCAGAAATCTGAGAATTACAATTAAAATTTCCTTCTCTGAATTTTCCTCTGCAGGGCATAATAGTGGTTGGGGACTTTTCACTGATATCAGAGGGAAAATTGTTCGTACAGTTGAAGAAATGAAAAGTGATAGGCAAAGTATGTTTCATGCAGTCCTTACTTCAGTGTTACCTTGGTTAATTAACTTAAGTTTTTGTTAGTGTGTGAGTTTTTTGTTTATTGATCACATAACAATGATTTGGCAGAACTAAATTCATCACAGAAGGAAAATGCCAGCTTCAGTGATTCAGAAGAAGCTTCATCCTCAGAATCAAATCAAAATCCAAGTACCAATTTATCTACATCAGATTCAGTTTCCCAGTTGAGTGGCATCTCAGGAATGTCTAGTTTATCCACCACACCGACCACACCATCTACCACACCCCTGGTTCAAAAGAGCAGCCAGACAGGTGGAAAGTGGCATCACAAGTTTCTTGGTGACCGTGGAAATGATGAAGAAAAATCCAAACAATCACGTCCCACAACACCAGTCAAGAACTCTGAAGACAAAAGTGTGAAATCTACACGGGCATGTTTGTATAAGAATTTGAGTGCCTAGTGTCTTGAAGGAGACATGCTACCAAAAGTCATGATAAATATTTTTTCTCTCCTCAGGTTCTGTTCCTCTAGTTCATGAGGAGTCATCGGTTTCTCCTCAAAAGCGTTGTACCTCCTTGCGATCACGTTTCCGTCCAAAAATGGCGGAGCTTCGAAGTAGGAGGAAGAAAGTCAGTGTGGAATCACGGTCAAATTCATCACTTAGCAGGTGTGCAAGCTACCCATGAACCTAACCCAACGTAACCCATGAACTTGAAGTTCCTGTGATAAAAGAGGATTGTTGCTAATGTATGGCCTATTTTTAGTGCACTCTACTCAGTTGATGGGGACGAAACTGATGATGATGTGGAATCAGGGGTGGAAGCACTTGAGGAACCCTGGGAAGATGCTAGCAGTCACCCTCGTCAACCCTCTGCACCTCTGGGTGTTATTGTTAGTAACATACACGAGGAGGGTAACCAGAGTTACGATACAAACTTTAAAAGTTTATTCTCAGGCCACAAGTATGCATTTTTATTTTGCACTTAGTCTTTCCTGGGATGAAATGTATTATCATTCTTTGTAATATTTGGTATCAATATTTTGTCTACAGATTTGTCATCATCCTTGTTTGTTTTGTTGGAATTCAGTGTACTGTTTTACTACCACCAATATTTGCCCATGTCATGGTGGGTATTTTGTTAGTCCTCTCATTCCAAGAAGAAAAAGAAACATTACTTGGGCCAAGTGCATCAGTGGCAAGTATGCATATGGGCAACAAACCATTTGAGATACCAGATTACAGCTCTTTACCAATGCTCCAGGCTCTGACTGCTAAAGAAATATTACCAACTGATAGTTTCCAGGTAAGATCTGTATCAGTACAATGTGGTATTTAAAAATGTAGTGATGTGTTTACTTTAAAGATGCCCAAGTCTTGTTTTTGTTTTCAATCTATTCTTGTTGTAATGATATCAGGGGTGGATGAATGAGCTGTATGGTGTCTATGATACAAAGACCTACCATATCAGTATGACAGAATCAATTCATGTGAGGTTGGATGGTTCTTGTTTGACATTATCGCACACACGTACAAAAGTTCCTAAACGAGCAATGTGGAATGAAACCCCTATTCGAAATGTACAGTTTACTGATGAACGCATCTTTGACCTCAGAGGGTGGCGGGTGAAGCTTTTACCAGAGGGTATCACCCGTCGAAGGTAAGAAAACATAGTTTTTTGTTGTTTTTTTGTCTGCGTGGTGATGTCATTATCTAATGCAATTTTTGCAGGCAGTGGAGTAAAAAGTATCCAATATGCCTTTTTAAATGTGACGAATGTGACACTCTCAGTCATGATGATTTGAGCTTCAATGGAGAGGATCGAAGCCAAAAAAAATATGATAAAGACCTAGGGCAAACCCGTTCCAATGTAAGTTTGGCAACAGCAAAGTATGCTAAAAGTGCTAAAACTGACTCTCATGAGTTCATTCCATATTCACCTGAGGTTCAAAATGAGGGCCCTAAATCTGATATAAAGTCTCACAAGGCTGAAAATTACGACGAAAGTGAGAAACTTTCTGGAAATGATATCAAGGTTTATAAAGGTAAATCTCACAAATTCAATTTCACTTTTATTTTAAGTTTTTTAGTTACTATATTAATAACCACTGTTTTATGGAATAATTTGTCAGACTTTTCAGAAAAAGACGCAAGTGATCTCGATGATGACTCGTTTTGTGTGATCAATTCAGACACAACTTCACAGTCCTGCATTTATCTTTTTGCTCGAGCAGACCGTGAAAAAGAAGAATGGTAAGCAAGGAAAAAGAAATCATAATTAGAAAGTTTTTGACTGATAATTCCTTTATGTGGTATGGTGTATGGTGTATGCCCTTTTTATTGTTAGGTTTAGAAGACTTGCTGAAGCAGTTCGGGAGAATGAAATTCACTCACTTCCAGCTTCCCCTGTCAAGAGTAGTGCTCCCACACCAACATTTGGTGGAGAACTATTTCCGCTTACACCTGAAGATGCTGTAGCAACTATGGGAGAGTATTTGCGCTACATGCAGCACTTTTACTTGGAGGTAAGTTTTTGTATTGCTAAACATTCAATGGGTTTTTCATTTTCTTATCATAGTATTTCTTTGAATTGTAGCACAAGATGTATCCATCGCGGCCAAAGCACAGGTCATCAGTCAAAGATGATAAGAAAATTAAAGAAAAAGAAAGGGACAAGGAGAAAGATAAAGAGAAGGACAGAGAAAGAGATAAAGAACATGAGAAGGATCATATTGATTCAATAATAGATGCTGAGGAACAGAAAGCTGTTATCAACGGCTTACCTATGTCATGGTTAAATGCCATTATTGGCAGGATCTGTTTTGATGTTCTTCGTAGTCCATTGTGGCGGGGTAAAATCCTTCAGAGGCTACAGAAAAAACTAAGTACTTTAAAGGTATTCAGACAGCACCTTCAGGATATCTCACTGTCTAATACAGAGTACCTAGTTTTTCAAGTGGAATTTTTTTTGCAGTTGCCATATTTTATGGAGGCACTCACCATCACAGAGCTGGATCTAGGAAACACTGTGCCAGTGTTTCACCGAGCATCTCAGCCATCCATTGATGTCCGTGGTTTATGGGTTGAACTAGATATGACGTATCAAGGTAACTTCCGAATGACTATTGAATCAAAGCTCAATCTCATGAAGCTGAAACGCAGTTCTCCAGAAGATGTTGTATTGGCCTCTGCTTCTTCATCTAGTGTGCCACTCCCAGAAATATATACTGTTCCAACACTTTCTGATATTTCTGCAAGGTATCATAGCTTTTCACACAATATTCTTTTGTTTCATTTGTAACCTTTAACTTCTAAATTTTTGTAAGTCAATTTATCCTTCTCTGCTCCCTGTAGTCGTTCTCCTGTGTTCGATAGTGATCTGGATGATTCTGCTGAATCATCATCAGATGACGACACAAGCAGTGTTAATACAGAAGATGGGTGAGCACAAGTTGGAAATTTTATTTATACTGGAAATTATAGTTACTGTTATTTGAATGTGTTTCTTTGTTTATCAGTTCACATCGCTCATCAACAAGTGCATCTAGTAAAAGAGCTGGCAAAAAACTCTTGCGGATGGTCGATAAAATTGCAGCCTCCAAATACTTTCAACAGGCTACAGAAATGAAGTACATAAAGAAGGCCATGGAAGGTGTTTCAAATACTCGAATAATGTTGTCAGTTGAACTGAGAGGCCTTGTTGGAACTTTGGCTGTCAATATCCCACCACCACCTTCTGATAGAATCTGGTTAGTTGTTACTAAATATTACTGGAATATGTTTTCAGTTCTCAAATCAAATTTAATCGAACATACAATTTTCAGGTATGGCTTTCATGGAAACCCTAAGCTTTGGTTATCAGCACAGCCTACTCTTGGTGAGCGCCAAGTCAATTTTTATCATATATCCAACTGGATTGAGCAGAAACTATGTCAGGAATTTCAGGTATTGTGACGTACTTAAGGCTCCGTTTATCTTATTATTCCAGTCTGGATATTTTTTAATCTTTCCTTTCAAATTTTTACAGAAAGTCTTGGTACTTCCCAATATGGATGACATTGTAATACCAGTGATGAGTCCTCATTTGCCTGTGTGAACATATGCTGCCATATCTACTGCTTTGCTGCTGCTACATTTGAAAACCTCACTAAGAAGATCATGTTTCATAAACTGTGGCCTTTGTTTAGACTATTATTTTCATCAAGGCCTTTTGTGCACTGTAATTATTTCTTTATGGTGCATTTGCATTTCTCATATTATCTTCCCTATTTTGGTTTTCCAAACCCCCCCCTTTTTTTTTTTTGCATTATTTGCCATTCTGTCAGTTTAAGTAATGGTTTGTGTGGTGAGAAATTGTGTTGTCTCAGGTCTTGCAGTGTATCTATTATCTCTCTCTACTTTTCCATGAACTTCTTTTGGATAACCATTTGATTGTTAAATACAGTTAAATAACATGTAATTTCTTATTAGTACTTAAGCAGTTTTCTCTTCTGCTCTGGCTTCTCTGGAATGAAGTCTGTGATTTCTATTGATTTTGTGCAATTTGCACAGATGAGCAGTGGACTTTCATCCTGTGATTTATACATAGTGTGATTTAGCTTAGAAGACTTATTTCTTGCTTTAACTCTCTTTGGTTGCAATTAAATGCTGGATGAAGCTGTACAAGCTCAAAGTGATTGATTTTAAGATTAGCATTTCTCTATCAATCATCATTGTTTCTGACCGCTTAAAGCCTTGAAAAGTTCTCTGTGATATTTCTTGGAAACCATTGGCAGTATCGTGATTCCTGCAAGTTTGCATAAGATTCATGTTTTTTAATTTATTGTGTCCAACTAACTTCTGTTGTTTTCTTTAAATCTCAGTTTATGACTGTTGGGTGTAGCGTTATTCAACTAACTAGAATGCAGAGTTGCACACTCTTTTCTTCTTTTGATTAATTTTAGATCATCCAATATCAATGCTAAGTCACTGTTTTCTCCTTTGCTAGAGTCAGTTGTTGGAAATAAGCATGCTAGTGATGGCAGGAGGCCAGTTGCCTCGATGACAGTAGAGTTTTGTTCAAAATGTAGTGCTGTACTCATTTGCGGTGACTCTTTCCAGATAACGTTTTTTTCTTTTTCAAAGTAATATTTTTCTATTGGATGTTTATTATCTGATCTTTCAGTGTTACTTCAGAGTTTATTTGTAACATTCAGTATTTTGAATGCATGCGTGTAAAAAGTATTCTCTGTTTAGAGTAGTGAAAAATTGGCTATTTTGACAGTGCTGTATGTAGAGTGTTCACGATTTAACCACATTACAAACATTGTTTAAGTGAATGAAATCATTTCTTTAATTTTTAGTGACTATTTCTGGAATCTTGTGAGGCATTGGTTACCTGGAAATCTTTGTTGAATCAGTATGTTTGCCCACAAAGTCAGTAATATGAAATGATTTTAACCCATACCTTTTAAAGGTTTAACTACTATTTTTCTGTATTATTGTTGTGTGTCAGTGTTAAGTGTTAAAGACATTTTGTTGGGCCTCATTGATAATTTGTAGCCCCCTCCTCCCGTGATAATTTTTTAAATTAAAAAAACAATACGTATTTTGGTTGTTTTAGTCACAATGGTATGATTCATATTGAGACTTTAGTTCAACCAGTTCTTCTTTGAAATGGATGTACTTACTACTCTCTTCTTTCAATGTCATAACAATACCAAATATTTGTGTTTGCTTGTAGTGTTTGGAGAATTTTTCTTGCCTGTCAGGCCATGTTTTTATTTAGAACTTGTACAAAATTTTATGAATTTTATGAATTTTATGATTTTATGAAGTATAACCAGTAAATTTGACTGTGTTATCACTGTACAAACTGTGTTTTTTGCTTGATGCATAAGCTAACACTGCTGTAGTATTGATTTGTCATTAGAGATTATAATTTGCTCTGTGTGATTGTTTTGAAATCACAAACTTTGCTATCTCTGTAATTGTTTTGGTTTTATTACAATTGACTGCATTTTACCTTTCTTATCCTCCCAACTTTTTTAATTCAAAGGATGTCTTCATTTTGAAATGTGCCTGTTATCAAAACATGATTGTTTGGGAAGCTTGGCTTTAATGACTGAAATTGTCTCCTTCCCAGTTGAACTCTTTTATTAATCAACTCCTTGAATCACATGTTTATTTTTATTGGAGATTGTGTTGTGATTAGTGTTTTCATTTTTACCCCTATTGTAATATTTTTTTAAACTTGTTTTTTTATTAACCCTGATGTGCTGACCTTTTAATTGAATGTAGCTAAGGATATGGAATGTCTCTCTGCAATTTAAAACTCATGTGAAGGATTTTGATGTGGGTCTGAGTTATGACACAGTGTGCTCTCCTTAAACAGTACCAAGGAAATTGTGGTTTTCTTGTTTTAGAAGATAAGACTGCAATAGTGTTTTGATTTGTGGCATTCTGATATCTGTGTGAAAGACAAGGTGGCTATGGGATCAAGTTCAATGTAGCCGACATTACTGTTTTTGTCATTAATAGAAGACATACAAAAGTTGTTGATTATAATGTTCTTCCGCCCCTTACTCTTAAAAACGAGCAACTTCTTATCTTCCCAATTTTTCTATGTTGTTGTAAAATTTACTTGTTCTTGATCTTCCTTCGTATATTGAGAGAAGTTTTCCTTCCATAAAATTTTGGTGGTGGGAAAATCAGCCTTTTGGGTATTGGAGGGGAAATACGGTTTCCCGAATGATACTTACTAGTCAATGCAGATTAGTACTGAAACTTTCAGATCACCTCTTGTGCTTCCTTAAACTCTGTAAGTCAGACTAATCTGCTACCATAGATTTGTTTTGTTTGTGTTCCTATGCATTTCTACACTTTCTTTAGTTTTACCAATGTTTATGTGCCACTGTCTTGTGATATTGTTTTTGGTAATAAATGTGAGGAAATTAATGTGTTGGTACAGAGATATAGATCGGTAATCCGATGAAACAATAAAATTGGTTTCGTGTGATATCCAGTCTTCATTTATTCCCCCTTGTGCCCTGCCTAAAATACGAAGTATGCATCAACCGTCACACCATGCTGAGTGGAATGACATCACAAACCTATCAGCAAAGAGACTGCCATAAAACTGCAAAACAAAATTATAAAGGTGGAATAAGAAATAGACGCTGGGCTTGATCCCGCATACATTCTTCTGTTCAGACGAGAGCAGGGATGGTATTAGGCGTAAGTCCTCGTAGGCCCGGCGGCTTACTCATAAATGTGTTTACAAAGCTTGGCTAGCCCAAAATTTAAACGCAGTCACAACCCAACTGAAAGCACGGCTGGGAAGTACGCGACTACCAGCCCACTCCTCCAAATAGAAAATAAGAAATTTAACACAATATCCCCATTTTTGTCAAGAAGGTCGGGTTTGCCAAGACACGACAGGGACGAGGTGACTGACCAGGGTCTGTAGAGTTAGAGTTAGGGACGTACGTGGCCCAGTAGCCGCAAGGGTTAGCCTTTTCTATCGATCGATTAAATCAAAATCCGGAACTCAAAAACATTTTCAGCAAAAAAAAAAAAATAATGGTAAAATAGTCTTTCCAATTTTTCCAATTTTGATGTGGAAAAAAAATTATTTTTTTTCGGGTGCAGTGTGTTTGGTCCGACCCCTCGACATGGTCTCGTCGTGAAATTGGTTCCTCATTATGACATCCATGACCCCAGAAAAGCCGAGAAATTATAAATCTTGTCTCAGACAAACTTAGGATTTATTACACTTTTTCTCACACATGTCAATTACATCACACAGATCTTGTACTCAGAAATAAATATAAATATATAAATAATATAAATACTTTTAAATATCAGTCAGGGCATCGTGTTTCGTCTTCTGTTTCAGTATGAAATTGGAGCGACGGGTCATAAATAAGAAACCAGAGAGGAGAGGAATTGAGACATCACAGCCGTCGGATCTGCTCCTGCTGCTCTTGCTGCTCCAGCTCCTGGGGGCTCGCGTCCAGGAGGCTGTGTTCTGGGCGGATGCTGGGGTCTGTGACGCGCCCCGCCACGATGGTCAGGTTGTCCAGGTTGTCGCGGAGGTAGAACACGAAGGGCCGGTTGGCGTGGAACACGTTCAGGCCGCTCCTCGTTGACATGCTCATGGCTGGGAAGACAACACCTGTTTGTAGTAAACGCTCTGCATGGTCGAGTATCCGAACCCGGGGCCAACCCCCTCGGCCCTCGGGCCACCCGAAAAGAACGGCGCGACTTACCCGACAGGTAGTTGGCGACGGCGTTGGTGTCGTCCACTTTGAAGCGCACGAGCTGGGCCATGCCGTCGTCCTGGAGGTACAGGCGCTGGTTCTTGGAGATGCCGGGGAACTCGGCGTTCTCCTTGTCCAGCATGGCCGTCATGCCGAGCTGTGCGAATGGGCCGAGCGGAAAGTAGTTAGTTTCAAATTTGGGTTTCACGTGATCTGATCTCTCGGACTCTTGGACGGCACTGACCTTCCTGAATACGGCCTGCGGGTGGGAGATGCAGTCGATCTCAAACTCAGGGATGGCCACGTCCACCTGCTTCTCCCGCATGGACTTGGCTAGGTAGCGGAACGAGTACTTGGTCAAGGCCTCCGTCAGCTTGGCCAGGCCGTCCTCCACCTTGGGCAGCAGCACCAGCAGCGAGTACCGCCCGCTCTCGCCCTGAAACACCCCGTTGGAACTGTGAGCACCCCCGCGGGCAGAGCCCAGAGCACCGCCGGCTCCGGCACTTCACCCCGGCCTGCAGCCTGCCTGCCTCCTGCAGCCTGCCTCCTGCAGCCTGCCTCCTGCAGCCTGCCTCCTGCAGCCTGCCTCCTGCAGCCTGCCTCCTGCAGCCTGCCTCCTGCAGCCTGCCTCCTGCAGCCTGCCTCCTGCAGCCTGCCAGCCTGCCTTCAGCCTGCCTTCAGCCTGCCTTCAGCCTCAGCCTGCAGCCTGCCTTCTGCAGCCTGCCTCCTGCAGCCTGCCTGCAGCCTGCCCTGCCCAGCTCCCGGGTCACACCTTGTAGGGCAGCTCGACGGCGGTGGCGTTGAGCTCATTGATGTCGCCGATGCGGAAGGTGCCCTGGGTGCGCAGAGTCGTGACCTCCTTCGTCTTGCCCTCGGCCACCAGGAAGTCGTCCCTGAACTTGGCGTCGAAGGGCACCTGCCACACGCCTCGGAAATACAGAGCGTTGAACGTGGACAGCAGCATTGGGCCGCTGCTGGGCTGTCGGTCGTTGGTGTCCTCTGCAAAACATATTTTATTTTCGAAGCAAATCGGCCGGTTCAGTACTCGAACCCGCGACACGCCGAATGGGCTTACCTGGTGACTCCGCATCACGACCCTTCTTCTTGTCGTCCTTTTTCTTATCTCCTGTCGGCTTCTTCTCGAACTTGGCCAAGGAAATCTTGTTCTCGAGAGCGGCCTGCTCGGCGTCGGCGGGTTTGACGGCGGCCTCGTCCTCGCCCTGGCCCGCCATCGCGGCCTCTCCGACCTTGGCCGTGTCCAGAGTGCTCACCTCAGCGGCGACCTCAGGCGTGACCGCAAGGGCGTCGGCGGGGGCATCATGAGCCAGAGCCACGGGCAAGACGGCCTCCATTGGGGTGTCCGCGTGTTCCGTTTTCCCGACGTCCACGGCCTCTTCGGTCTGGGGGACCTCGGCCTCCAGAACAGCTGCGGCGCTCAGTGTGTCTGCTGGCTTCGCGGCCTCCTCCACGATGGCGGGGATGGCGCCAGCTGCGTCAGCTACCAACGGCGTCTCCTGAAGGTCCGGAACCGCAGCAGCCAGGTCAGCAACGGCCGCGGCCACGACCGGCTCCTCTTCCTTCGGCTTCTCCTCGCTGGGCTTTGTCATAGGTACCTCGGCGACCAGCGGCTCCTTCTCATCCGCGGCCACGTCGGGGATCTCCGAAGCGACTGGCGCCGCTGGGGCTTCGGGGACTTCTGGGGCCGCGGGGGCCGCGGGTGCTGCCGGGGCAACGGCAGCTTCTGGGGTAGCAGGGGCTTCGGGGACGGTCGTGGCTTCTTCGCCCTTGTTGATGAAGAAGTCGGTGGGCAAGTCCTCCTCGATTTCCTGGATGTTGCGAACCGACATCAGGTAGTGGTCGCGCAGGATGGCCGAATAGGAGTCCTCCAGCTTCACGCTCTTGGCGTACACGTAAAACCAGCTGCGGAACTCAGGCTTGTTCACCGCGTTCTTCTCCTGAGCACACAGAGAAAGAGATAGGGTTGGGGGTTGGACTGACTGGGTTCGAATACTGGCGAGGTCCTCCCCTCCTCCAGTTTCACATCTCACCTTCATCCTGCCGAGCACAGAGCGGTAGGTGGCCCTGGTCAGCGAGCTGTCCTGCGGCAGCTTGAGGGCGGAGAGCATCTGCGATCGCGTCTTGCCGCTCGCGCCCTCGGCCAGGGCGGCCAATATAGCGGAGTAGCCCAGCGGGGAGTAGGCCGCGTTACACTGTTTGTCCGAGTCCTGGTGGCAGTGGCGAGGCGACACGCGACAGGCGCTCCTTAATATCAAACTCATTAAAAAATAAAAAACCTCCCAGTCAAAACTCACAAAAAAAATCTGCTAAAAATCCAGTTTGTTCATAATTCAAAGTTATGAACCAGAAATTCAAATTTACATCCTGCTCCGAGGGGAGGTGACTGACTCCATGACGGGGGACTCACGTGCAGCATGGCGGCCGCGATGCCGTTGATGCCCTCGCCAATGAAGGCGCCGGGGGACGTGGCCTGCTTGTAGACCTGCGTTGTGTAGGACGCTGCGGGGAGGCCGGCGCAGCTAGAGCACCATAGCGACAGCAACGCCAGCACTGCTGGCCCTGGATGCGAAAACGCATTGACCGTTCCGTAACGCTTCGCCCAACCCGAAGCCGAGGCTGGCGAAACTTAGCATAGCATCTCAACGCAAGGATGCGCCAGGCCCCAGGCCAGACCCTACCTGCCGATGTGGTTCTCATGGTGATCGCGGTGGTGTCGATGACTGCTGCTGTGACTGGGCTGCGTCTCCAAGTAGAGTGGGCGCGCAGCATCGCTTGACCCCCGCTATATGGCTCCCCGCCTCCACCCCCACCCCTCCAGGACTCCAGGACCAGTCGAGCGCCCGTCCCGTCCAAGATGTACCGGTTTCCGACTTCCCGCCGCACTGCTCTCCGTTCAGCTGGAGCCCTCCCTCCCCTCTGCCCGCTCCGCCCCGCCTGCCCGGCCCTGCACACGCTGCCCTGCACACGCTGCACACTACAGGCTCGCCTCGCCGCTCGCCGTGCACCGCTGTTGCATTCAAGGCAGGGCTTGAAGCTTAGGATGCACTCTGGAGTAGGTGACGTCACCTGCAGTCGGCTCATTCATTCTGCCTCCGTTGTGTGTGTGTGTGTGTGTGTGTGTGTGTGTGTGTGGAGAGAGGGGGGGGGGGGGGTACAGAACCGGTTATTGCGCCGATATCCGAGGCTGAAGGCGTAGATGCAGCGCATTCGTGTCGGGTCTTTTCGCGGATTCCAGCTCCAGCCTTGCGACTCCAGCCCTGCTGGAGAAGGCCAAGGCGCAAAAGTCAAGTTCAAGGATATTGCCGAGGTGGTCTCCCCTCCTCGGGGACTAGGACTCTCCCCTGCGCAACCCTTTTGCCCCCCCCCCCCCCTCCTCTTTCTCCATCGCATCGCGCTACTTTCATCTCGTCTACCACTGCCCGTCCCGCCGGGGACACCCGAATCCGGCAGGGCAGTAGACGAGACGGTTGTTTGCCATTGTCGCCATCTTGGTCATTTCACTTTGTGTGACCCGGTTGGCGGTCGGCCTGAACGGGATGCGGCGGCGCCGACGGGACAGGGATGGGCCGGGACAGTTTTTTCACAATATCCGCGACCGATCTGGCTGGCGTTCTGAGCGTGTGGCGGCGGGGCGGCGGCGGCAGCGGGAGCGGTAGCCGCGGCCGCGGCCCGGTTGGGTGCCGCCGTCGCCTGCCGCCTCCTTCCCTTCCCCAACGCCGGACCGTGGCGTGGCTTGGTGGCTAAGCCGCGTCTGGTCGGGCGTCCCATCCCTGGGCCCAATAACCAGTCTGTCTTGACGGTCCGGTAAAACTGCCACTTCCCGTTGCAGGCGACGCGGGCGCCAAAGAGCGTGTG
This sequence comes from Odontothrips loti, assembly GCA_038380765.1. Classification (NCBI taxonomy): domain Eukaryota; kingdom Metazoa; phylum Arthropoda; class Insecta; order Thysanoptera; family Thripidae; genus Odontothrips; species Odontothrips loti. Next base: position 8,912,689 of record CM076249.1, read on the forward strand.
TGCTGCGCTGTCCCCCTCCCTGCCCAGCTGGGTCGGTGGAGCACCCGGGCGGCATAAGATCGGAGCAATGTTGCCGGTGTAGGATCTGTGTTCGCATTGCTCCAACATTCGCGACCATCCGCAACAAGCAGAACCCAAAAAGCAGAGGCCATCCGTTGACGCATCAAGGATTCTGTCGCACAAACCTAGATTGGCTAGTCTGAGCACAAATAGCGCCTGCTGGGTAGGCAATCACGACATATGCATGTACGTGTGTCTTGCGGGCTGGCCTACCCTAGCACTCGCAGGCGCTCGGCGTCGCGTCGCCTTTCGCGGTTGAAGTAGAAGGTAGGCGGAAATTCAGACGATCTCAATGGACGACGCTTTAGTCGTTTTATTCCTTATATATCATGCATTTGGATTAAGTAGGCACCATTGCAATAGATTCCTTTAGCCATGCTGGTAACTCTTGAGTTTATACCCACCCTTTTGAGACCACAATAAAACTGGTTAGTTCAGCACAACTATCCAGTTGTTTCACTACTTTTTCTCCAGTCCTTACCAAGTCATATAACAGAAGCCAAGCCCTCAGCAGCTGCAGCAGCTGATTTTGGTAGGCTGTGCAATGCTGTGGGCGTCATAGGATGAAGAAGTGGCAAACAAACTTGTTCCTTTAAAGTTTATTTTACACAATTAGATACATGCATATGCCTCACTCTAACATACAATACAATTTAAAAAAAAGAAGAAGAAAATGAAACATTTAAGGATAAGTTATTGGAAATTATTGCAACAGTCCTTTCACACACATGCTACCACAATGTGCAAATTTGAGACAAAGGCACTAATTATTGGATTTGTCCATTCACAGAAATATGGTCCCTACAATGTGAATAAACTTAGAAGGGCAGATCACTCAGAACTGTCATTGTGAGAAAATCATCGCTCATGATTATGGCATAAACATTCATGGAAAAGCCTCACACAAGATCACAGGTGTAATTTTATTACTTGCTGATCAGAGGCCTAGTCTTTGCAAACATATTTGCAATGATATTAAAAACACATCATTCCCTCTAGAGAAGCCACCAGAGAACAAATGATCACTGACTTAAAATAACAGCCAGCATATAGGATAGATAACACTACCTTTAAATGACTCATAAAATATAGGAATCTCTTAAAGTACGATGTAAAGCAATAACACCCTAAAATAAGTATCATTTAAAAGGACATACAAAGGTTTCTATGATGCACGTGTAAAAATATTTGTACATGATGAACATTTGCTAGAACCAAAAATAAGAACAAGGGGAAGGATTTCATTCCTATAGACAAACGGGATGAATTCTCTTAGGAAAGCCACTGAGGAAAAGTATTAAAAAAGAACTTGCAGATTCAATATGATATCCAGAATTTACTTGATGCTTTTACTAAATTTACTAAATGCTCAAATTTTTAACTTACCTACCATGACACATACAATCATAAGACAGTGAGTGCATTGCAAAATATAGGACATTCCTGGAAGTTTCAAATCTAAAGCTCCATGATTCAATTGCTGGGAGGTTACAGATGTTCATAAATAAGCAGTTGCAAACAAAATGGATAGGATTTTTTTTTGTTCTGTTGGCTACCAGTCACAAAAAAAGGTGCAAATGTCCTTTTAAAGTTGCCAATACGCAAAGTGAATAAATAAGAACTTTACTGAATGCCCAAAGCATAAGTTTGATTCAGATAAAAAAAAACACAGCAGGAAATCATTAAGGAATTTTAAGTAAATCCAAGTTAAGCAATAGCTTACAATGCGAGTAGCAAACAGGTTAATTCTCTTGGAAAGGTGTCGGTATATCACAGTGGCAGCGTACATTCTCAGGTACCCTAGAGATAACATGGTGGTTGGTGAAAATAATTTGTACTGCTTAACTGAAAACAAAGCCAGCATCATAAAGTGGGATGCTTAGGAGCCCTTCACAATCCTTCACTCCTTTTCTTCCTTAGTTTTTCTAATTTTAATTGAATATTTGAAGAATGGAAATGAATGTATCAGATGACATAAGGCAGATCATAATGATCATTGACTAGCACCCTGATGCTGCAATAGTGTTGCTATACTACAGATGCAATTGCAGCATGTTGAACTTTTTTTTTTTTTTTTTTTTAAAGAACCTCCATGACCGCTATCACTATAGATCAATTGCTGTACCACTTTGTGGGTTTCATGAGCCTACAAAAATGGCTACATTTCAGTTCTCTTTACCACAGCACTTTGCGCAACATCTGACTAGTTGTCACACTTTCATTTCCTTACAGTTGGACTTTCCTTTTTCCAATAAACATCACAGGAAGAGTAAAACTATGCATTTTGATCCATCAACTCCACCAAAAGCTGATCACTTACTTCTTTAATTTAACCACATTTATATAAGCACTGAGAACCTCCTAACAATTTGAGGCTCACTTCATCTATATTGTGAGTCTAATTAATGAAAAAGCACAACAGAAAAGAAAAGAGTAAGCAAAAGGGGGAAAACACTACCAAAATATTCTTGGTAAGTAAAAATCAAAATTTGAAAATAACTCTTAATAAGTAGAGTAGGAAGTCAGAGGTCCCGGATACAAAGTTGACTAATGCTTCACTAAATAGGCAACAAGTTCAATCATTTGTTTGACTCTAACTTATTGTCCTGTGACTTGAGTTTGAAAGAAACAATGACTTGTGACTATCAGAACTCAAGGACATTAAAGATGGTCCATGGTTCTTCAAGTTGTATTGCATCACAGAATGCAGACATGCTTACATACATTTGAAGAAAAAAAAAATATCAGTGTGTTGACAAAGGTAACAACGTATAGTCTTCTCTATATACACCATGCTAAATGACAAAGAAATCTGAGCAAAAAGAAACATGGCTTGTTGAAGTAACACGCATTTATAGTGATACATAGCCAAATTACATAGTTGATACGCAAAATAAAAAGAACAATTTTGTTTTCATCTAAAGCATGGACAATCAAGGGTGCAATCAAAATTCAAGCAACCTTACAAATTTAATGGTAGGAAAATAAAAATAATAAAAGGTTGCTTACATAATACTGAACAAAGTAACTTATAATTAAAAAGTGAAATAAACTAGGTATTCCAATCTCACTGTAAAATTATCGCAGCTAACTATAGTAAGATTTGAAAATATTAAGGAAAAGTATGTCTTTGGGCATGACACATCCATTGTGACAACATAACCTACACAACCTTCAAAAAACCCTTTGTTTGACGAAGAATAAAATTGTATTGATTCTTAGTGTTTCTTCAAGCTTTTCATAAATATTTTCATATCATATTCTTCTTCATATTGCTTATCTTCCCACAAATCTGGAAGAGTACTCAGCATAGTGTGAAAGCTAACTTGAGCACTTGATTGAGTTCCTGAGTTTACACTGGATCCTGACGTTCCATTTGGGATTTTGCTTCCATTTTGAAGTGAAAATAAATCAAGAAGCTGTAAAAAAAAAAAAAGAGCAACATCACACACCTTGAACATCCACACAAAAGGAGAGCTTTGTCAAAAACTTTTATACTACTTGCAACTCCTTACCTGATCTGTTCCCATGGTTTCCATACTAGCATTTTCACTACTTATAACAGTGGTGGCAGTCAACATTTTAAACTTCTGCAGTCTGCAGAGAAATTTGACAGTCAGATGATCACTTGGAAAAAACATAGTTTCATGTGGACTTAACATTTTCAGTGATACGTACCCCATAATCTTTTCCTCTAAAGTGGCACGAGTTATCAGGCGGTACACATTTACAACCTTCTTTTGCCCTATTCGATGTGCACGGTCCATTGCCTGCAGATCTTTCATAGGGTTCCAGTCATGCTCAACAAAGATTACCTAGAAATTCCAGGTACAAAACATTTAGTAAACATGATTGTAGAGAAATATACTCTGAATATATTCTTTGAGCATTTGAATGACAAAACCTACAGTGTCAGCACCAGTGAGGTTCAATCCTAAACCTCCAACCTGTGTAGTGAGCAGTAAGACATCAATTGAGGGATCTTTATTAAAGCGTTGTACCACTGCATGTCTCTGGGTAGCTGGTACAGCTCCATCCAATCGCAAATATGAAACTCCAGGCATGTTTTTCCTACAAATTCAAATGTTTATGTTATGATCATTGGCAGTGAAAAGGAAAAGGGATCCAAAAGTTATCAGCACCACTAAAAATTCTTCTTAAATACCTAAGCAAGTCATTTTCTACAATGTCCAACATGACCTTCAGTTGACAGAAAATAAGGGCCCGATGTTGATTAATCGCTATATCCCCAGGTGTACCAACAGTGGCTGCACAAGGTTCAGCACCAATTCCACAGTCCAGCAACAATTGCCTTGACAAAACAATCCCATTACAAACATATCAGAAATGATGAATGAAAAAAGAACCAAATACTGATGCAAGTACAACAAGAACTTACTTTAGAGCTGGAAGTTTTGCAGCATGCTGAATGTCTTGCAGGTCACTGGCTTGCAAGTGAAGATCTGCGGTAATTTTTTCAAACTCAGGGTGAGTGGGTGATAAAACAAGCCTAGGGTGATTACACACCTTCTGCAGGTACCTCAATGCCTGTGAACAAACACAATGAGAGCTTGAGTCCGATCTTGAGCTTAAGATTGGCCAGCTAACAAAAACCACATGTTACAAATTGTCACAAGCATATTACCTGGAATATATGAGTATGTGCCTGAAGAGCATTAGCAGCAACATCTGAGTGAGCAATTGTTTCAGCTAACGACTGGTGAGCCTGAGTGCGTGAAAAATCTTCGTACAAGCGTTGCTGAAGGGGACTCAACTCACAATAATAGTCTTGAGTGATCTTTGGTGGCAAATCATGCAAAACATCTTCTTTGACACGACGCAGCAAGAATGGAAGTACCTACAGGGATATGGTAATAAGTAAAATTGCATTCTTCTCACTACCTAGTGCATAAAAAAACCTATGCAGCACACATGAATACCTGTCTATGTAAAGCCTCCATAGCTAAAACACCAGCTTCCTGCTCTTTAGGTGAGCTTTTAGCATCCCGGCTGGCTAGTATAGGACGACTATAACGGGCATTAAATTGTTTTTCTGTACCAAGAAATCCTGGCATCAGAAAGTCAAACAAAGACCACAGTTCCAGAACATTGTTTTGTATAGGTGTTCCAGACAAAATAAGCCTGTGGTTTGCAACTAACTGCTTTATGGCTTTGGAGGCCTGAAAAATTAAAATGCAGGAACATTAATTGACAAACTTTTACTGAAACTGAATGGTACACGGCATTATAATTCAAGCATTTTACCTTTGTCTTGCCGTTCTTGATGTACTGTCCCTCATCAAGAATACAATAATTCCATCTGATAGAACTAAAGAAATCTATATCTTTTCGCACAATATCATATGATGCCACAATAAGGTTGAATAATTTGAATGAGCTTCTTAATCTGCAAATGAAAAGCATGACTAAAACCAATTTCTATGATAAAACACTTCAACAGCAAAAGACTACACCAAAGTGAAAGACTAAGTTTCTTAAAATATGACATACCTTTCCCTCTCATTAGGAGGTCCAGCATACTGTAAAGGGTTTAGATATTTTCTGGACATAAATTTTGTAACTTCATAGACCCAATGCCCTGTTAAAGTTGGAGGACATATAACTAAGGACTGCAATGGTGCATTATCTGCACTTTTGGTATTCTAACAAGAAACAAATTCAAATCATGATCAAATTTTTCATTTATGTGTGCACTGTTTAAAATAGCAGGGATGTTATGAGAACTTACTCTGTATAGAATTGCTCGATTATAGTGATCACTGGCAAGTATACAAATGGACTGTAATGTCTTTCCAAGACCCATGTCGTCACACAAAATTCCATGCAACTTATACTTGTTGAGGAAAGCTAGCCAATTCACGCCACTCTGCACAAAGAAAGATGCCATTAAAACATAGAAATGTGAGAAAAGAATGTTTTCAAACCCTGACCCGACATCTTGTTTTTTATCACCTGCTGGTATGAACGTAGCTGAGCATTAATTGAAATAGGTATTTTGAAGTTCTCAATACTTTTAGGATTAAAGAGCTGTTCCAAAAAGTGCCTTTCAGCTTCCTTATGCTTGGCAAAGTCACTAGATAAGTGAGGAGGATCAGGCAATCCTCCATCAAGTGGCATTAACTGAATCAAAGTCGCAAAACTATGGGTAGCACACAGACGAACTGACTGGTCAGCATCGCTCATGCGTCCTGAAAGCCGTCAAACAGTATATGTGGTTGTAGTGATAAATTAATACTGCAATAGTAGTTGTCATTGGAAAAAAACAACAAACAACAATGCACCATACCTAAAAGAGGCACAATTAGTATAACCACAAATGGGATAATATTGATCTGTAATTTTTCTATGATACACATAATTGCTTCCATGGCTCCTTGTCGATAAGTATCACTGTGCACCGCTCCCAGAAGAGGGAGAACACGAGCCACCACCTGCTCCATTACTGGAACAGGGGAGAGAGAAGCCAAGGTACCTATGCATCGTGCAGCCATGTGGCGGACAGCAGAGTATGTATGAGTGAGGAGTTGGCAAAGCTGGGGCAAACAGTCCAAAACCTGAAACACATACAAAAATAATACCAGCCATACTTGAAAGGAACACATGTTGGAAGGGGATGGATTAAGGGAGGAACATTACCTGAGGTAACAATGTTTTATGGAGAGCATCACTAGTAATTTCAAGAACCTGAAGGTCAGCAATTAAGTCCTTGGCTGCTTGATCACCAGCAACCCTAGATAAATCTAAATAGAGAAAGAACTGGTCAGTAATAGTTCTTGAAGCTGCATATCAAAGTATTAGCTATTGAAATTTGTGGTACAAACCAAGGGGACCAATTTCTGATTTGGTCTGAATCTGTCCGGTCATGACCTGCCACAACTTAGACTGTTTAGTTGGTAATTGATCTTCAAAATATGCAGTTATGGACTTTAAAGCAAATGTTGCCCCTCTCCGGCATCGCTGATTACGTTTGTGGGCCTCTTCATCAACGGGAAAAAGATCTTCAGGGGGAAGATCATGGATGGGTGGTCTACCTGGGCCTCGGCCAGTAGAGTTAGAACGTCGGTATATAGCTCTTTCTGCAGACTTTTGTTGGTTCACCAAAGATGGAATACCACTGAAATTGGTCAGCGTATTGTTCACAGTTCCGCCTGGTCGGGAAGGTCCTCCCGAATTTACGGCACTATTGCTGGAGCTCTCATCAGAAGTTCTGATTTGTGGTGTAAATTCTGGGTCTGAGCGAAGGAAAGTGCAAAGATTGGTGATGATCTTGTCAACAGGGCAAGGTGTACGAGCAGCAGCCATGTCAATCAAAAATGCTAGACATTCTGCAGATAATGTTTGTAGCATATCATTTTCTTCTTTTTTAACGGATTCCATGACTGCCTTGCAAAGAGGATGCAACTTTTCTGGCAAGCAGCGCAGCATAATCACAGCATTTCCAATAGCTGCCTGCGCCCTAAGGAAAAACATATTGAATATTTAGAAAAGACTACACGATGACCACAATTTTATAGGAATATCACAAAATGGAAACTTACGAAATGTGGAAAATTGACTGATCAAGCATAGTCTGTACAACAGATTTTTCTATGTTCTTGCGACTTTGCTCCAATGTATCAATTACTTTTGTTTTCAGTTTCTGATTTATTGTTAATTTCTCTGATATAGGCTCAGATAGTTTTTTAATCTGTTCTAGAGTTAGAACCTAGAAAGGAAAAAAAAAAAAAAGGAAAGGGGTCAACAATAAAGGGCATAAGTGCAGCACAACATTTCACCAAAAAATAATAAATTACCTGCTTTGCAGTATACTGTTCTGGCATATACAGTTTGTAATGCTTCAGAAGTGCAATGAAGTCCCATGCATCTTGTAGAAGTTTTGTATATGCATTGGCTATTTCATCATAGTATATACTTTCATTAAGACATGAATGAAGGCATGCTGCTAAGTTTGGTGGACACTGTACTTTCTCAGACGATACACCCAGACCGTCAGTGTTGAGCTGGCTGTGTAAACGTTTTCCCCATTCCATTAGAACTAGGCCAGCAACCATTCTTTGCAAGGCTGATTTGGAGTTAAGGTGAACAAGCATGACTCTTGTATAACATTCTATGGGAGACTCTATGTCCGGAGTGTACACAACACCTGGTGCTTTTTGTACTAGATAGCATGAAAGTGCCCCTGGAAAAAAAAATCTCACATCAGTGCTCAATTTATGAGCTGGAGGACAGAGCAGTATTATAGAATATCCTACCTAACATTCTACATGCAATGGTTCTTGCTTGGATAACATTTGGATCATGGCTTGATGAAGGAACAGACTGTCCACCACCAATATAAAACTTTGGAACACACGCGCCACAATTTGACTCCAAAGATGAAAACGCCTTGGCTTTTCTGGCTCCTTTCTCTGAACTTTTTTCCTGTCAATGAAAAGAGGAGAAAATGTCTTTCAGTGATGGAGCAACACTGAATAAAATGAGACAGAAAAAAGACAGGAAAGAAAATGAGTAGTTGTGTGGAATACTTTTACATCTTTAAACTTACTCTTACACAGCGAATGATGACACTGTTGTCAAAAGCAATTTTTGCTGGTTGCATGGTGAGACAAAGCCATGTTGTGACAAATGGGCAGGCAGCCATTAAGAGTTGTGCTAAGGGAGCACTCTCCAGTAAATTACCCCATACCTTTAGAGCAAAAGAAATTAGTTAATGTAAAACTAATGAAATACAGAAAATCAGAACAATGAAACCCCTCAGAAGGCTCACCTTTTCAGCTAAGTGCTGAATTTCTTTCACTGGTTCTAGAAGGACTAGTTGAAACACATGTCGGAGTGCGGACTGAAGCAAATCCTGAGTCCACTCAATGCTCTGTGATCCAGTCAGTGTAAATAGAGTCTGTAGGGTGGCACGTCTCACTGATGATGTATTATGACTTAAGAATGGCCAAAGTCTTGGAACTACTATAGGCAGGGGCTGTGGCCTGTAAATATATGTACAATATACATTCCAATATATACATTAATTGAAAAAATATTAATGAGATCTTTTTGAAGCTAATAGATAGAACAGAGAACCTCAGGGTTACCTTAGTAATGTCTGACACTTGGGAACACTAAGAAGAGCAGCAAGCAAACCCATGAAGCTATTGCAAGCAGCTGCTAGCTCATCCTGATCCTCAAGCAAGTCCCATAATTGCTGAATTGTCTCATCCACTTTACTGCCCATAAGATCTACTACAGTCTCAGCAACAGGTATCAGTGCAGAAGCAGCAACTGCTCCTACATCATCGACAGGATCACCCAACCCTTGCACAATATGAGGATAGGCGAGAGGAAGGAGTTCAGCAACCAAGTCCTGAAAAACAAAAACAAAAATATATTACAAAATTACTGCAAAGCAATGTTAGAAGAAATAAAGCTTCATGTTAAGTACCAACCTCCCGTATGGCAAGAAGGTACTTCAAGCCTAAGAGTCCTCCATGCCTAGCTTCCCACTCTTGATGTTGGAGAAGTTGCAGGAGAACTTCAAGAGTTCTGTGTACTCCTGGTTTTGGTAGTAACTGCAGAACCATACCTGAAAAAATTCCATGCTTGTAGATAATCCAAATGAAAGGACGTTTTTTTTTTTTTTTTTTTTTTGACAGAACATATATCTACGTACCCAAAGCTTGTGCACAAGTCTCTCTAACTGGAGCTGTGACCTGATCAGATACAAAGTCTCCAAATCGGTCCAGACCCAAAACACAGAGAAGACGCAATGCTATATCTTCTAGGCATTGTTGATGCAACACTTCCATCTAGAAGATATGAGAAGAAATCAAAATCTGCCAGACTTCGTAAGTTTTTATCAACACAATGATGGGGATTTTTCACAATACCTCATCCTTTGAAACATTTGCAGGCTTCCCAGCTCCAGCACCATGTATTTTCACAAATTCACGCAGAGCTGTAGCTGCACCATGCCGTACTTCCCAACATGAGCTAAACAGGTCTTGACATAATTGATCACAAAATGACTCAAAAGGCCAATCTATTGCCTGAAATAATTAATGAAATTATTTTTTTCTTTCTTTCAAATATTCTGTTAGAACTATCAAAACATGAGACAAAAAATCTAATAAAACTTACATCTCCCCAGCTACCAGTACTATCAGGCACACTTTCCCCTGGTAATGCATCTTCTGATTTATCATTGGGGGTGACATGATCTTCAGTTTTAATGCGCTTGCAGTCTGGCTCATTTACACTGTCAATATTATTCAAGGATGGCTGCTTGGAATTTGCTCCAGAAAACCTTTTTTCTTGGCTCTTTAATCCTTGCCCTTGAGCCAGCATTTCAATTACACTCCTCTAAAATGGGAATCAGAATAAAATCATCAAGCTGTTACGTATTAGTCCTTATCCCCAAATTAAATATATTATTCAAGACTACAACTGTCTCACCTTTTTTTCTGTTTTGGTTGAAGCTGAACCACTTGCAATATCTTCCTCCGACACAATATCAGATGTGTCAACTCCAAGAGCTGCCATTGTATCCAGCCCTAGTTGGGCATTGACCTGCTGACGTTGTCTAGCTAAGCGCTCTTTGATATCCAAACCTGACAAAAATACAATGTTACTAATGCCATTCCTCAGAGTATTAAGGGCACCCAATAATTGATTTCAAGATAATTCACCAGCCAATGATTCATCTGTGTTGTACTCCTTCCCTTCAGAACCTAAGAGATGTGCACTGTTTGCCATAATCTGATTTACATCAAATTTGTCAAAAGTGAACCGAGTGGTCTGTTGAGTACATCCACCCGGTTTTGATTCATCCTCCTCTGCAAGCAATATCAACAGCACTTTTAAATATAATTTTGGTTCAATACATTGGAGTTGAATGGCTTTTAGTAATGCTTCATCCTTACCCTTCTCAATTTTAATGGTTGCTGGTGGATCCCACTCTGGCACATTTCTAACTATTGCTTGCACAGCCTGTCCTGCAGCTATCCTTGTGTCCCAATTTTGACTATGCAAGTATGTAAGAATTCGGCTCAGCAAGTTATGCAATTCATGTGGATGTAGTTTCTGAACTTCTCCTAACTGACATGCTGCTGCCTTTCGAGTTACAGCTGATGAACCACTTTCCAGAAGGACAAACAAACGATCCAGCCTGAAATTACGGAATGTTTTTGAAAGAATCTGACTTAGGTCTTCATTGGTGACCAAATTTTCCTCAAGGCTACCCTGATTTAAAATCACTATTAGAAAAGAACTTACCGCGACGTCATGTTAATGCTCTTATTTCTATATCACAGTCGTAATTGTAAGATCACAGGAGAAAGTTACTGGATGCTTGATGCAATCCAGACATTACCGGATGTAGACCTGAAACATGATGTATAATATTTTGTTTGAACTTCTGATTCTCGTAAGTCAGAGAAGGTAAATGAGTATGAATGGGTGCATTCTCAAACTGTGAATTCTTAACTTTTAGTCTACTTAGTTTACATTTCCAGAAAATTAGTGACAATTGTTTAAGTGGTGCATAAAAAGCAAACAATTCTTTAAAAAAATCAGAAACCATCATCAAGCATTGAGCCTTGAGAATTGTTCAACCCTTGATTTCTGTAAGTTTGGAATGACTGACCCTACAAACAATTCGTGGTTTACAAATTAGATTACTATTTGTTGTCTAGTAACCCAAGTTACACACCATAAAATCATCCTACTGCCCAAAACTTTATGGTGGGGAATCAGGTGTGATTAATAACACGAATTTAGGTACATTAAGAAAATGGCTTCTTAACTATTTCCATTGAGAAATAGCGCACTGGAGCTCATTAGTAATGCCATCTGTTTCACAAGAAGAAAGGTTATGTCACAAATAATAAACATTGGTTTTCCTGAAAGGAGTTGGGCTACTTTATTTGCATCTTTGCCACATGAAAAGTTTCGACGATTAAATCCGGAACTGTGTAAGAATGTCGACTTAAAAGTCAATAAATTCGAGAGCGTCAGCACGTACTAAATAAATTTCACGAAGGAATGAGAAAGCTATGAATGTCGTCATAGCGCTGGGTTACTTTAACGAACTACCCTGCCTGAGCTGGCTAACCGGCTTGAACTAATACGTAATCTGGAAAGCCGCTTAACTCTTTTACCATACCCAACTTAACAGGGGAGTTGGTAAATTCCTTTACACGCAACATATGCAGAGTAGAATTGTAAACCTTAACCTACAAGGGCGTGTATTTCTAGGGTTCTTACAACTGCATTTCCCGCGTTCGAGTCATCCAGGTCCATTGCAAACAATTATATACGTGGACAGGAAGATAAAGCCTAATTGTTTAACCGAAAATAAGACTGAATAAAAAATTTTCTTCCGAGAGAAAGACATCGTGACGCTCTCAAATTTATACTGCCAGCCATATTGCTGATGAGTCCCACTTTATCCGACACCTGGCACGCAATTCTCTCCACTCCACTCCCATTGGTTAAATTTTCAACCAATCCACAAATTCCATTTAACATTTCCACTAAGCTAGTTAGCTTGACGTCTGACATCACATACCAGGATGAACTCACATCAAAGCAGGCCATTACAATAGCCTTCGTTTGAATACCTTACAATCGCCTAAGAGGTGAGGCGCTGGCTATTTTTCAAACAAATAGTGTGATTGGTGATTTACTTCAGCAACAGTTTCTAATGTGACTAGGCATGCATGTTTATTTTATTTGACAGTTCGAGGGAATATTTAAAAGGACTGTTGTTGTCTCTGCTAAATTAGGGAGAAATAAACACTTTTAAAGAAGTGTCAGTCCACAAATTGAGCTCCATGAACACTATAAGCTCAAAAAATTGACAAGAAAAACAAATTCACAAGCTGGTTCACATTTCTTTCAAAGCACGGAAACAAAATTTGGTTTTGAAGTGCAGGAATCGGCGCGAAGCCGTCTGCACATTTCTTGTCGTCTGCTACGAAGTGTCAGTGTAGACAACAGTTACAAGCCACGATCGTCTTCTGGTTTGCATTTCTATTTGAGAACTAGTACTTATATTCAATCTAAATAAATTTAAACAGTATTACGTGTGTGTTTGAAATGTCTTTGCACGTCTGAAACAAGAAATTGTAGCTGAACCTTTTGTGCTTTCTGTCGGGGTGTGGTGCACATGTAGTGATATTTTTCAAACCAACTGTGTATTTCTGTAAGGCTGTGACTCGAAACAAGGTTATGTTGTCCAGGGCATTTTGATAGTGGAAGAAACAAACGTGTTTGTCTGGTTATATTAGTGGATGCAATCTGTCTCTTGAAGTTCTGTTCCTTGTTTTCTATTATCTTGTTGTAGTATCAGACAATTTTTTTGTTCTTAAGTTCTGCTTCTTATTTTATAAAATGGCAAAAAAGAAGAAAACTGGAAAAAATGCCAACAAGGAGAAAATTAGCCTAGTCTTCGACCCAACAGCTAGAAGGTAAACAGTAAAATTTAAAATGGGCATGCTAAAGCGCAACTCTTGAAGTGTTTGTACATTCCTATGATTTTATTATTATTGTGTGTTTGTGAGGCCCCTGTTAATGCCTTTTCTAATATGTCATGGCATGTGTTTGATTTCTGTTTTTAGGGATTTCTTGAAGGGATTTCACAAGAGGAAGGTTCAGAGGAAAGAAAAATTCAAGGAGGATCTTAAACAGATGATGAAAACAGAGAGAAAAAAGATTAAGGCTACTGTGTGTACATTATATACGCATATTATGTGAAAATTGACTAAGTGAATGGTACCGGTAAATGAATTCCACTGTGTTTTTTTTTCAGGCCAAAGGAACGTACAAGACATTAGTGGTATCACATCGTCCATGTCCTGAGGTGGAGCACCTTTTAAATGAAGAGCATGACCTTGGTTCACACTCTGTTGAAATCAAGGAACTCTCAACAAAAAGCCTAGCTGAGGATAACAATTGGATAGGAGAAAATCGGGTAAGATTTTAGATACTAAATGTCTTCTTAATGTTCTCCAACATTTGCATGTATACTCAACTACGTCTGTATTGTTTTAGTCATCATATGGTCAAGAAGAAGAGGAGGATGAAGAAGTTGAAGAAGAAACAGAATCAGAGTCAGAACTACCAGGGATGGACTTAAAACCCAAGACACCCAAAGTTACTAAACAGGAAAAGCCCGAGAAGCCTGTTGCAAACCCTCTAGCTGGTAAAAAGGAATTTAAAACAGCCAAGGAATTAAAGAAAGTCATCAAAAAGCAGTCTTCCAAACAAGTAAAGAAGAGTAAAGTTTACCAAATGAAGTCTAAACTGGATAAGAGCGATTGTAGGAAGAAGAGTATGAAAGCTAACAACAGATTATCTAAAATGAGGGAGAGCAGCAAAAAGGGTAAAAGATCCAAGAAACTGAAGGACAAGAAGAAGGTTATTGCAGCTAGAACCAAGAAGTGATAAGACCATGTGAATTATGTGATAATGCTTGTATTTTCCAATAAATTTCTGTATATGTACAAACACGTGTTGTGTGTTATTTTAATTCGTTTCCTTCACCTCGGTCAGTGGCCGGTCCAGTTTCAGGGAGGGCACCGGGATGAGATGTAAACGATTTGAGGTTAATAGGGTGCAGGTCAGGTCTAGGGCGCGGAGGTTGAGGGTTGAGGTTCAGTCGAGCCTCTATTCCTCACAGGGCTCGGGGGATCGGGAAACGCAGCAACAGCAAACTAATTAAATGCAAATGAACGCACACCTCAGCCCGCCCGTCCTTTGTCGGTGCCGAAGAGGGAAGGGGCGCTACATACTGATATACTCGTCACTCCCTAAGTTCGGAGCAGTGCAAAGCAGCCTTTGAATTTGAAATAAAGGGGTCTCTGTTGGGCAGGGGTGGGTGGGTCGTGTCGGGTTGGGTTGTGTTCGTGCTGCTGACTCATGAATGCTTCCGGGGCTTTTAACGAGTGCGGCGTACATCATCTGAGAATGGGAGGTCGTCCACGGTTGCAATCAAGTTTTCTAAACTGGCGAAGACACAAGGAAAAAAACAGCCCAAAACAATAAGCGTTTAAAACGCGTAGGGTTAAAAGAAGTAGAGTAGACGCTTCAAGGAGCACCCAGGAGCACGTCGCTACGCTCGAGCTACAAAGAAAAACTAAGTCCAGTGTCGACCAAATCGAATTGAACCGATTGGCCGAAGCTGCTGCGTGCACCCTGCAGTTTCGCACTTTTAAATATATTTAAAAAAAAAATGTATTTTTTATGGCGCTGGAAAACATGGCTAAGAGGAAACAAGTCTAATGATCAAAGTATTACAACACAAGAATCCTTCTCCTTGTTTAATGAGAGGCAAGCATTCTTAATTAATTTTCTAACTGCGTCGGGCGTTGCTTTGATTGCGTCCTTGCCCCGGGGCTTGGCCATCGGAGAGGCCTAGGCCCCTAGGCCGCCGCCGGGTACTTTTGCCCGCGAAACTTTGTTTCACTTTCCGACTCCAATAAGGTCTGAGCAGTGAGCGTAAAGCAATCCAGCGTACTCTGCTCATCGCGCGATTAATGCTTCTTTTCGCAAACGGTGCGCTTCTCAGGTGGGATACCTTTCATCGTGTAGATGCTGTTTCTTTGAACCCTGGGCTGCTGCTTCTGCTGCTGGCTGCTGCCATCCCCCTCTCCCCCCCCCTTCTCCTCCCGGCCCTAAGCAGAGAGCGCACGGCAAATGCCACCGGAAGTCACTTTGGTTTCGGCGGGAATTGAGTTTTGGGTGACGTCATCGGCATCGGCGCAGTCAAGCGAGGCCGGGCGGAGGAGGGCTGCTGCTGACCTCCTGCGCTTGCCTCTGCCCTGCCCCTGCCCTGCCCTGCCCTGCCCTGCCCTGCCCTGCCCTGCCCTGCCCTGCCCTGCCCTGCCCTGCCCCTGCCCTGCCCCTGTCCTGCCCCTGCCCTGCCCCTGCCCTGCCCCTGCCCCTGCCCTGCCCCTGCTACCCGACCCGGGACCGGACTGGAGACAAGTTAACCATGGGAACTTAAACCTATGAGTCTGGCCTTATTTTATTATTTTTACCTTGAATTCGAGTGGCACAGCTGTGCCTCTTTGTGGTGCTCGCATCAAAGGGCGAAGTTCCTCACATAATCGTAGGACTAGTTGTGGTGTCAACCGGTACTTTCCAATTAATGTTCTTTCCGGCATCTCAAACGGGTCAGACGCATCCCGTAAACGAGATAATGCCGACTTTGCTCACGAAATTGCCGCAGCCTCCTAGCCCTCTCCCGGCGTTCCAAGTCCACAACATCCATAGCTTGATCTATGTCACTAATTTTCCTTTAAAACTCCAACACTTCGAATCTACTCTGATCCTCGGAAAGTCCTTACCGACACCTCATATACTGTCTCGGTAGAATTGTCGACGATTCGGTGGACAATCCGTTCGGTAACTGCCTTCGGAAGCTTACGGAGTAGCAACTTCGGCTACCGAACGGAATGTGACGTCACTACCGAAGGATTCCTACCGAACCGAACAGTAGCGGGGATAGGGAATAGGGTTCCAGGCCCGAGGCCCCTGCCATCGGGAGGGTAGGCAGCCCGCATCACTCCGGTGCCGCGCGCGGGCGTGTGGAGCCTACCTTCCAGGCGGGACCCGAGCCAGGGCCCGGCTCCCGTCAGCGATTCCATTCCGCCTCCTCTGAGGATTCAAGAATCAAGAACTCCACGAGGCACCATTCTTACCGTGCTCCTCCCCCCCCCCCCCCCCGGCCCGCCCCCACTGGGGTGGCGGCCGGGCAGGCTAGGCGGGCCTCGAGTGGTGCGCCCTCATTTTATATTTATGTCTCGCGGCAAGTGCCAGAAGAATCGCCACGGGGAGAGAGACTCGGGGAGGAAGGCGAGCACGCGCGGGGATTGACTTTGCCGGAGCATAATCGAATGTCAAGCGTCCGCCGTCAAGGATATACA